>JBBBDQ010002026.1:507500-612500 GCA_037127315.1 Ascarosepion bandense | reverse complement strand
TTGACATTTAAAAAAAAACAACATTCCCCCCGGGGTTAAATGTTTTCAGTACAAACGATTTTGGTGATTGTTTTGTCTGTTTCGGCAGTAACTTGTCGAATACTGATCTATTTTTTCAGGCGAACATTACTTCCGCCGGTGATAGTGCCGATGGCGTAGTACTGTTCAGTGGAATTCTAGAAGAGAGAAACAACGAGTAACCAATCTAAATATATAACAGAAGAGGGTCTGGAAGGAATGGTTAAAAGACAATTGTTGCTACAAAGGCGGGGAACTTGTAGAGAGCCATGATTGGCCACATGACAAGTCACACTGAAAAACTGCAGATAATCAATATTCTATTTTATAGATTTTTTTTATAATCATTTAACCCCAAGCAAGGCAATATAGCCACTGGTGCGCAGGGGCTTACATAAAAACTGAGTGATGCGAAAGAGGAACAACTTATGGAGGCGTCAGAGAATGGGTAAGAGAACGATGAAAACACTTGTATGAAGATGGCTGTATGAGAGTAGAGCTGAAAGGGGTAGAACCCGATACAAAGGTTGTCAGGAAAAGGATGCGAGTTAATGAGATAGGAGATGGCAATTAATATTGCATTTGAATTCTTGGAGATTGTAGCTAAAATATAAAACATACCACATCCATGCAGAACGTATTCAATCATGTTTCTCTATGTATTTCGTTCCTTCCTTATCGGCGAATAGTCATGATTTCAGGGTCAATTTCATTACAAAGTCATATCCACAGTTGTTAGTGTGCCTTTTAATAATTACCAGACACAGTTATTGCCATGAAAATATGAATTAAACATTAGTCAGAATTAATAATTCTTGAATATGATACATGTAAAAAAATCTCAACATGACTGATATTCTTTTCTGTGAAAAAAATCTCAAACTCACGCAAATGGCAACACCTGCTGAATCGATTTTCTTTTATAACCCTGTTTTGACGCCAAATGATAAAAATATCATCTCAGAACAAATTTGGGAGGGGGCCATATATATATTCGATTTCTTTTTGCAATTCTTTTTCCTAAATTTGTCGTCCGTGATCAGTTTGAAGAATTTTTTTCGACGCTGAGTTGGCGCAATCTCCAAATTACTGAAATCATCATTGTAGTATTTGATGGAATCAGTTTTTCTTTAAAAACTAAAATGTTTAGTTCCCATTGTTACAACTATATTGTATTACATTTCAAACTCCTAAACAGCAAAAGTGTCTCTCTCTGAAGAATAACAGACATCGGTTTCGATTTAGAGGCTTTAAAATCTATAAGCAATTTCTTGCCTCAGATCAACAGCAAGTCTCGTGGCTTAAACCATGTGACACCCTGTCGCCCGGATGTATAGAAGACAATTGCGTTTAGCACAAGAAGTTGTCATTATTACGGACTTCGTGAAGTAACACCTACTACTTCGAGAGACTGTAAATATTGTATATACCTCCTGGTTGTACTACTCTGGTAATAAAGTAGTTAATCTACATTTCACTGTGTATCTGTTCATTACACGATACAGCAAAATCGAAGCTCGTTTAGATTAATATAAATTCAAGTAAATATATTTTTATTGTTTCAGCCCAAGCAATGCCATTATGAAATAGCTGGGCTACAGGCAATGAAAGAGAATGAGAAAACTTTAATGATGAGGAGTGAGGAAACTCACTCCTCATCATACCACCTCGTACCACTGAGGTGCAGAATTCAGGAAGGCAGAAGCTGGCGATTGATGTTACATTTAAGATTGTAGTTAGCAGGGAAGCAAGAAATAAGAAAGGAGATCTTCAGTTAAGAAGTAAAAAACTGTTATTATAGTGGTGATTGCATCTACAGTATTCAACAGTAAAAGAGTAAGACCTACTTGCCAATCTAGCAGCACACTGAAGTCCATGTAGTCGAGGCAACAAAGCAAAAAGCGTATTAGTGTAAAATAACCATAACGGTAATGATTTTAATAATCCTCAATTACATTATTCTCGTTCAAACAAGTTCTTCTTCTATGTGCCATGTTGCTTCGGGCTGTTCACTACCGGCCATAATTATTAGGCCATCCCAGTGTTTTCAAAAATGATGTATTTCTTGCTATTTTCTTAGTATTCATTGCCAAGTGAATAATTGTAAATGAAAATAGAATGGTTCTTTTGTTAATACTGCACAATAACATGTGCATCAAATGCATTTATAAATATTTAGTAATTACCTATACAGCAGTAGATGAAAGGATGAAGAAAATTTAGGGTGATACGGACGAGTTCATCTTTGCTTACTTGTCTTGTAAAATTTTGCAACGTAATAATAACAAAAGAACTATTCTATTTTCATTTGTCAATAAATGCTAAAAATAGTATGAAATACATCAATTGTTTTTAAAAAAACTGGGGTTGCCTAATAGTTATAACCTTTATTGAAGATGATCATGGCCTTCCACATCTTCTTATCCCTTGTAGCTCTTAATACCCCTTCACCTATTGAACCTCTCAACCCTGCTCCGCCATTTATCTGCCCAAATCCATCAACTACGTCACGTGTAGTTTTCCGCTGTTTCTCCTTCCCTCTGTCTGTCCCGTGAGTATCAGATTTTCCAAGCCCTCCTTCCTCATTACAATTCCCAGAAACCTCAGCTGACATTTCTTAATATTAAGTATAAGTTTATTTCGTTTCCATACTCTCCAAAATCTCATTGTTGCTCAAATGTTCAGTTCATGGTATCCTTAGCAGAACCATATTTCTGCTGATTCAAGTCTTTCCTTAATCTTTGATGAGATTGTCTAGCATTCGCTGTCATATTGAAGGACAGATATCACATAAAAATCCAGTACACTTTTCTTTGTTAGAAGCAAAATTTTCCTGTGTCCCAGTACTCTGCTCAGCTTCTGGAACGCACCCTCGGCAATGCCAATACGCCTTTGGATCTCAGTGTCGCACTTTCCGTTCTCTGTCAGAACATTTATCAGGTATTTAAATTTTTGTTCTTGCTTGATTTTAATATCCCTGGCTTGTAGTTGGCATTTGGGGTTCCTCTTTTTACTGATGACCTTGCATTTTGTTTTGTATAGTTTATTTGTAGTCCTTTCCACTTTCTCTAATTACTTTCTGTATGAGTTCTTGTAGTTTTCTTTTCGTGTCTGCTATCAGCACTGTATCATCTTCGTATCTTATATAGTTCAGATTTCGGCATCAAATTACGAATCCTGGCAGAACGTGTAGACCTCTCAAAATTATCTCACTGAATAATTTGAATAGATCTGGTGAAAAGACATTCTTGCCTTATAGATTTTCTATCTTTGAGATATGCGTTGTGGTGTAGTAGATATCGGCTCAGAACGAGAAATCGGAGAGCCGAGTTCGAATTCCAGTTGAATCCATTGTATTCATTTACGTGCAAATAACCTTGGGAAAGGCATTACTTTATCTATTCCTTCCAGTTATTGGTTAAATAACAGGACAGATTTGGTCTATAGACTTTGCTGGCAACCACTCTACCGCAGAAAGTAATGGCAACCTACTGCAGGAAAATCTTCTGCCCAGTCAGTCATGTCTCTTTCGAGACATGATCGCCAAAGCGTGTATCACGTATGGCACTTAACTGACTTACTGATCTTTGAAGAGATGCTGAACTTGTATCTGGTCAGTATGCAGGAAGTTTGCTGTAAGTACATATTCTTGATTACTCTAACGTCTTTCCTGAATATGTCAAGGTTGCCAAGAATCTGTATCAAGTCTTTGTAGCCTACTTGTCCATCTGCATTCATATTGCTCTTTCTGATGACATTCTAAATACAAACATACCCTTAGCCCCAGGCCACACAGCTGCTTATAACAATAGGAGTGGTAACTTATGTCTGCTTGCGGAAGTCCCCCATTATCTAAGAAGGTCATCCATTTTTACACTACATGTTGTGGTGCATTGGATATCGGCTCGAAACGAGAAATCGTGGAGCCGAGTTCGAATTCCAGTTGAATTCATTGCCTTCAATTACGCGCAAATACCCTTGGGAAAGGTATTAATCCGTCTATTCCTTCCAGTTATGGGTTAAATAACAGGACAGATTGGGTTCTATAGCCTTGGTCGGCAACCAGTCTACCGCAGAAATCAATGGCAACCTACTGCGGGATTATCTTCTGCCCAGTCAGTCATGTCTCTTTCGAGATATGATCGCCCAAGCGTGTATCACGTATGGCACTTAACTGACTGACTGAATATAATAGTTTTAATAATGATTAAGTCTTCTACTGGTCATAAAGTGGTGGATCAGTTTATTACTTCATAACAATAGGAAAACGATCCCCCACTAATTACTACATAATATAATACATTTCTTTCCCCTCTACCTATGAGTCAAATAACAGGACAGATTGGGTTCTATAGCCTTGGTCGGCAACCAGTCTACCGCAGAAAGCAATGGCAACCTACTGCGGGATAATCTTCTGCCCAGTCAGTCATGTCTCTTTCGAGATATGATCGCCCAAGTGTGTATCACGTATGGCACTTAACTTGATGTCAGTCAACAGACTGACATCATCTCAATCTGACAACAGGACGGATTGGCGTGGAGAGGTTGATGTGTTTTCCCCGAATATTTGAGCGACTGTCCTCGCATTTGTGGGAATAGAGTTCGAGGTGTTTTGATGTGGACGTTGACTTGTACCTGGTATCGCCCGATATAGGTGTTCTACTGTATTAGGCCTACTGAATATATGATGTCAGCAGTTTCCATTTCTCCTGGTTCAATACTCACGTTATTTGATATACGTTGTATATTAAGTGATACAAAATTTTCATCCGTATCGATCACTATAGAGAATTCACCAGGTTACTGCACAGGTCTCATTATAACAAAAGCTATAGAACTGAATCTGTCTAGTTATTTAATCCATAGCTGGAGGAAGAAGCGAAGGATGAATTACTTTTCTAACTGTATTTAAGCGTAAGTAAATGCAACAATTTTTTTATAATCATATCGCTCTAAGCAAGGCATTTTACTGCCACTGTTTTTCAGGGGGTTACATAGGAGGAAAGAGTGACATGCTATAGGGGGTGTCAGGAAATGGGTAAGAGAAGGATGGGAATACTGATGAGACTGGAGTAGATGGAGAAAGGAGCATGAGAGAGAGGATGCAAAGTGAGATAGGAGATAACTATTGACTTTATATTTAAATTCTGGGAGATTGTAGCTGTCGGGGAAGCAAGTAAACGGAAGGGAATTCCACAGGTGAAAAGTGCGAGAAAAGAAGCTGATGGAGCAAAATTTGCATTCAAATTTTGTTTCACAGTGAAAAGGTGAGACCTAGTTGGTAATCTTGTGTCTCGAGTAAATTCATGTATGGTGGCCACCAGGGAGCTAAGTTCATCGGAGCAGAAGCCGTGGAAGCATTTGTAGAAGAGACACAGGGAAGCCACATTGCACCGGTGAGAAAGTGACTAGCCTAGCTGCCAAGTCGAGATCGATCACATTACAGATTCTCCGTTGGATTTTGTCAATGACCCTTAGGTGAATAGCAGAAGCATAAGACCAGATATGGTAGCAGTATTCAATACACGGGCGGATGGTAGATTTATATATGTGCAGGATTGTTTCAGACGAAAAAAAAAAACAAGCTTCCTGGCGCTACACAGAGAACAAACTTTCTAAGCAGCGGAGTTAACTATGGATTCTATATAGTCATTTCACTTGAGGTATGTTGTGAGAGTTAACCCGAGAAGGCGCAGTGTTTTGCGTTCAGGGAGACTAGCCTGATCCATGCTAATTCAACTGGATTTCGATCCCGGCTCTACGATTTCTCGTTCAAAGCCGATATCCACTGCATCGCTCCTCAACTCTTAATGGTGATATTTAATCGTAACTTAGATGTGGCACAAGGCCAAAAGTACGAGGCACTCAGTGAGGATCGAACTCACTACTTAATTTCAATGGTTTTAAGGAGACAAGCTTGCTAACCATTATACCAACTCGAGGTGCCCCAGCCCAACTCGTTATGTACCACAATACCACGTTTAAAAATCATCTATTATAAAAGATTCATTAAAAATATATAAAAATTTACATGATGGAGGGGAAAGAGAATGAATTCAAACAAACAAATTAATATATAACAAAAGATTCAAACTAAAAATAATATATGTCAGTAAGACTCGTCCACTCCACAATAGTAAGAATGGACACTGTATTCTGCAAATAAGCAGAATCAAGAAGCACACACACACTAATGGAGGGGGAAAGATAAAAAAGAATACGGAGTATAAAAATTAAAGACAAACCCCACCAAAATATATAAAATGAGGCCTTAAAACAAGCTAGAGATTTTGGAATCTCGACATGGATTCTAACCAAAGATCCATGTCATGTGACAGGCTAGGAACACCATTCATTTACATTCACTAGGTACACAGAATCGAAATTAGGGGATGGTTCACAGGAAACCGACTCAATGTGATAAATGAGTCTTTAAAAATATCAAGCCTAACCCTTCTCATGCGAATATGGCTCGCTACATTTACTCCTCATTCGCTGAAACCTGTTGATATCAAGCGATTTCTATCAGATACCCCAAGAATCCATTCAGAACCTGATACGAATAGCGTTCTTGTCGCAATATTTCCTCCATTCGCGATGCCCAGATCATCATTCTTGCTACAGCTGGCAACGTGAAAAACATCATCCGTTTCACCTCTGAATAGAAGTATGACGCATATGCATATGCACAAGCATATACATAATCGATGAACACGAGATCCTTAGAAGCAATACGAGCCATCAGCTTGCCGAAATAGTCCCTGAAGTAACGCTACCTCGATTGATCTCTTCCTTGCACTATTCAGCGCCTATATAAACAGCTTTGTTAGACATCTTGCTTAACCTATATCTAACTACCCGACCCTAGTAGCGCTTGCTAACCTCACGCTGCCTAGATAACACTATCACTATGGAATCCTCTAGCTTACACTCTGGGCAAAATATCCTTAAGAGTCTTCACCTTGTTATACTTATCTAGAGGGAATCGTCGACTATATTCGGTGGTAAAAGATAAAATCCTATCCTTAACCCTCTAGGGCCATTCGTATCATATTTGATACAGTATTTCCCTATAAGGAAGCATTTGGTATTTCCCTATAAGGAAATATTTGGTATTCATTGACTGAGCAGTCAGTACTGCTTTCATTTGAAATTTATAAAATATTTCTCTTAAAAAATTTTTCAGGAAAATATTTCTTTCAAGGCTTGTTTACATACTGTATCAAATATGATACGAATGGCCCTAGAGGGTTAATCTCAGTCTGTTTATCTATCTATCTATCTATTAACCCTCTAGGGCCATTCGTATCATATTTGATACAGTATTTCCCTATAAGGAAACATTTGGTATTTCCCTATAAGGAAACATTTGGTATTCATTGACTGAGCAGTCAGTACTGCTTTCATTTGAAATTTATAAAATATTTCTCTTAAAAAATTTTTCAGGAAAATATTTCTTTCAAGGCTTGTTTTCATACTGTATCAAATATGATACGAATGGCCCTACAGGGTTAAACCTTTCCCATCCCCTATTACCCAACACCGCCCCTTCAAATACCCGCTGCACTAGATTAATTAGTTGTTGCCGCGTTCCCAGTAAAGACAGATTGAATTACCAGTGTCCAGTCATTCTAGACCTAGTAACTAACGCTATCCGGCCACAGCCGAGTCTATAGTAAGAATTGCCTAATCAGTGGAACGCGAGACAATCTAGCAAATCTAGATCGATCCTTTTCACTAAACATTCTTTCCAGGTAGTTAGCTATCGCAGTAGACGCTCACGTAAGCACCCAGATCCACATCTTTCGCGCAGGATGATCAACCTGGTATCCATTGACGAGACCAAAGTCACCGATCAGATCAGCTACGATTACCTGACCTCCGTCTAGCTCCCTACTCCCTGTCCATTTTGGGCTTCAGGATCGCATTTCACTCCCCACCACTAAGACTAAGTGCGATGAAACTATCAGCAACAACACTAACTACTGGAAAAAAAAGGAACACGTTCTGTCTTGGGCGCATAAACCGCAAATTACCGAAACGAAAACTTCACCGCAATATCGGCCATGATCAACCGGACCCCCGCATCGATATATAGAAACACCTCCCTGAACCCAGAGTAACCAGCAAGAAAACCAGCAAAGAAACACTTCTGGCCAGCTGGTCGCCATATTCTGAATAAATAGACAGCAATCGAGCATGTCTTGAATCGCAGCCACATCTACACGGAAGGACAATAGCAAGCATACAGCGTTACTGCGATCCCTCAAGCCTCACATATTTATGCTGGCTAAGTTGATCGCCATTTTCCAGGTTGGTTCCCTTATTCACATGCCGGACGGAAATCTGCAAGAGTCAGGACTCCGAGAGATTTTCATGGTATGCCATCACCAAATAGCCCATGATGTCACAGGACATGGAGTGGGCTTATCGGCCATCTACAACTACATATATTGACTGGCCACGGCAGTTCAATAGATTTAAGATATCAAGAAAGAACTTAAGGGTCAATGTCAATTAAGTAAAGTTGCCTATCTCAAAGTTACCTTACTTATTCTGCTGAGACCTCTCCCACCTTATCATAATTCATAAAGAAAGCCCCCAGATGGTTATCAGAAATATCCATGGGCACTCCATGAAAAGTGATTCGTGTTTTGCTGGTGTCTATATGTTCTGTGTTGATTGAATTTACTGGGAATATTTTACTCGACTACTGCTTAGCTTTTTCCAATGTTGCCAGCAGAATGTTCCACTGGGCATGTCTCATTCTGGCAAGCACTTTTGGTGTTGTTTAGAGGCTTTTGATAGCCTCCTCCAATGTCTCTCTGCTAACGCCAATCAACAGTTATTAGCAGGGAGAGGGTCCGCGTCGTCACTGCATGAGAAGCTGCTGGAATCATCACTAGTTTCTTGCCAGAGATCTACTATCCATACTTTTCTTGAATGCTAGAATAGTATGCCTCAATGTTTATATTTAGCTTATATAAAACCCATGCCGAATTTGACGGCTTAGAAGACTTTAGGAGCCTCTGCCATAACGTTAGAGTTTCCACCTCAGCTCACAATACGAATAAACAGTAAAAAAAAAGGCTTTGCGACGTAATGACAACTAAAACAACAATGCTGGACTAAACGAATATAAAACATAAAAAATAAAAACTTCGCAATTCACTGGGTCTAATGTCACAACCGCTCGCAGCTAACAAAAACAGCCGTTCAGAAAGCTAAAAAATTCTGCTGACTCCAACGAAATAATATTACAAAACTGTCCTTGGCCAACGGGCACTCATCTATTTATATAACGCTGGACGATGTATGGATCTCTCCCATTATCTAATGACACATTCCCTTTTTAATCTACAATCAGAACGTTTGCTATAAAAACATTAAGAAAAAAGACATTGGAAAAGCTACGGAACGCCTGGTGAGAATCGGTTAAATAAGAATCTTTGAATTTTGGCAAGAAACTTGAGATACGTAGCAGGGGCACTAGACCGGATACGGCACCAGTATTCACGTTACAAACGAGTGGTAGATTTATAAATGTGCAACACTGATTCTGACGTAAAAAAACCTTCTGGCATACCTAGTGAACGAATTTTCCGAATAGAAGACCTAGCAAATGATTCAATAGAGTCGCTCTGCTTCATATAAGTGGAAAATAGATTTTTCTTTACAGCATTTACCTTATTCGGACTACTGTCCTCATCTTTGTTGCCATTTATACGACATTTTGGTCGTTATTCTCTCCGGCTTTCTTCAAGTGCTAGGAATTTCGAACCGAAAATTTTATTACAATCACTGGGGTATATCATCCTCATTCCTTTCGTTGTAATACTTCGATTGGAAATTTATGGGTTATCTCCCTCTAACCCTACAAGTTATTTGTTCAACACTGTTGTAGCCTGGTACTGAACTTTTTGGGTCAAGTCACAGGAACTAACTAAGGACTATATCTACTGGGTCATGTGTCCTTAAGTTAGTTCCTGTGACTTGACTCAAAGTGTTGTGAGTTCAATACCAGCCTACAACAGTGGTGAACAAGTAACTTGCACGGTAAGAGGGAGATAACTCATGACTTCCAATCGATGCATTACAATGCAAGGAATGAAGATGATATACCCCAGTGATTGTAATAAAGTGTTCGGCTCGAAATTCATAGCACCTGAAGACAGTCGGAGCGAACAATGGTCAAAGCATCATACAGATAGCAACATAGATGAGGACAATAGTCCGAATAATGTAAATACTTTAAATATTACCTCATCTAAGAAATATAGACAGGTTTTTGTTTCTTTATGGGTCGCTGGTCTTTGTCCGTATCCTCTAATTATCATTTTTTTCTCATTTATAAATAATCAAGTCATTTTCTAGACCATTCTCATTCTGTAATTTCCTTTAATAGATTCCAAAAACGATGATACATAAAGGTCAAACATATGATTACGTAATGAATTAAACAACGTTATTTGAAATGTTCTTTTTTTTATTTGTAAGTCTGTATATTTTATCTATTTTTGTAAAAACATCATTTTATAGAATATCTTCTTATATACGGAAAATAGAATCGTGACTAAAATGAATTTGACTATATAAGATACGCATGCGCATATGTGAGACATGCTAATTTCAATAAGGAATATTTCTGAATTTTTATTTATCATAATTCAATCTCATTTCTACTCAGTGAATGGTTTTCCTCTCAAATAGATGAACTAACCAGCAACGAGTAATCTCTAGAGAAAATTCAAAACATTTCCTTGTGTACAAACCTATAGCATACAGATAGAAAATGAAGCTATATAAAAATCGAAAGGTGTTATAAATACGATGCTCTATCTCACCGGAGTTTTTTAAACATTATCGATAGACAATCCTAAATAATCTAGTGTAAACCTATTTCCAGATTAAATGATTTTAAGTATCAGAAGAGATTTTTCTAAAAACTGGAGAATACAATTGTTTTTGTCGTTAAAAGTAGTCGAAGTGATAAAAGGTGGAAAATACAGATTCATAGTAATCGAATTTATCAAAGCTAGTTAGTAAAAATATTGTCATTGGATTCTGACGATTTGTGACCCCAAATGAAAATTCGGCCTTGAAGATTTCCTGTTTACTGACTACCAGGACAGCTAGTAGGAACAGGCAGATGATAACAGAGAGTAAGGTTTATCCTCTTCTATTGGGAGTCGAAATGATTTAATGATATTTCTCACAACTCAAGATGCCAAACCGTATATAGGTGAGTGGGGGAGATAAGTCTCGTACTTAACGTCAAGACCTCAGTTTTCTGGCTTTTTAATAAAACTGGGTTGGAAAACAAAATTCAGTGAGACTGGAACCAGCGATGAATTGATGCGGTGAAGCTGAAATAACCTGCCATCAGAAATATTGTAAGAGACGTTCCGTCCAAATTAGACGAGCTACAAAATGAGAAAACCACCGTCTCGTAATGATAATAGGTCATGAATATTAGCGTGCTATTGAAATATTAGCTAACTGATACCGTTTTGTTTTACTTAGCTTTAACTTGCTAGTAATTTTGTATATATTCCACATATATAAATATATATAAATCTACAGAGTTTTGTGGCAGTCTTAAATCTGCTTTTCATTATATACCGTTCCTTCGGGTGTCTGTTTGAACGATCCCAGATTAACAAACACAATGTGGGCGGAATCGACTAAAGATCAGAAATATTTGCTGGACTCAACCACAGGTCGTGTTATACTAGTACCTCTAACAGAATTTATTATCGGTGTGGAAACTCGTAACATAAGATGCGCAATTGACGATATGTAGGTACGGGAAGGAAACTGTAGGTTCTTCAAGGGAAATCAATAAAGGAAAACGAGTCTAAAGTACTCACATTTAAGAAGACAATGCATTGTCAATAAGAAGTGACACAGCCCAGGATTTAAGATACATATGTCTTCTCACTGCTATATGGCAGTGAATGCTAGACAATTTCATCAAAGATGAGGAAGAATCTTGACCGATATAAAAACAATTCTACGGATGTTTGCTCAGGATATATGGATTTTGTGAACACCGCCGAAGTTTAGAATACTGTAAAGAAATATTTATATCTAATATTAAAAATTGGCAGTTAAAATTCTAGGGCACATAATAAGAAAAAAGGGCTTAAGAAATCTGATACTCACAAGACAAATAGATACAGAGGAAAACAAGACATAACATACATAGTAATATTGAGTAAATGTATGGCGGACGGTTTTAAAAGAAATAAAATATAGAGAAAATTTATTAAGAGCTATAAAGGACCAGAAATTGTGAGGAGCCATGAAGTCTTAAGTCCTGATGGGGGACAAAACACATAAACAAGAAATGAATGGCGAAGTTAAAATTAAACAGGTGCAGACAATCTGCAAAGTGAAACAATAGAAAATGCGGCACAGAAATCCGAATTGGCTGGAATATAGCGAAATAAGAGGTCCAAGATTTATCTTCTTCTTCTATGTGCTCTGTCCCTTCAGGACGTAGGCGATCATGGTTCTCCGCGTCTCCCTATCCCTTGTGGCTCTTAGTATGTTTGCTTCTGTTACACCTCTCAACCCCCGTTCCGTCATTCACCAGATCAAGGCATGCAAATATGTTATCCGCTGCCTTCATCTATCTCTTTTTCCTTGTATCTGGCCTGTCAGTATCAGGTTCTCCAAGCTCTCCATCCTTATTGCATGTCCCAGGAACTTCACTTGTATCTTCCTGATGCTCAGTATTAATTTCCTTTTTGATGGTATCCTTTCCAACACCTCATCGTTGCTTGCATGCTCAGTCTACGATATCCGCAGCATCGTTCTGAGGAACCACATTTCCGCTGCTTCCAGTTTTGTCCTCATTTTTGATGATATTGTCTAGCATTCACTACCGTATTGAAGAACCGATATCAAATAGCAATCCAGCACTCGTTTTCTTGTGTCTAGTGAAATGTTCCTGTGTTAGTACTTTACTCAGCTTCTGGAACGCGTCCTTTGCCATGCCAATTCACCTTCGTATCTCTGTGTCGCACTTTCCATCTCCTGTTAGAACATTTCCTAGGTATTTAAATTTTTGTACTTGCTTGATTCTGGGATCTCCCACTTGTATTTGGCATTTTGGGTTGCATCTTTTGCTGATGGCCATGCATTCAGTTTTCTTAAGGTTTATTTGTAGTCCTTTTTTTCACTCTCCACCGCTACCTTTTGTAGGAGGTTTTGTAGTTACCTTTCCGTGTCTGCAATCAGCACGGTATGGTCTGCATACCTTATGTTGTTCAAGTTGTGGCCTCCAATAACAAATCTTGGCGTGTCATCTAGGGTCCTTAAAATATTCTCGCTGTATATACTTGGAGAAAATAAGAAACAATGAATTTTATTCGGATCCCAAAACAAACAGTGCTAAACTATGTATTGGAGATTTGTCACAGAGATGAAGAGGAAGATTGAGAAAACGGAGACGTTGCTGTACAAAAGAATACAATGGACTGGGGATGAAATCAACGAGAAAATATTTAAGAAAATAAGAACATTTGTTATGGTTTATAAAATGGCGAGTGTTCTAAAAATAGAAAAAGGTAGACACACTGAGGCCAAGAATTCAAAATTGGGCGGCAAAATAAGGAACGTTTTTTTTTGTTTGGAGTAGGAGTAAGAGTAGGAGTAAAAAGTAGGAGTTACGGACAGTAGTTTTGTGTAAGAGATTTGAAAAGGGAAAGACGCTAGTCAGTTGACCACTAGAGTCCAGAAATGATAGGCTGGTTTATTACTAGCATCCCACAGTGAAGAGAATTTAGTTCGTCTGCTCCTGTATCCACACAAAGTTTAAAGGTTGTAACTTGATGTAAAAACCTAAAGTTTTATACTAAAAATAAACATCATTAATTCAAGTTTGTGTTATCCTCTAATTATACCAAAACGAAGCAAGAACACAACACATTTTTTCTATAAGAAAGAGACGTTAAAAATTCTAGGTGACAAAATCGCCTAAGTCCATGATATCCTGAAGAAGAAGAATTTGAATATTAATTTGGGTTTATTTTTTAGTTGTTGTTATTTTTTATTCTTCATTCCTTGCAGACACATTGTAGATATGAGAACTTCTTCTTCTATGTTCCCTGTCCCTTCAGGACGTGGGCGATCAATGCTTTCCACCTCTCCCTATCTCTGGCGGCTCTTAGCACGCCTTCTCCTGTTATACGATGCAACTCTCGTTCCATCATCCACCTAATTAGGTCATTCAAATATGTTATCCGTTGCTTTCTACTGTCTCTTTTTCCCTGTATCTGGCCCGTTAATATCAGGATCTCCAAGCCCTCCTTCCTCATTGCATTTCACAGGAACTTCAGCTGTCTCTTCCTGATGCTCACTATTAATTTCTTTTTTTGTTTCCATCATTTCTATGACGTCATCATTTCTCACATACTCGATCCATTATATTCGCAGCATCCTTCAGTTGCTTCAAGCATTTCCTTCATCTTTGATGATATTGTCCAGCATTCACTGCCATATTGAAGAAGTGACAACACATAGCAATCCAGTACTCTCTTCCGTGTTTCTAGCGAAATTGTCCTGTTTCTTAATAATTACTCAACCTCTGGAATGCCTCCTTCGTCTTGAAGGTCTTGGAGTCTTTAACACTGGCATGAAGTACTGAAAGTAAGACGGTAAACGTAAACATATTTGTGAAACTAGTCAGGAAGAGACAACTAAAATTTCTAGGACACGTAATGAGGAAAGAAAGCTTGGAGAATCTGATACTCACAGGGCATAATGAATGAATGAGAGACAGAGGAAAACAGTACGTGACATACTTGATGAGCTTGTAGGGTCCCCGGAGAAGCTTGGTAAATTGGCCTTGTGCTAAACACGTCCGAAGACCTCACAATTTAAATTTTAGAAGGTTGAAGGTTGTTTGTTGAAATGTGAAAGGATAAAATATTTCGTGTGTACATTAAAACAAAGATGTATTTACAGAATGACAAAAGTTTAAGAAAGAAAATATGTGAAATTTGTTAATTGAAAATTATAATGTAAGAAGAAAAAATGTTCATTGAGAAAATGCACGCAGTTTTGTAGTTACAATTGTTCGTAGAGAAATGTAGGTATTAAAAATGTCCGCAAAAATTTAGAGCTCATGGTTGTATAGTAGCGGAATGTAAAGGTTTTGTTCCTTCCTCTTTTGATAGGCCGTGACAGATTGAGAGAGAGAGAAGACAAAACAAATAAAGAAGTTGTACTTAACGCGTCAATTTTGTTGTTGTTCTCTTTGGCGGTATGGTAACACATGAAGAAATAGACGTTGGAAGAAGAGGTCGAATGAAACCGTGGTGTGCCCTACGTCCGGGCTGGCGTGGAGTGAAAAGGAAGAAAAGAAAATTGGCAGCCAAGGCGAGTCAAATTGAAGTTTCTTCCTTACATGGTGGCGAGATGTAATAAGATAACGCTCCCATCTGGCTGATCGCTGTGACGGGACAGGGGCCATCATTAAATATTGAATTCTGATCACGTGGTAGGCTCCAAGGACCTTTTTTTTTCTTTAGCTGTGAAAAAAAAAGACGTTTCGTTGACGTTAATTGAATTTTTAGAGTTGTCATCCAATCAGGATCCAGAATTTCGCTTTTCACACTTCAGTCAGTTAAGTGCCATACGTGATACACACTTGGGTGATCATGTCTCGATAGAGACATGACTGACTGGGCAGAAGATTATCCCGCAGTAGGTTGCCATTGAATTCTTCTGTAGACTGGTTGCCGACCAAGGCTATAGAACCCAATCTGTTTTGTTATTTAACCCATAAGTGGAGTGAAGAAACGGATTAATACCTTTCCCAAGAGTACTTGCGCGTAAGTGAATGCAATGAATTCAACTGGAATTCGAAATCGGCTTCTCGATTTCTCGTTCTGAATCGATATCCACTGAACCACAAGGCACATCCCTTCACACTTACTTGTTAAAAAAAAATCACTTGAATCCTATTTCGCGTGTGTGCAATTTTACTTAGGATTTTTTCCTAATGTTGGTCGTTTGATTCCGATTTTGTGGGTGTGCAATTTATTTTGTGTTTTTTTAGTTGCTTGATGGATTATATAGGATTTGTATCCTATAAACGGTAGTTAAGGAATGGCAGAGTAGGGCTTGCAACAAGATACAGAAAAATGTGGAGGGCCATGATCGTTTACATTCTGAAGAGACATAAAAGTAGATAAACCTTAGCTGTGTTTGCTTGTTTTTAAAATCTGCTGTAAAACAATATGCATGTCTCCATTTATGACTCTGGTATAAAAAGAATTTCGTCGACATTTTACCTATCGAATATTATTTGACTCTAATATAAACAGTAGCTGTATATACATTTTGACTAAATCAAAACCTAATCTACGTTGGTCTATTTAGTCGATATTCTCAATGACATCCTCCCGATATTAAATGGCCTCCAAAAAACGAATGATATCACTGTAACGTAACCACATATTTTTTCATCTTCCTCTAATTCTTCAAACGTCTATACTTTTTTCCCCATTGTTTTCGTTCTTTGGAAATTACTGTTGCTTCTTCTTTTTATTATATTTTAAAATTCTTCCAAATGTCGATCCTGCTTCTTTTATGGGGTTTAACAGATTTTTTCCTTCCTGACATTTCACACTGCATTCATTAGCTTATTCAATTGTGTATTTGCAAATGTTCATATTGGTGTATTCTGTTTTGTTTTCTAATGTTATTTCTCGTTAAGATTTGTGAAATATTTTTTGCTACAGAAAAAAATACAAACGGAAATACTAGCGCATCTGTTATTAAAAACCACATTCTAGAAGCATTTTCAATAAATAACAACATTAGCACAGCGATCATTATTAGTATTATTATGAAGAATAGGTATTCATGGAAAATACTAAAAAAATCTTAAAACAGTGAAAACAGTAAATATATTATTGTTAATATTATTATTATGATTATGACTATAAAAGAGTCTCCCCAAAATTCACAGCGACGGTATTCTGCTTAGATCAATTGTTAGTTGACAAGGCTCTGTGTGTTGCGTTGCTTCTTACTGAATAAAATTGACCCATTGACAATAAAGTCGCAATCATATTTCGGAAACTCCGCTCACTTCGTAGAACGAATCAAAGATGCTCCCATCTAATGCAACCAAATGGAGATCCTGGTAACCATAATTGAGGCACTATCGGTAGTTAAAGACAGACTGACCTCAGAATAATCACTAGGAGAACGTACCAGTATACCAATAGACAAACTGATGGAGATGCTGACTTTCTCCACACAAACAACACACTTTAGAATGGAATCAGACATATATCGGCAAGGTGAAGGCTTAGTGTCGACCCAATGTGAAAGGATTACGGGAGAAAATAAAAAAGACCTGTAGCCCATATAATATCAGAAAGACCTTCAAAAATAGTTCTACAGATCGCAGATACCTCTCCCGAGTAAGAACACCAATAAAAAAGAACAAGATTATGAACTGTGGGTACGCCATTCAATGCAGCTGCTGAAAGAAATACAAAGGAGAAACGTTATGAACATCGAAAGGCCATATCACGAAAGGAAATAGAAAATTCAAGCCTAGCTGACCATATATGGAGGTAGAAAGGATATCACCGTCCTCTATGGATGAAATTGAAATAATATATAGAGTTATCATCATCATTTATCCATCACGCCCAGATGGTGCATAGGACAGCAACTTTTTGATGCTGTTTCTATAACAAACTGTTTTTTATGGGGCAGGGTTGTTAGCCGTGCACCCAACGCCTAAACCTGGAGGACCGGTGGATCATTCTTGGTCCTTACGTTTACAGCACCCAATATTCCCAAAGGGTCACCCATTGAAGTACTGACCAGGCTCTATGTTGTTTAACTTCGGTGATCGGACGGGAACCGGTGTATTCAACACGATATAGCCGTAGACAATATTTAGAGTACACCACTGAAAACGTAAGAAATCAGCCTAAAAAATCCCCTAAACTGCCCAAGCACAGACATGAATATACTATAGGAACCAGTAATACGGAGAACTGGAAAAAATCATTAGCTTCAAGATTGCATATGAGGCCTGGAAAAAATTGTTTACTGAGACATTAGGTTTATAAGTTCCAAAAATTCATATTTGAGTAGATCCAGTGATTCACTACCTGGAGATAGCAGAGGCGAACAAATGACTTAGATAGTTGAGTTAAAGAGAGATAACTGAGATATCCAAAAGTGGCATGGCTGGTGGAACGAGAACAATATACCCCTAAATTTCTGTTCGAAATTCGCCTGAAGAAAGCCGGAGGGTACAACGGCTGAAACTTCGTAAACATTTCAGTAAGTATGAAGATAATAGTCCGAACACTGTAAATAATGTAAATACTACCTCATCTCAGAAGTATAGACAAATAGCCCAATTTAAGCAATATTTAATAATATTTCAAAAGTACACCTGTCCTCTTCAAGTTATATTGAATCCAAGTAGAAAAATATTAAAATAAACAAAAGAATAGAAATGTTGTATAAACGTCACTTGACTTTTAAGAACGGTTGTAGTGGTAAGCAACGAGATAAAAAGAATGAAACGCTGCCAGCAGGGATGGAATTCAATTGAAACATGAGAAATATGACGGTGAAGTGCTTCACTAGAAATTTTCCGTTAGTAATTATTATTATTATGTCATTTTTCATCATATTTCGATTTCTGCTTTGGTCTCACTACCAACCACGTCTGCGGGGAAATCTAAGGCAGGTAGTGGCGTGTTGGTAATGCTCCATTTCATGTTTTTCTATCTTCCCTATCATCTCCAGCATTACATAGATAAAGTTTTCCTTAGTGTGTGGGCTGTACTTAATAAGACAATTTTTTGTATATCTCTTAAGCTGGGGTTTCCAGGGATTCTTTCAATGTGTTGTTTTGTTCCATTTTTTATCATTCCAAGTGCACCTACTATCACTGGCACAACTCTTGTTTTCAATTTCCACATTTTTTCTATTTCAATTTCCAGGTCTTTATATTTTGACAGTTTTTCAAATTCCTTGATTGCTATGTTACAATCCGCTGGACAAGCCATATCAATTAATAGACAAGTTTTCTCTTTCTGGTTTTTAACAATAATGTCTGGCCTGTTTGCTTCAATTTTTCTGTCTGTGTAGATGGTGTAATCCCATAGAATGGTTACATCTTCTATTTCTGTAACCGGTGCTGGGTGATGTTCGTACCAGTGTTTGTTTACAGCTTTTCCATAATGTTTGCACATTAATATTGCACATTATTATTGCACATTATTATTGCACATTATTATTATTATTATTATTATTATTATTATTATTATAAAAAATATTGTTTGCTTAGCAGAATATCAATTTCTTAGTAGTTACTTAATGCAGAAATTAAATTTTCTTGAGGGCATAAGTAATTTTTTTTGCAAAAAAACATATATGTTTTTTCTGAAAAATGCATTGCTGGTTTTATTTTTATATTATTTTTTTAAAATTATTCTTTACACAAATTATTGCTGTTAAAAAATTTCCCATGAAAATGCATTTTTACTATGACATTTTTTATACTTTCATAAGATTTTAACTCGCATCGGGAGTTAAATATTTTCCTATATTTGGGACACTAACATGTGCAACGACCCCGAATCAGGATAGACCTGGGAATAACAGCAATTGGTGGTGCTCCACAAAACCACCCGGGACCAGTGTATGACGTTAAACTGCATCCGGCAGCGAGGCTTCTGATTGGGAGGTTGTGAGGAGCATGGAAGTACTTCTTAATTTCTTTTGTTCCTAGGTTTACCCTGTCCAGAGTGGTAGGACCTGTTAGGTTCCCAGCTATGGGCAAATTGTTAACCCCCACCAATCTGGGATCAAAACACTATTAAAGTACAAAAATAGACTTTTATAGAAATATATACAGAAAAATAGACTTTTATAAAAAATTGTAGTGCAGTGCATATTGACTCGGACAGCAAATCGGAGTGCCGAGTTCGAATTCTAGTTAAATTCCTTGCATTCACTTGCTCACAAATACCCTTGGGAAAGGTATCAATCCGTCTCTTCCCTCCAGTTATGGGTTAAATGGTAGGATAGATTAGGTTCTATAGCTTTGACTGGCAACCAGTCTACAGCAGAAAGCAATGGCAACCTACTGCTGGATAATCTTCTGCCCAGTCAGTCATGTCTCTGTCGAGACATGATCGCCAAAGCGTGTATCACGTATGGCACTTAACTGACTGATTCCGTTTTGAAAGAAAGATTTTGCCAACAATACATTTTGAAAGTAAAATTATTACCATAACACATTTTTTGAAGGAAAAAAAAATATTGCCATAATACATTTTTGAAGGAAAAAACGTTATTGCCATTAATAGATTTTTTAAAACATAATATGAAGACATCTTCAGTTTTCTAAAATAAAAAAAATAAATGTAAAATAAGTTTTCATCAAAATCTGATTAAACAACCTTCTCACTATAACCGAACATTAAAAAATACCTTAAAATCCTACCTTTTTTTAATTAAATAACCCACAGAAGTTGATACGCCGTTAAAGAAATACTCAAACTCAAACTCAAACTGACTAAATCAACTTTCTTACTATAACCGAACATTACAAAAATGCTTTAAAACCCTGCCTTTTTGGCATTAAATAACCAACAGAGGTTGATATGCCGTGAAACAAAACTCAAACTCAAACTCAAACTGATTAAATCAACTTTTATACTATAACCGAACATTACAAAATGCTTTAAAACCCTACCTTTTAGGTATTAAATAACCCACAGAGATTGATATGCCGTTAAACAAACCTCAAACTCAAATTCAAACTGACTAAATCAACTTTCTTACTATAACCGAACATTATAAAAATGCTTTATAACCCTACCTTTTTGGCATTAAATAACCAACAGAGGTTGATATGCCGTTAAACAAAACTCAAACTCAAACGCAAAACCTCCCGATCAGTGGTCTGTCTGTCGGATGTAGTTTATTGCCATGCTCAGGATGGCTGAGGAATGATTCAGTCTATTAAGATGCAAAGAGTTACTGCGTATTAGCGAGTATGAGAAAAATGAATATTAAAAAAGTTAACAACAAATGAACAAGAATTAAGAGAATCAGAATAGGATAGATACTGTGGTGGATAAGAAATTAAGAACTGAGAGCCACTTTCTTCTTCACTTTTACAAAATTTCACAATGACGTGGGAAATCCTGGCTTTGACGCGTAGAAAAGGGATGCTTAAGAAAAATGTCGAAACCATATTTCGCGAGTAGATGTTAATTTGATTGATTTTCTGACCAATGGAAGCGATTTGCAAGACTGAGAAAAGTTAATGATCCAGTGCGAAAAAACTAAATGGTTATAAAGATTTCGGTTAGTATCAGCCAGTCAGTCAAATGAGAGCGGCAAGAAAGGCGACACACTAAAATGTAAAGGGAGAAACTTCAAGTCGACCCGGACGAAAGGTCGCGTCGCATATTCGTTCCCTTTCTCCTTCTTTCCCGTGTGCTTATTCCTTTTACTTTTTCTACTCCATTCTCAACATTCCTGTATGACTCATCTTATACTTGATAACAAACGAATATTTTATTGCTGAGCGAATAATTCAAAGACATTACTACCGAAAAAACGATCATACATATATACACATATACGTCCCTGCATACGTACACATAAAATCTTTCCAACAAGTTACTACGAACATTTTTACAACTCTTGATACTCTTAACTCATTACTTGTTTCTCATTGAATATTCTTGCTTTCCTGACGGCTACAACCACCATAAATTTAAATGCAATGTCAATACTCATCTACTAACCACTTGACTCTAGCCCTTCCTCCACCCCGTATATCTTTAACTTTCTCTCCCCCTTTGCAACTGTCATCACACCTGCATTTTCATATTTCTATTACTTCTTCCTAATTGGTTTGTAATCCTCTTCTCCCTCCTCTAATTAATTTTCTTTCAGTTATGTAGCCCCCACCGCACATCAGTGGCATTTACGCCTTGCCTGGGGTGAAATGATTAAAAAAAAACTTCTACCAATTCATGTTATCCTTTTTATTAATAAATTTCTATTTTAACATGCAAAATGTATATTTTTATTCTTCCACAAATCCACACATGTCAATCTACAGCCTTTTGATGATCTGAATAAATCTGTAAGTTGTAGGGAGTTTGGTTATGTATAACACAAGACCGAATTAGTAAACATTAACCATCCCCCATAGCTTCAAGATAAAGGTGTGATGAAATATGCAGACGATAAATTGTTTCTTAGCATAATACAGCAAAAGCGTCACAAATTTGCGTGATATTTTTGGAGAGCAATACTGTTAATATGCTTTAAGCTAAAGAAAAACTATTTCTATTCAAGTTTGGAGTTTTCTCCGACAATGAGGATAAGATTTTAACGTAGAGTCTAGAGTCTAAAATCAATTGATATTCCATCATTTTTACCAGTGTTTCCGTCTCTCCCGATATGTGGCCGCGGTTTTTACAGCTACATAACCGGACATAAGTTTTGCTGGTTTTCCAGTCTGATCACAAAATGACCTAAACCAATCACTAGTTTGAACATCTGAAGATCTGACAAAATTCTAGAAGTCCTCATACTTAATTCAACTGAGGAAAATGATACGTAATCCTCTTTAATTGATTGTTAATCCATTGATCCTGGAAAATCCAGGAGGATACCTAATATTCTAAAGCAACTTATATCCTAATATATATTCAATCCAGGAAAATCTGATAAAATCCATACTTAAACATTGCAAATATGAATCCTGCCCAAAGATTGAGACAAATGTTTGAAAAACCCCTTATATGGCATTCAGTATATCTATCAGTATATCTAAATCTACCTCAGTATATCTGAAAGCAGTTTTAAAAGACAATGGAATAACCACAAGCTTATTTTATCGTATATTCAAACATTCCACATTAAAACTAGAAAAAAGTAAAAATGGCACCACACTAGCTATGTATGAACATTAAAAGAAAAGAAAGCCGAAAACCCAACGTAACGTAGAAAAAGCCAAACCCTGCAATGGTGAGGATATCTGCAGATTGTGCCTAGAAAAAAAGTTGGCTATAGTATTATTTTTGCCGGACGAAACTGAAAAGGTCGAAACCATACTAGCGTAAACGGCTGACCTTCTTTCTCGCTTTCTATTTCTATCTCTTTCTCTCTCTCATTCTCTCTCTCTCTCTGTATATATATATATAAAAGCAGCTCCGAAACGCGAACATTTTTGTGTAATGATACTATGAATTTATAAACCATTGTAACAACTATTACAATATATATATATATATATATATATATATATATATATGTATATATACATATATTGTAATAGTTGTTACAATGGTTTATAAATTCATAGTATCACTACACAAAAATGTTCGCGTTTCGGAGCTGCTTTTGCGTGCTTCTCATCGGGTGAAAATTTGAAATGAAAATTAAATGGTGAAAACGGTTTATTTGTGGTGATATGATGTTTAAGTGAAAGTGGGGTTGGGAGCTTATTATAATTCTGTCGGCCGTATTGTAGTCTTAGAGATATGGGTTACGCGAGGTGGCTTAGTTTAAGACAGGTTCCGTATTTATTTTGTCTGGATGTGGTGGAAGTGGCGTCGTTGTTAGTGAGACCGATGTAAATGAAAGTCTGGTGGGAGTTTTAGATTGGTCTAGTCATCCGTTTGTGGTCCTAGAGGTGCTCCTATTGGGTTATGAGAAGGGTGTGGGGTAGCTTAGTTTTGAGCAGGTCGCTTTTTCGTTTAGTTTAGATATTTTATATTGGGATATATGTTTTTTTTTTAAGCAGTGTCGATCGTTTTTATTTTACTACTATTTACAGGTAGATAGAATTACTGTTGGTGTGGTGTGAGATTCATTTTCTTTTATTTGCATTTTTTGGGGGGGGTCGTGTGCATGAGGTGTGTTTTTTTGTTAATTAAATTTTAACGAGAAATATTTGCGTTATTTGCATAATACTTACTAGTTTGTCTCTACGGTTTAATAGATCGTTACTGTTGGGGTACTTTAGAATGTGTAGCTTTTCACTTAAACATAAAGGGCAGATGTCGTTAAGTGAGTTGCAAGATCTAGTTTTACCTAGGATTTTCTATTTTACTTTGGGTTTGTTTTGAGTCCTTAAGCTTCCAAAAGTATGCAAAAAGGGATGTTTGGTTTCGCTATAAGTAACGCTCCACGTTATATCGAGCACTCTTTATAAAAGTAAATACATGAACAGCAGATAAAAAACCTATGAGTTCCACAACTTTGTTACAATATATATATATATATATATATATATATATATATATATATATATATATATGGGAAATTCAATTGTGCATTGAAATAACGAAATATAACTGGCAAAAACTAAAAAGGAATATAAGAAAACAGAAGAATTAACAGAGTTCACTTTTTGACCATGAGGCCCGAGTTCTAACCTCAGTCTCGATTTTTGAGTGAACTTTCTGATTTTATAGATCCCAGCGTGCGTTACCTTTCAAAATTGCTTGAAATCCATGCCACGGGTTGATTCAAGGCTTATGAGAGAACTTTGGTAGCCGAGACCCTTAGCTAGCACGAAATCACAAGCGTCCCGTCTACTCAATTTCATCAAGGGTTTGAGCGTCCTGGTCTTGTTCAGAGTGCTGTTCAGGCTAGATAACACGCGCTCTTTATCAGAAACGGTAACTAGCATCCGTTCATAAAGCACAAGTGGTGTCTGCGGGTGTTGAGCAAACACTAATGTGTAGGCGACTCAAACGGAGATTAGCTAGCCGCCCTAGTAGATAGACATTTGTGGATACTAGTGACCAGCCGTAATAGTAGCACGTGTAAAAACATGTGGTCAGAGAACCAGGTAAAAGAACTCGTCACAACAGTTACCAGGAAAATACTCGTAGAAAAGAGAGAGAAAACCACATCACGTCAGTGAGAAAGTTAATGAAAGTGGGCTACTAAGTCAGGATTGATTATATTACTAATACTTCTTTGGATATTGTCGAGAACCTCATGATAAATAGCAGAATTCAAACGACCAGATATGGCAAGAGTATTCAATGCTCGGACGAATGATAGATCAATAAAAGTGCTAAATAGTTTCTACCGAAAAACTTTCCTTGACCGTCATAGTTACCCAACCTTCCTAACAGTAGATGCAGCTATAAATTCGATTATCGATGCTTCGAGTTCGAAAGCATGGAAAAAACCTGGAGAGGCATGTACGTATTTAAGGAGCTTGGCGTATTTAACAGAAAATTGCATTTATTTGTTTTCATAAATTAAGCACATTTAATGAGATAATAGGCTGATTTTTTAAAACCAAAGAAAACTCATGTTTGTTGTAACCCAGGCCAAAAGGTTTTAGTAATTGGAAAATCAAATTCGTTGTAAGACTTTTAAATTACCAATCGTGTGATTCCCAATATATTGCATCCTGTTTTACACGTTTCTATAAAGAGATAGGGCGCATGGCTACCTGTTCATTATTTTTCATAAGAGTATTATTAGTCGACAGAATGAGGCGTTTCAGATTAATTTCAAAACCGATTTTTCATTTTCTGTTTCTCATACCGTTAGCATTTGTGCTACCTTACTCTTAAGAATTAATGGCTTTTATATCCGACTAGCAGTATAGCCCGGCGTTGCTGGGGTGTAATGAAAACTTTACAAATAATCCATGGTCCTTGAGTTCAGACTCAGCCTAAAGAATATTTGTGTGAAGTTTGATGAGAATCAGATAAATTTTGTATATTTGTATAAAGGACATACAGACAGATAAACAGACACACACACAAGCATCTTGTCTTTTATATATATATATATTATCGATTTTTTACACTATTGTAAAAACAGCAACCTTGAAACTTCTGAATATCGCTTCTTATGTCTTTGTCTATGAGTGTATCAAATTTGATTAAAATCAGACCACTCCTTCTATAACCCTATTTTTGCGATTATCGATTTATCGGGGGTACCTTGACACAAAACCTAGCTAAGAACTCTCGTAGAAGCTTATAGTACAACTGTGTAAATTTTCAAGAAAAACGGTTCAGCCGTTTCGGAGTATATAGGTAACGGACACACACACACACACACACACACACACACACACACACACACACACACACACACACACACACACACAGACAAAGTTCCATTCATAAATAAGTTTAAATTAGATTAGATTTTCATCGAATGTGAGTAAAGTAAAGTAACATAATTAGAAAAAATAACAAAAAAAAAAAAAGAAAAAGCAAGAAAAAAGAAAGAAATGAAGCAATACGCAATTTTATTGTAATATTTTCTGTATATGCTCATCGTCAAGTTCAACGTCAACGTCAAGCGTAATCAGTACGTAGATGCGTGACTACTTGGAGATACGATGTCCTTTAAGGTGTGCGACTAGTGTAATGGATAATGGCGCTGAACTGTTAATAGGAGAGCATAGTCAGTACGTAGATGCGTGACTACTTGGAGATACGATGTCCTTTATGGTGTGCGACTAGTGTAATGGATAATGGCGCTGAACTGTTAATAGGAGAGCATAGTCAGTACGTAGATGCGTGACTACTTGGAGATACGATGTCCTTTATGGTGTGCGACTAGTGTAATGGATAATGGCGCTGAACTGTTAACCGGAGAGCCTAGTCAGTAAGTAGATGCGTGACTACTAGGAGATACGATGTCCTTTAAGGAGTGCGACTAGTGTAATGGATAATGGCGCTGAACTGTTAACAAAGAGCCTAGTCAGTACGTAGATGCGTGACAACTTGGAGATACGGTATCGCTAGGTGTGCGACGGGTGTAATGGATAATGGCGCTGAACTGTTAATAGGAGAGCATAGTCAGTACCGTGAAGTGCGTGACTGCTTGGAATACGATGTCCTTTAAGGTGTGCGACTAGTGTAATGGATGACTAGCGCTGAACTGTTATGGCAGGAAGCATAGTCAGTACGTAGATGCGTGACTACTTGGAGATACGATGTCCTTTAAGGGAGTGCGACTAGTGTAATGAGACTAATGGCGCTGAACTGTTAACCGGAGAGCCTAGTCAGTACGTAGATGCGTGACCGCGGAATACGTTGTCCTTTAAGGAGGTGCGACTAGTGTAATGGATAATGGCGCTGAACTGTTAACCGGAGAGAGCCTAGTCAGTACGTAGATGCGTGACACTGGGAGGCGATGTCCTTTAAGAGTGCGACCTTCAGTATGGCGGATAATGGCGCTGAACTGTTATTACTTCGGAGAGCCTAGTCAATGGCTGGAGTAAACCGACTGCACAGGCCGATGTCATACCGGGAGACGGCCTGCGACGGGTGTAATAGTTAATAGCTGAACTGTTAACCGGAGAGCGAGTCAGTATGATAGATGCGTGACAACTTGGAATACGATGTCCTTTGAGTGTGGCGGTGGCTTATAGACAACATGTAATGGATAATGGCGCTGAACTGTTAATAGAGCATGGTCAGTACGTAGATGCGCCGTGACTATGATACGATGTCTTTTAAGGTGTGCGACTAGTGTAATGGATAATGGCGCTGAGCTGTTAATAGGAAACATAGTCAGTAAAGTAGATGCGTAAACTACTTGGAGATACGATGTCCTTTAAGGAGTGCGACTAGTGTAATGGATAATGGCGCTGAACTGTTAACCGGAGAGCCTAGTCAGTACGTGGCAAACCATTGACTACCCAGAACGATGTCATTTAAGGAGTACGACTAGTGTAATGGATAATGGCGCTGAACTGTTAACCGGAGAGCTAGTCAGTACGTAGATGCGTGACTACTTGGAGATACGATGTCCTTTAAGGAGGTGCGACTAGTGTAATGGATAGTAGCGCTGAACTGTTAATAGGAGAGCATAGTCAGTAAGTAGATGCGTGACTACTTGGAGATACGATGTCCTTTAAGGAGTGCGACTAGTGTAATGGATAATGGCGCTGAACTGTTAACCGGAGAGTCTAGTCAGTACGTAGATGCGTGACAACTTGGAGATACGATGTCCTGTAAGTTTAGGTGTGCGACTAGTGTAATGGATAATGGCGCTGAACTGTTAACCGGAGAGCCTCGTCATTACGTAGATGCGTGACTACTTGGAGATACGATGTCCTGTAAGTTTAGGTGTGCGACTAGTGTAATGGATAATGGCGCTGAACTGTTAACCGGAGAGCCTTGTCAGTACGTAGATGTGTGACTACTTGGAGATACGATGTTCTGTAAGGTGTGCGACTAGTGTAATGGATAATGGCGCTGAACTGTTAACCGGAGAACCTAGTCAGTAAGTAGATGCGTGACTACTTGGAGATACGATGTCCTTTAAGGTGTGCGACTAGTGTAATGGATAATGGCGCTGAACTGTTAACCGGAGAGCCTAGTTAGTACGTAGATGCGTGACTACTTGGAGATACGATGTCCTGTAAGTTTAGGTGTGCGACTAGTGTAATGGATAATGGCGCTGAACTGTTAACCGGAGAGCCTAGTCAGTACGTAGATGCGTGGCTACTTGGAGATACGATGTCCTGTAAGGTGTGCGACTAGTGTAATGGATAATGGCGCTGAACTGTTAACCGGAGAACCTAGT
Organism: Ascarosepion bandense; assembly: GCA_037127315.1. Taxonomy (NCBI): domain Eukaryota; kingdom Metazoa; phylum Mollusca; class Cephalopoda; order Sepiida; family Sepiidae; genus Ascarosepion; species Ascarosepion bandense. Next base: position 583,877 of record JBBBDQ010002026.1, on the reverse strand, counting down.
CAGTAAGTAGATGCGTGACTACTTGGAGATACGATGTCCTTTAAGGTGTGCGACTAGTGTAATGGTTAATGGCGCTGAACTGTTAACCGGAGAGCCAAGTTAGTACGTAGATGCGTGACTACTTGGAGATACGATGTCCTGTAAGTTTAGGTGTGCGACTAGTGTAATGGATAATGGCGCTGAACTGTTAACCGGAGAGCTTAGTCAGTACGTAGATGCGTGGCTACTTGGAGATACGATGTCCTGTAAGGTGTGCGACTAGTGTAATGGATAATGGCGCTGAACTGTTAACCGCAGGGCCTAGTCAGTACGTAGATGCGTGACTACTTGGAGATACGATGTCCTGTAAGTTTAGGTGTGCGACTAGTGTAATGGATAATGGCGCTGAACTGTTAACCGGAGAGCCTAGTCAGTATGTTGATGCGTGACTACTTGGAGATACGATGTTCTGTAAGGTGTGCGACTAGTGTAATGGATAATGGCGCTGAACTATTAACCGGAGAGCCTAGTCAGTACGTAGATGCGTGACTACTTGGAGATACGATGTCCTTTAAGGTGTGCGACTAGTGTAATGGATAATGGCGCTGAACTGTTAACCGGAGAGCCTCGTCATTACGTAGATGTGTGACTACTTGGAGATACGATGTCCTGTAAGTTTAGGTGTGCGACTAGTGTAATGGATAATGGCGCTGAACTGTTAACCGGAGAGCCTAGTCAGTATGTTGATGCGTGACTACTTGGAGATACGATGTTCTGTAAGGTGTGCGACTAGTGTAATGGATAATGGCGCTGAACTATTAACCGGAGAGCCTAGTCAGTACGTAGATGCGTGACTACTTGGAGATACGATGTCCTTTAAGGTGTGCGACTAGTGTAATGGATAATGGCGCTGAACTGTTAACCGGAGTGCCTCGTCATTACGTAGATGTGTGACTACTTGGAGATACGATGTCCTGTAAGTTTAGGTGTGCGACTAGTGTAATGGATAATGGCGCTGAACTCTAGTCAGTACGTAGATGCGTGACAACTTGGAGATACGATGTCCTGTAAGTTTAGGTGTGCGACTAGTGTAATGGATAATGGCGCTGAACTGTTAACCGGAGAGCCTAGTCAGTACGTAGATGTGTGACTACTTGGAGATACGATGTCCTGTAAGTTTAGGTGTGCGACTAATGTAATGGATAATGGCGTTGGACTGTTAACCGGAGAGCCTTGTCAAATACGCGGATGACACGGTGCTGGTAGCAGACACGGAAAAGAAAAATGAAGGCCTTTCTGCAGAATGTAGCAAAGGAAATGAGAAGAAAAAACTAGGCATAAACTTCAAGAAAACTGAATGTTTGGTCATCAGCAAAACGAGCAGCCCAATATGTCAATTATAAGTCGGTAAAAAATAAAATAGACGAAAAATTCAAATTTTGACAGAGTATGGAAAGTGCAACATGATCATTCAAAATTGCTTTGGTATGTCCAAAGAAGCATTTCAGAAACTAGCCAGATCACTGAAAGACAGGTAAATCTCATTAGAAACGAAGAAAGGAGTGTTAGATTGCTACCTGATATCGGTTCTTCCATATGCTGGACGATCTAATCAAGGATGAAAGAGAGACTTAAGGAAGTATAAATGTGGTTTTACAGAAAGATGCCGAGGATACCATGGATACTATGTAACAAGGATATAATGCAACAATGAGGTTTTGAAGAGGATGAAAACACTTACTTAATATTAGGAAGGAACAAAGTGTAACGAAAAGAATAGTAGAAAAAGAAAACTTTGCGACCAAATTTTGCAAATCAAGAGATGTCTTCAAAAATTATAAAGGTGGAAAAAGATTTTGCGAAGACGGAATTATCACCAAAAGTCTTGGCAGAGTGATATACATGCTCAACGGAAGATGATTTGAATGTAAGAGACATTTAAATTAGTTTAAGGCCAAGATATATGAAAGATGTCATGCCTAGTGAAGAATTTACCAATGGACGTAATATATGACTCATTCGAAATCCCAGTTCCCATATCTTCACCAGTATCGGTGGAAGTTTTTCCAAGCCCGTCAGTGTCGGAGGTGTCAGCTTCCCGAATATTGCTAATGCCTCAAAGCTCACCAGCACAAAAATTGGTGAGACGTAAAAATAGTAGGAAGAAAAAAGTCAAACTTAATTAGCAAAAAGACCTGAGCAGTCTTGTTCACCTCTCTGGTCGGACGCAGAGAGGGACCAAAGCTAAGCCCCGCCGAAAGGTAGAGAGTCTCGCTTGGGTTCATAAAATAAGAGCCCGACCTAGCCTTAGGCTGCATCTAAGGAATAAGTTTGGCTGGGCCTAAGAGAACGGAATCCAACAGAAATAGATCTTGTGTTACACTTGCCTTATTGGAAAGGCGGCAGATACTCTTGCCTCGGCAACGAGACTCGCTTACGGTCTGAGCAATCAGACATAAGCAAGCACTGTTTTTCACCTCTCTGCGTTCAAGAGGACCCAAGCGAGGCTCCGTCGAAGGGTAGAGTCTCGGTTGGGTTCATATAACAAGAACCCGACCCAGCTCTAAGCTGAGTCTGCAGGATTTTTATCTCACATAGATCGACCTTGTGTCACATCTGCCAGGGTGTGAAGGCAGCAAATACCCTTGCTTCGGCAATTACTAGTTTACCCCATCTTCCTTGTTTTGTATGGGGTAAGCCAGTAAAGTATTCTCTTTACAATAAACCTCTTTTCTTTGATCTACCAATGTGTTGCTTTTCTTTTACTCTAGTACAACATTGTCTGTTTGTAACCTCTTTAAAGGATACAAAAAGAATTCAATAAACATTACTACAATGTTTCTTGAATTGTGTAGCATTGTTTTTTTAAATAACATTATCAGCATTTGAAATGATTTTTTTTTAACAGCGTCCGTGAAATAAAAGTTTGTTTGAGAAATGAGAAATGTTCATATTAATTTTTTCCCTGAAAAAGAAGGATGCTTGCTTTTACGAAGATATTTTTGTATTTTCGAAACAATAAATTAGATAGAAATCACAGGCAGCAGAATAGAATATTCATAGAATCATCGGTGATAATACACGAAATCTTTAGTGTTTAAATTGTAAAACAAAGAATATGATCCCAAATAAAAATATCAACATTTTCCCCATTGTGTACATGTATGATCTTCTGTGATGAAACTAGTAGTTTTACATAAAATGAAAATATTACTTTAAGTTTGATTTTTTATAAGTGTGGCCAGGCTTATGATGAGCCATATCTCATGTAACCCACTGATCAGAAAATGATTCCAAAACCCGATTTAAACCGTGACATATATGAGAAAACAAACATATTTTTACATTTTAATAAATTGCTATACTTAATACATGCTTGGGAGATCATGTCTCGAAAGAGACATGACTGACTGGGCATGATTTTCTTGAAATATGTTGCCATTACTTTCTGCGGTAGACTGGTTGCCAAGCAATGCTATATAAACAAATTTGTCCTGCTGTTTAACCCATAGATGGAGGAAAAAGAAACGGATTAGTAGCTTTCCCAAGAGTATTTGCGCGTAAGTGAATGCAACGAACATGACTGGAATTCGATCTCTCCGATTTCGGAGCTGATATCCATTGCACTATATTTAATTACGAGTAAATAAACAGTTTTTTTTTATCATCACACGTCCGCACATTTTAACATTTACATTCTGGGGAAAAAATCGTTCTAAAAATAGAATATATTTTTTTTCTTAGTGTTTTCGACTGGTTCTTGAAGAGAAGGAACAAAGAACATTAATTCTCATTTTCAAAGCTTCTTTCGGTCTGAATTTAAATAGTATAGCTGGCACTGTGTTTTTTCATTATTAGTTTTATTATGATATTTTAGTATTAACGACGTGATTTCTCTTGTGGCTTTACCATTTTTTTAGCCGATTGATATAACTAGTTTTGGTGCTGCAGGTTGGGGTTAGAGCGAGTCTAGAAGTTTGCTTTTCATTTTAAGTGAATAGAATGGTTCTCGTAATGTCAGCGAAGCGAACATCAAACATTACAAACATTTTCCTCGTAATGTGACTTCAGTCGGAAATAAAAAATGTATTCTGTACAGCTGGGTAGACAGACACACGAAATAATAAAAAAAGTACAATTTCATGTGTAGTAAATAGTTTTTCCACTCCGTTGTTAATACGTAGGAGGACATTTTTTTAATTCTTACTACACATATTGGGAAGGGATGTGTAAAAGAATTTCAACGGCTACTCAATAGATTAACACAGATTTATGCGTCGACTCTAGAAGACTAACCGTACACACATTCATAAAAAAGTATAAGATGATATGAAAAAGTAATGCCAATTCTTCCGAAAAAAATAACATAACTTTTAAAGTATTGATTATCTTTCTTGGTGAAAGCGTAGATTTTCTCAACACAACATTCTGAAAACTCCCATCGATACTCATTTTTAACTTTTGACGGTTTATCGACACTTTGTGGGTTATTTAAGTGAGAAACATTTTTGGGTTACAAAACTTTCCTTTTTTCTCATATGAATATTGGAGTAATAATATTTTGAAAATAACGACAGTTTTTTTTCCCATGCATGTGCTTTTATTTATATTCGGATTATTTTTTCATTCTTGTTTCTATCACAACTTTTCAGTCGTTCTACCCTCCAGATTTTACCAGGTGTATATCGATCTCGGAAACCTATAGCGATTTCTGAACTAAGCCCTTTATTTAATCAACTGGGTAGACAGTTCTCATTAGACTGCCCATGTCCATGAATATCTTGTCTAGTTTTTATTGTCAACTAAATAGTAGCCTTATGCATTAAAGCGTCAGTTTGAGAATTTGATGACAATTTGTTAATCCAATCTCTGGGCAGGGCACTGTGTACATGGACACAGTGGAAATAATATTAGTGGAGATTTCGGGAAATAGAAATGTGGATATACAGAAGGATGTTGAGGAAAGATTCTCCTAAGTGAGAGCCGGGATTCCAGCCAGAAAATTTTGACTCAAACCTCGTTCATCTTTTTGATTCTTTCCTACTTGCTCGGCTGTCATCGCTCACGTGAATCACTTCTTCCGGCTTTACCAGAGTGACACGTCTGATCACGGTAGGCGCCTTTTTGTCTCTGTTCACAATAAATATAACCGAGTCTTAAATGATGCTAAGCTGTTGTTTGCTGATAGAATAAAGTAAAGTATAAAGTGTAGTATCTTAAATTTGTTTCAAAAGATTAATGGAAGCTCTGCAAGAATGTGCTGAGCAACAGAAAATCCTCAATCCTTCCTCTATTCAATCAATTCGAAGTATTCACATCCAGAGCAGACAAGGCAGAGTGTTTTCAGTATTTACATTATTCGGACTATTGTTCTCATCTTTGTTGCCATTTGTACGACGTTTCGGCCGTTGTACACCCCGGCCTTCTTCAGGTGCTAGGAATTTAGAACCGAACCTTTATTACAATCACCGGGGTATATGATCTTCATTACTTGCATAGTAGTGCCTCTTTTGGTAGTTATCTCCCTTTAACCCTATCGCCCGGTTCACACTCCATCCACGTCTATTGAACAGGTGAAGAGGCTCATCCCTTGTTTCCTGTTTAGGATGCGGTTTCCGGTTTTTTCCCTTTTCCAATCTTTTCACTCTTATGTAGCCCCCTGCACATCAGTGGCGTTACCGCCTTGCTCGGGGTGATATGATTAAAAAAAACAAGCTTGTTCACCACTGCTTTAGCACGGTATTGAACTCCCAATTGTCCGAATAATGTAAATACTGTAAATACTTCCTCATCTCAGAAATATAGACAAATAGACATAATGATTTATGTTAAATTCGCAGCAAGGTCTCATCTTACAGTTGAAATGGCTCGATGTAACCATAAGTTCTTTGGTTAAAGGTTCTTCGCTTGAACTTCTCGCTTGTGGAACACTCTTCTAAAACTTGATTTCCAGTCAAATTCGACCATAAAAAATTTAAAGCAATGCAAATCGTTATATACAGTCTTAATGTCTGCTCTTTTAGTGTTCTCTAACATAAATAATTTTTTGAATATTTTCTCAGCAACAGTAACTTTATTTGACTTAGTGAATTTATTTTCTTACTTGGGGTGAAATGATAAGAAACCGTTTATTTACACGTAATTGAATATAAAAATCTCGACTAGTATCCGAACTCGGTTCGTCCGATTTCAAATTCTGAACCACTATCCACTACAATACCCGTTTTCTACACTTTAGAAGTCCCAGTGACTATCGCAAGTATATAATTCTGGATAAACACGTGTGAGTTTAAAAATATGATTTTGTACTATTTAGTGTGCCTTTAAGAGGATTATTACCATTACTATTCTAAAGGGTTCCAAGTTGAAAGAACAACATAGTCACAGTTGCTTACTGAAAACTTGTTAAAAACATTTAAATAAAAAAACGCATTTTATACAGATGTTGTGAAGGCGCGTTCATATCAGATGAGGTTCAAAAAATATTAAAAATGTCAGATGCGACATATTCGATAATGCTCGGTCTGGAAGACGACTCACTCTAAATGAACTCTTGAATTAAACGATTGAATTGGACTCTCTTCTAAGCTCCAGAAATTTGGCGTAAAAAAATCTTAACATGTCATATTCAGCTGTCAATGAATATCTCAAATGAATTGGGGAGGAAAATATGAAAAGAGGGACTTTTTCGTTTCTATGACCTTTTACTTAAAAAATGAACACGCCGTTAGGCTATCTGCTGTAGTTTTTGAATCAGGAATGTCAAGCATTCATGTTTGTATCACATTCATTCATTCACAGGGGATGAAAAATATTCTTTGCATTTCAACAGAAAACGAAAAAAATGGGTTTATCATGAACTGATATCCTAAGAAATGACCGATATATTAAGCACGGCAAAATGAATCCAGAGCTGAAAATGAACAGACTAATATAGAAACAGAAAGATATTAAGGTAATCAAGAACCTTTACTGGCAGTAAACTGCTTACACAGAGACACGAAACATGTCTAGCAAATATACAAATATAGAAAAGTGTGTAAAACAGGAATGTTTCTTCTTACCAGATCTATTCAACTTATACAGCTAGACAATTCTGAAAGCTCAAGAAGTCCTGCCAGAATTCATCATTGGCGGCCACAATCTGAAATGATAGCAGACATAGAAAGAACACTACAAGACATCCTACAGAAGGACTATATATAAACAAGAAAATTTGAATGCATGTTCGTCAGTAAAAAGAGGAGCCCATAATGCAAAACTGCAAGTCGGGGGTTATAAACTCAAGTCTGTTCAAAAATTTAAATTACTGGGAAGTGTTCTAACAGAGGACGGTAAGTGTGACACTGAGATTCGAAGGCGTATTGAGGATGGCCAACGATGCATTCCAAAAGCTGAGTAGAGTATTGAAAACCAAGAAAATTTCGCTGGAAATAAAGAAAAACTATTGTATTGTTATTTCATGCCTGTATTTCACTATGATAACGAATGCTAGACAATATTATTAGAGATGAAGGAAAGATTTGAATTAACAGAAATGTGGTTAACAAAAGGATGCTTACGTTGCCATGAACAAAACATGTGAGCAACGACAAGGTGTTGGAAAGGACGGAAACGAAAAGGAAACTGATACTAAACATCAAGAAACGACAGCTGAAGGTTTTGAGACATATAATGAGGAAGGATATACGTTATGGTACAGTGGATATCGGATCGGAACGAGAAATCGGGGAACCTAGTTCGAATTCCAGTTGAATTCATTGAATTCACTTACGCTCAAATACCCTTGGGAAAGATAATAATCCGTCTCTTCCTGCCAGTTATGGGTTAAATAACAGGACAGATTGGGTTCTATAGTCTTGGCTGGCAACCAGTCTACCACAGAAAGCAATGGCAACCTACTGCGGGATAATCTTCTGCCCAGTCAGTCATGTCTCTTTCGAGACATGATTTCCAATAGTGTTTCACGTATGGCACTTAACTGTTTGACTGAATGAAGAAGGTGGGCTCGGAGAATCCAATGCTCCCAAACAGAATGCGGGAAAAAGAGACAGACGAAGCAACGCGTGACGTACTTGACGGGCTTGAGCAGGACTTGGGATGGGTAACAAGAGAAAGGGTGTTCGGAGCTAAAAAAAACAGAGAGAGATAACAAAGTCATTATCGCCGACGTCATGCAGGGACACGGCATGTCAAAAAGAAGAAGAAGAAGAAGAAGAACAACAAGAAAGCGTTTGAGAAGAAAACTGGAAAATTCACATTTACGCAGTTACGTCAGTGACTACGAATTATTTAACTGCCAAATACTTTTAGGACTTGAACAATCACGGCTCTTTCAACTTCCTATCCCTTGTACTTCTTACTAACATTGGTAAATTTTTGTTTTGTTCCCCGAAGGTCTTTTACCCCGTCAAATCTTTCTAAAACATCCTTAATTCTGTACAAATGTATATGCTGAACTCAGATCGATAATTGTTTATTGAAGAAACCTACCTTTTGTCCTGTTATCGACCAGAAAAAAAATTCGGACTATATCTCACCCCTTACCACTATTTTCATATCTGATTAACCGCTGAATAACTTAAGGCGTAGGATACTTATTTCGGCCTGTTTACTTCCTTTGCACAAATACTCCGAGGACAGTAGATATCGATTGACATTGCATTTAACCTTTTTATTTAAATCGATATCACTCCATGCAAAGTAGTAAGGCCACTAAGACCCAAGGGGTTCCAGAGTGTGGAATAATTAGGAATAGAAATATTAGTAATGAGCAAGAAAATAACAGTAAATAGCGATTGACATGCCATTTACATTTTTTCAGATTAAAATTACCAGAAAGCATGGAACCGGAAGCGAGTTCCATAAAAAGGAAGTGCGCGAAATGGAACTGCTAACATAGAATTTAAGGTTAAATCTAGCCAGCTCAGATATAAATTGATGAGATCTCGACTTTAGTCTAGCTTAAATTAAAATGTTTTTTTACCATCGCAAATAGTTCATTCGAACGAAATCTTACAGCCTATCACGTTAAATACACCGGTTCTCGCTCTATCACCGAAGTTAAGCAACGTTGAGCCTGGTCAGTACTTAGATGGGTGACTGCTTGGAAATACCAGGTGCTGTAAGCGTGTAGTGACGGATGTGCGATGTGGTGCAGTGGATATCGGCTCGGAAAGAGAAACCGGTGAGCCAAGTTCGAATTCCAGTTGAATGCCCTGCATTCACTTATGCACTAGTACCCTTGGGAAAGGTATTAATTCGTCCCTTTCCTCCAGTTATGGGTTAAATAACAAGGGTAGGACTTGGGGACCATGCCCTTAAAAAACAAATCCCAATGAACCTTGATACTCAAAAAGAAAAATATTACTAGACACATAACTTATATAAAAACAACAATAAATTGTTGAAAGAAAAAGGTATTACGAGCAATGAATAAAAAAAAATTAGTTAGCAATAAATGACCCGCCGAGGTTGATATACCATAAGAACAAAACAACGAACGATTAATAAAATGTATTTATAGAAATGACACAGAGAGGCAAACTTATAGCGATAGGAATGTACACCAAAGGTAATGACATATTTTCCACTGACATGGAATGGAGATACTATATTGAATCAATTGCTGTGAAGAGACATAAAGATTTATTGTCAAAATACATATTTATGAATGTACCATTTGTTTGTGAATTGTTGCCATATATTCTTTGCTGTTCCTGCTGTATATTTCTATATTCTAGATAAAATCCTAAAGAGGACCTTTAATCTAATCGATACTATCCGAGTATCTCGAAAGCAGTCACTTACTCTCCGACGTGGCGTGGCTACCCAACTTTTTTTTATCATTTCACCGCAAGCAAGGCGATACCGCCACTGATGTGCAGGGGGGGGGGGGGGCTACATAAGAGAGTTCAAATTTTAGGCAGGAGAAGAGTGAAGACAATGACAAACAAGTTATAGGGGTTGAAAGAGAAAGGGTAAGAGAAGGATGTGAACCCAAAAGTGAATACAATTGCGAAGGTAGAGAGAAAAGAAAAGAGCAAGATACATGGGGCGACGTAGAAAGGACTGGAGTCAAGTGGATAAGAGATGGGAATTAACATTGCGTTTAAATGCCTGGAGGTTATAGCCACCAGGAAAGCAAGTACATGGAAAGGGAGTTCCACAGGCGGGAAGTGGGAGAAAATAAGCTGATGGTGTAGAATTGTCGCCTGCATTTGGTTGATTTTCTTTCCTGAAAATATTTTCCTGGAAACCGCTCTGACGAACATTTTTTCTGGGGCCCCGACTATATGAATTGAATCGTGCTACTAGCATCCAGATTGTATTCTTGGAATGCAACCATCACTTCTACTCCATGAGTTTAGTTTTGCACTTTGCAGCTGTGGAACTTTTTTCCGTTCTCTATCTTCCTGATAACTATAGTGTTGTTTAGTAAATATGATAGAATGAGATGCCACTGTTATTTTCATTTTTAACTCATTGACACGACATTTTATCCATCGCATCCTGTGGGACGAGATGGCGTCAGATATTCGCCGGAATCCGTGTAAGCACTGCGACTGACTGATGTTGCATTCACTCAAATTTTCTCAGGTAAGTTCATCTTCCTTTCAAAATGTATTCATAATATTAAGCTCTTCAAGTCGTCTTTTCTAAATATATATATTCCAACATTCATGTTTTTAACAGTTAACGGCATTTCTAAGGTAGTTCCTATTTTTTAACGAATTTGTGGATTACATCTATGCGCGGTATTTTTCTGTTGTACCAGATCTCTGCCACATCAGGTCTCTACATCTATGGAAGTGAACGCCGGACAATCAACCTCACCCTGTAAATATTATCTAACCTTAGATCTAAGCCTGAAAATATTTTTTGTTATTTACCAGCTTAATATACCTTGCTCTGTATCAGAACATTACCCTATTTCTTAATCTTCTTCATGTGACATGTCCTTTCAGGACGTATATGATCATGGATTTCCACTTGGCTCCGTCTCTTGTCGCTCTCCGTAATTTTCTCTTAGTATCTCTTCTAAGCCGTGTTCTGCCAACCATTTGCTCCATATCAATACGTATCGCAGGAATCTCATTTGTCTCTTCCTCATATTTGTTATCAGTTTTCTTCTCGTTTGCATCCTTTTCAACACCTCATCGTTGCACAGGGGCTCCATCCATGGTATCCTCAGCATCCTTCTGTATAACTATATTTCTTCTACCTCATGCCTCTCCTTCATCCTGAATGAGATGGTCCAACATTCACTTCCATAAAGAAAAACAGATATAACATAGCAATCCATCACTCTTTTCTTTGTTTCTAATGATATTTTCCGGTCTTTCAGTACTCTGGTTAGCTTCTCAAATACGTCTTTGGCAATGCCAATGCATCTTGGGATCTCCATGTCGCACTTTCAATTCTCTGTCGAAACGCTTTTTAATTGACTTAAAGTTTATGCACAGTCCTTTCTTCTCACTTTTTATTGCTACCTCCTGTAGAAAGTCCTGCATTTTCCTTTCCCTGTCTGCTATCAGCACCATGTCATCCACGTATCTGAGATGGTCCAACATTCACTTCCATAAAGTGTGTGTATGTGTGTGTGTATACGGTTTACATATAAAAACAGAGTATATAGTCAAATACAAGTATTCATTAAAAATAAAGTTTTAACAAATATTTGAAAAATATGTTGGTTAAATCCATTTAGTATTTTTCCGTAACATTTCATAAGATTATCTTTGTTTACATTAGGATACGAAAACTGAGCAGATTTAAATTTTACTAAAAATCAGATATTTATGTACTTCTACTTCTTCTTCATGTGCAGTGTCCCTTAGGACGTAGGAGATCATGGACTTCCACTTGGTTCTGTCTCTTGTCGCTCTCAATATTTTTTTTTCGTTTGGTATCCTTCTAAAACACTTCCACCGTTCATTTGATCAGACCTAACTAGTACGTCTCGCGTTGCTTTCCCCTCTCTTTCCTTCGCTTTATCCCTCCTTCCTCATTTCCTGTACCAAGAAACTCATTTTTGTCTTCCTCATATTAACTATGAGTTTACTTTTCGTTTGCATCCTTTCCAACACCACATCGTTGCACACGTGCTCTGTTCATGGTATCCTCAGCATCCTTCTGTATAACCATATTTCTGCTTCCTCAAGCGTTTCCTTCATCTGTGATGAGATCGTCCAGCATTCACTTTCATACAGAAGGATAGATATCACATAGCAATCCAGCATTTTTTTCTTTGTTTTTGATGATTTTTTTTTTGTTTTTCAGTACAACCGGTTAGCTTCTGAAATGCGTCTTTGGCCACTTTTATTTATTTATTTTTTTTTTTTAATAATACTACTCCCTATTTCAATGCGTCTTGGAATTTTTGTATAACATTCTTTGACGAGTATTATAATATCATTTGGTGAATTTGCATACAGGCTTCATTATTATGTCACCATTACAGAACTCCCATCTTAAGATGTGCACTTTTCTAACAACCATGCATTATGTACTTTTACAGAATGGTAGCCATATCATATTGAAACATACTGAGACCGACAAAACTCCTTATAACTCTGAAGATAAGCAAGAATTGTATCAGCATTCATCAACATAAGGAGACCATCCGGAAGTGTTGGAGCAGATTCCGAAGACGTCTAAAAGCCGTGGTTTTACTGAACATATTTACTGTTTAGTATTTAAAGGTATTTGCGTAATTTTGCTAAATATCCCTGTGAAAATGAGATGTCAGTGTTATTTTCATTATTGCGTAATTAAGTCGACAATTTATCTATCTCACCTTGTAAATATTATTAGTTATTTCATCACAAAGAAAGTGTTCTGACAAACATTAGGTAGAGGTCAAAAACGCAAGAAATACTTTAGCATCTTCAGTTGAAAATGAACATATTTTCACAGGCAATTGTGCTAATTTTGGAATCAATTCTCTCCTTCACAGTGAAGTAGAGATTTCGGCGATAACTTGATTAATTTTAAAAGGAAGAATTCGAGGACATGAATGTGTATTGAGTGTGCTTAAAGCGACAACCAGGCAAGGAGTGTCGTACTGACCAAAACAAATGGTAGTCTGCATGTGAGTGTTTGACACAACAGATGGTCTGTTTAAAAAAAAGAAACACAAATTTGCATTTCAGCACTTTTTTCTCTAATATATCATTTAAGCGAGTCACATTCTTGTTATTAAATCGATCACTATTAACACTAGGTCCAAAAATATATATCTATAAATACTAACATTTATACCAACCAGAAACAGGATTTTTTCCAATAAATTATTATCAGCTTGATATATTGAATACTGTCCTTCATCTTGGCATGGTATTTTACCATTTTGGGGTTCTGAAGATGGTCCAGTTTTTCGTTGACAGGAATTATATTATAGGAATATAATTATTACTGGGTTTTTATACTGATATATCCTGGAAAGGTATATATATCAATAGACCTCTCGTGGAAAGATTTCATTCTCAATCTCTTTCTCTCTGGACGTCCTTGTCTTCGTCTGTCTTTATGGCTGACACCAGCCTATCACATTCCAGTGAGGGGGAACCAAGGTCTATATATATTCATTATCTGTTCATTACATCATATACCAAAAAGCGAACCAATATTTATTTTCATGTTTTCAGATGTAATATATGTTCTTGCCTTCTGGAATTTCTCGAAAGCTTAGATGCAAATTATTGCAATTAAATGATTGCGGAAACAGTAATGTGCACGAATATAAATGAATATGTTTCAAGGATTTCAATGTGACTCTACAAAATGGGTTTGTTTTGATTAACTGATCAGTTTTCTGCGGTTTGTCAATCTTTTACAGGTTAATTAAAAGCCAGAAAATATTTGTAAACCGTAAGAATTATTTTAAGATAATAATATTTTAGTGATACAAATTTTACTAATTACCCCATACCTGAAAGAAGAGAGGTAGATTCAATTTTCCCAAAAGGTATTTGGGGAAAAGTATTGCATTCACTTACGCGCAAATACCCTTGAGAAAGGTATTAATCCGTCTCTTCCTTCCAGTTATGGGTTAAATAACAGGACAGATTGGGTTCTATAGACTTGGATGGCAAAAATTCTACTGCAGAAAGCAATGGCAACCTACTGCGAGATAATCTTCTGCCCGGTCAGTCATGTCCCTTTCGAGACATGATCACCCAGGCTTGTTTCACGTAATGTACTTAGCTGACTGAAATATAGCAAAACCCACTAGAGTTGGAACTCGGCTCTCCACTTAACGATTCCGAGTCATTATTCACTAGACCTCGAACACACCAAAGCTTACGGCACCTGAAATTCGAAAGTAGTCAACTATCAACTTACTGACCAGGCTTTACTTTGCTTAACTTGGATGATTATACAGAAACCGATGTTTCAAAGAGAGGTAGCCACAAGCTACGAGATGCGTTAAAAATATTTCTTATTTAATGAGAAACATGTATTAATTTTATCCCATTACCTGAGGTCGGTAATTGATTCAGTTACGATAGAAAAATATCTGCTAAATAACTGTTAGTGCAAAACAGACTTGATTCGAAAGCTTTTGATCGGAAAGCTCTCCGAGCATCATAGAAAATATATCTAAATTTAAAATGTATATCCTCGAGTATAGCTTAGGATTTAAATAAAGTTATTTTGAGATAGCTAGACTGAATCAATTTCCACGTTTTGTATGACCAAAGAGATTTAGCTATCGCCCGGTTCACTCTCCACCCACGTTTATTGAACAGGTGAAGAGGTTCATCCCTTGTTCCCTGTTTAGGATCTGGTTTCCGGCTTTCTCTTTTCCAATCTTTTCACTCATTGTTTTCCTCAATTGGAGTAGATAGATTTAACTATCGTCCGGTTCACACTCCACCCACGTTTATTGAACAGGTGAAGAGGTTCATCCCTTGTTCCCTGTTTAGGATGTGGTTTCCGGCTTTCTCTTTTCCAATCTTTCCACTCTTACATAGCCTCCTGCGTATCAGTGGCGTTACCGCCTTGCTCGGGGTGAAATTTAAATAAAAATATTGGCATGCAAGAGTTCGATGGGAGCTGTTTATGTACTTAATTGTGCAACGGTCCCATGATGACAATCAGTCAAACAAGTGTTTATGATGATTATGATAAACCTAAGGTCGATTTTGAATTTGCGCTATTTTGACTACCTTATATTTTCTTTATTCGGACCATGAGTAAGTTCTCGCTGAGTGGATATCGACTCGGAATGACAAATCGGGGAGCCGAGTTCGAATTCCAGTTGAATTCATTGCATTTACTTATGCACAAATACTCTTGGGAAAGGTATTAATCCGTCTCTTTCTTCCAGTTATGGGTTAAATAGCAGGACAGATTGGATTCTATAGCATTGGCCGGCAACCAGTCTACCGCAGAATCCAATGGCAACTCACTGCGGGTTAATCTTCTGCCCAGTCAGTCATGTCTCTTTTGAGACATGATCGCTTAAAGCGTGTATCACGTATGGCACTTAAATAACTGCATGTTTCATTTACAAAAATTAGAAAGAAACATGTTACTAAAAGTGTTGTCTATCGCTAGCCTATACTTTTCCTAACGTTCTGGCAGGATCTGAATTCCAAGCCGGAACAACGACATGTCTTTTAAGGCTAACCATGAGTCGACTCATTGTTTGGCATCTTCATAAGAATAAAAGTGCTGCTCAGATAGACCATGTACCATCAATCGGAACCATTGATAATTGGACGGGACAATGTCTGGTGAATAGAGCGGATGGGATAGGATTCCTATTTAAGCGTTTCTAAGTAGGTTTTCAACCGTTTTGCAAAATGTGGCCTAACGTTGTCGTGCTACAAAATCCCTTTGTCGTGTCTTTGTTTGTATAGCGACTGTCGTTGTTTCTTCAATGCTTAATTCAAACGCATCAATTGTAATCGATAGCGATTTCTCTTGATGGTTTCGGTCAGTTTGAGCAACCCATAAGAAACTACACCCAGATGATCCTTCTGAATGCAGAGCAGAAGCGTCGAATCATGGTTCGGCTTTGCCGCCGATGTTGGTGTATGTGCTAGCTTAACCTGCAATCATCCACGGTTAAGGTTATCGTAGTGTATCCTGTTTTTATTGCCGGTCACGATACGATACAAAAATTCATTCCATGTACTAAGACGCCGTTCGAAGTCTCTAGGCTTAAACTTGTACGGAACATAGCGTCCTTGCTTTTGAATTACAGTATAACCCGGATAAAGGGACCCTGATATAAGAGAGATTTTCTCTGGTCCCAAATTAGAGCCTGTGATAATGTATATAATATAGACCAAACCCGGATATAAGATACATTCGGATATAAGAGAACTTTAACCGGTCCCGACAACTCTCTTTTATCAGGGTTATTCCTAATCTTTTCAAATGTTTCAAAACTATTGTGTAATTAACTCCTAATGATTCTGCAACTTTAGCTGACAAGAGTCTTCATGAGGTAATTCCTCCAATTCTTCATCTTCAAATCTTATCAATGCACCAGAGCGTTCGTTATTTTCAACATAAAAATCATTATTTTTGAAGCGTCTAAACCAATCACTGCATGCTGTTTCCGACAGAGTAAAATCGCCGTAAGTCTCAAGAATTCAGTGTGTTTCAGCTGCAGATTTCTTTTGAATAAAGTAGTGTAGTAAAATTCCCGGCAAATAACCTTATATTGGAACGAAATCAGACCTGTTTACCGATTTGGAAAACAAAGTTGTATACACTTTGGCTAAATGATATACACTATATTTCAAGCTTTCTTATAGTATTTTCTTATAGATATGTTAATATCTGAAACTACAGACACGCTCTTCTGTGAACGCGAGCTGTTACAAAAAAGGGTAAACTTATTCAAGGTCCTATTATTTCTCCAAAAAAAATATTTTACCTCGAAATATTTTGTGCTATGTTTTACCTTCTTACCATATTATATTTCCCTTATATTTTCTTAGACATAAACTTGATTCGTAAGTATTTGGACTAATATTTTCCACTGACATGAAATTTTGTGATTATATTGAATTAAATGCTAGCACCGATAGCAAGGGTAATGATTCACTGTGTTGTGCTAAGCAATTCTTCTCGTCAGAATCATTCTTTGACATTTATAGATCTAACATTCGTCCGGGCATTGAGTCCTGCTGCTATATCTCGTCTGCTGCTGCTATATATCTCATCTTTCTTGTCAAAAGAAGCCACTGCAATGTAATCGATCCCCATCTAGTATCTCAACTTCAGTCACATTCTCAACAACCTGACGTGGCTTCCCTCAGTCTTCTCTACAATAATTTTAATGTCAGACTCTCCTTTTCTTAGTGTATCTACTGATTCGGTTTAAGCGATTGGCAACTAGGTCGCACAATTGTAAGGATTAACTTGTTCGATATAACTAGCAGTTCTGATCAAATTGTTTTTGTTTCCCTGCCACGAACAATTTTTAAACAATCCTTGGACATTCAAATGCAACGCTAATAGCCATTTTCTGTCTTCCTGAATGCCGAAATTTAATTCCCCTCTTCATCACTAAAGTATTCTCGTTTTATTTTCATTCCCTGAAACCTCTGCGTCCTAACGGCATTATCGCCTTTTTTCAGTTGAAAAGATGGCACATTATCAGTGTTTTTTAGCCTGGGTTCATTAGGGGGGTTGGCTCTTTAAAAATCGTACTCCCACCACATTGACCCATCCGATACTGATCGGGTATCGATATGTGTGCATCAGCCAGATACAATCTTTTTAATTTCTAAAATATTTATTGCTCAAAATGAAGAATTTTGGCTCAAGGTTCGGGGGATATGAGGGAAGTTGGTCGACACTAACTTTCCTTGACATAGCTAACCACAATAAAGACCCACGCATGCATTACTATTTAAACATTCATAAATGTTTACTATTTACATTATTTGGACTATTGTCCTCATCTTTGTTGCCATTTGTACGACGTTTCAGCTATTGTACGCACCGGCCTTCATCAGGTGCTAGAAATTTCGAATCGAGCCCTTTATCACTGTGGTATATCATTCTTATTTCTTTGTGCAAAGCTTTTTTTAGTAGCCATGCGTTATCTCCCTTTAACCCGTCTCTCTAGGTTACTTGTTCACCACTGCTGTAGCCTGGTATTGAACATACAACCCTTTTGATCAAGTTACTCGAAATAAAGAACATCCATATCCACTGGGCCATGTGTCCTTAAGAGACAAAGAATGAGAATTAGATACCCCAGTTATCGTAATAATGGCTTCGGTTCGACATTTCTAGCACCTGCAGAAGGCTGGAGTGTACAACAGCCGAAAAGTCGTACAAATGGCAACAAAGATGAAAACAATTATCCGAATAATATAAATAGTGTAGATACTACTCCATCTCAGAAATATAGACAAATGCTTGTAAATCTTCATTAAATTCGACATTCAACCCAATTTGTATCGCTATACAACATATAAACAGGGAATGTACAAAACGAAAAGAAAGAAACTTCATATAAAATGTCAATTGTAAAAATACTTAAAAATTTGTGAGATGAAGGGCGAAGAAGATGAAACCGAAATATAACACGACAACAAACAAATGTGCTATTAGGTCACGACCTCCATACAAAAACACGAGCTGTCGCTGTATTCTACCTATAGGCAGAACCAAGAAGCTCACTCATTAAGTGAGATGGAATGGGAAAGTAAATAGTGGGATGAAAAAAATCAAAAGTCTTACCCAACCGAGGTCAAAACAGGACAAAAACAAACTGGGGTGGTTGGAAACCTGGACGTGGATCATAACCTACGAGAACAGGTCAGGAACAACAATATTAAATCGAAAAATGTTGCTCAACTACTAAACTGTTTTCGTCCAGATATTGGATTCTTCTTATATAGCCATCAGTAGTGCATATGGCTTTTGATTTTTGGGCGGTATTTTTGGTACAGTTTTTGGGGGGCCGAGTTCGAATTTCAGCCGAATTCATTGCATTTACTTACGCGCAAATACCCTTGGGAAAGGTATTAATCCGTCTCTTCCTTCCAGTTATGAGTTAAATAGCAGGACAGATTGGGTTCTATAGCCTTGGTCGGCAACCAGTCTACCGCAGAAAGCAATGGCAACCTACTGCGAGATAATCTTCTGCCCAGTCAGTCATGTCTCTTTCGAGACATGATCACCCAAGCGTGTATCACGTATGGCACTTGACTGTTTTAAGCTTTTTAGCGCTTCTTTTATTAATTACTTGCGGACTTTATTCATTTTCTAGTTTGTACGACGATGGTCAGCAGGGAGACCATTCATGTTACGGCGTTTAAAGCTTCTGGTATAGTTAAGAATTCGTTTCCTTTCATAAATTTCTAGTACTTTTTTTTTGTTGCCGAGCATAATAGCTCGAATCTTTTGGGGTAATTTTTTCGGCCCAAGCCGTTTTAGAATGCCTAACCTACTCCGGCGGTGGAAATTCTGCTATGGTGGTCGGGTCCCATCACAGCAAATATACTCAAAGATTTACTATAAACAATCACAGAATTTGGCATATGAAATAAAACTATCCAGCAAGTAAAGTAAAAATAAAAATAATAACAACTATAAAAAATACAACAGAATAGTAAAAAAATAGGAAGGCGAACACTTATAAAATAAAACCAGTTACTTCAAAATAAACATAAGTATACAACAGAAAAATATTAGCCAAGAAAACATAGAGTTACAAAAAGACGAGTTACAAAAATATAAAAAAGAAGACAATACAATGAAAATAAAAAAGAAAAACCTTAAAAATACAAAAAGGGAACAAAGATACAAAAACAAAAACTGAAAACTAATGTCGAAAATATGTCCAAGACTAGACAAAAAATAAATAAGAAATCGTACGAAAATCGTACTTGTAAAATCTTATTAATGCTTCTGGCAAATCGTTAACCCGTATCTTGATTTTTGTTTTTTTATTCACACATTGTGAGTTCTCTTGATAATTTTTTGCACAATTACGGATAATTTCCGGTTCACCTGCGATCTAAACTCGTCCATAAAAAAGAAGTAAAAGTCATAACAGTTTCTACTTCATAAGGAATATGATTCACCTTAAAGGAGTAAGTAACGATATTTGTTTCACCTCAGCGATGAATTGGTGACTGGCGTGTGTATACACTGCTTATATACAACACGTTAAAATTTCCCTTCTCTGATTCCATGCGCCTATAGCTTAGGGTAACGATTCCGACTGACACCAAATCGGTCGTTTCGATCCAGGCCAGAAACAAGTGGATGTGAAAAAAACAGGTTTGTATGTGGATGACTAATATATATATATATAGTGAGTGAAAATTGAACTCCCCCTTACTACTCTTTACTACCCAGGTTTTGTGCGTGTTACACGCAATATTCTTAAAGCTTGACGGCCGTCATCCCTGGTTCTCTCATTATTAAAGACAAACTCCTGTCATCTAGCCACTGTATTAATTCGGCGGACACGGTTGTATTTCTTTCTATTAAATAATAATCTTTCTAGTCCTCTTGACAAAGAATGATGTCCTGAAGTCTTCCTAATCTAAGGTAGCCTAGAAATTTCACTTCCCACAATTCGTATTTTGACTCGTCTCCGTCAAAATACAGTCGTATACTGGGCCCATAACCTTTGTTGACCATGTCCACCATAGTTTATGAATATAGAATACAGCGTAGTACGTAATCTGTTCAATGAAAAAACACCAAAGATTAACTCTCACGAGTCATACAGTTTACTGAATCTGACTATATCGCCAATACTCTGGAAAATGTGGTTACCTTTATACACGTCGTATTGAATATTTTGAGCCTTCTAATTGGTTAACCATTCTATTGGTGAACTATCAAATGAGTCAGCTCATGCTTGTCTCACTAGTATAAAAGGGTAGCCCAAAACTCGTTGGGGCCCGTGATGTGAAAGAAACGATATTCGGGCCAGTGAATTAAATAAGACGGTCGGACTGAGACTGACGTGCTGCTAAAAGACGATTGAGAACATTGTTACTGAATGTATTTTTGAAATACCAGTCAACTGTTAAGAGTCATCAACTTAGACTTGCTCATTATAGTTGTGTACATAATCGATATATAAAAATATATAAAAACTACTCCCGTAAAATTAAAGTGTTCTGCTGATTTTTTCTGTACTGCGGAATCAGGTCTCGTATAAGGGCACAGTATCAGCTACTAAAAGGATTCGAAATATAACAGCACTAAACACTTTTGGGTATTGTGTGAGAAATAGTATCATTAAATCTGACCCAGAACAGATGAGGTCATTACAAAAAATGAAAACTCTAAAACATATGTAAACAATAGGTCAGGGCATATTTTTGCTTCTTATCTGTATCAGATGAAATACGTCTTGTAGTTAAAGTTGATCAGTTCTTTGTGAATAGAAAAAATTTTCACAATTTTAAATTCATAGAATCCAAGATGTAAGCAACTCTGTCGGATATTAAAAAAACTTGCAATTCAAGGTGGGATGCTTCGGATAGTCGTATATTTGCTATCAGTCAGTTGTCATACGTGATACGCGGTTAGGCGATCATGTTTCGAAAAATTCATGATTGACTGGGCAGAAAATGTTTCCGCAGTAGGATACCATGACCTTCTGCGGTAGACTAGTTGCTAACCAAAGCTATAGAATCGAATCTCACCTTTTATTTGACCCATAGCTGGGGAGAAGAGCCGGATTAATACCTTCTCAAGGGTATTTGCGCGTAAGTGAATGCAACAAATTCAACTAGAATTCGAACTCGGCTCTCCGATTTCTCGCTTAGAGTCGATATCCACTGCAGTACTAAGACTAAAAACGACTGACAAGATGCTGAGGTTAAATTTTCATATAGTTTTTCATGTGTTTATATACATATTTTTTCAAGTCATAAATTATATGAAGAATGTTCAAACTGGAAGCTTGTTGCCTGTATAGTGAAAACAATCCAAGGAAGCAAATGAAAGGCATGTTGCATTTATGTTGAAAACAATCCAAGAAAACAGAATAGGGAATAATATATTCGAGAAAGAAGCTTTGGTGGTAACCACCGCAATGCGTAAAAGAGTTATCTTTTATCGCTTCAACTTATATACTAATGTCAGTGTCTTTTACGATAAATAACTGCGTAAAAAAATGGCAAATCCGATGCTTTTAATCTTGCCTACTGTGCCCCTGAACCTTCACATTGTTCAACTCTTAGTGATTTACACAAGGAATTATGCAGTCAACGCGTATCAAGTCTCCTGAATTTTGTAAGATCAAGAAATTTTTTTCTAACAAAGACATTAACAAAACATGCTCATTGTGCAGGCTTAAAACCTCAGTTTTATCGACCTCGCGAAGGTACGCTAAAAGCTACGAGATGTATGGAACGCATCAATATTAATCTTAAGGAGCCTCTGCCAACGGTTTCTCATAATCCGTACTTGTTAATGATTGTCAATTAATATTCAGGGTACCCAAAGTTAATACCTGCCGAGAAACTTTGTTTCGTATGCGTGGAATGCAGAGTTACAAGGTAACCAAAAAAATTCTGTCCGTTTTTTGATTAGTCATTGAATGAAGTTGAAATATATACAAAATGCGTGTAGCAATTGTTTTCAAATTCGAACAACCGGAAGTAGGAACATCAAACGTTAAAAAAAACACGTCCACCGTGCCCGGCCATCAGTTATAAGCCGGACATCTGTGAGAAAGATGGGAGTGTCTAGAGATCTCGTTGAAAGAGGGGTTTTCAGCAGTTGCATCAAGTCGCCGCATATATCAAGCGTTTGGAGATAGCACTGTGAATGAACGTACTGCAAGACGTTGGTTTCGAAAATTCAAGTCGGAAGATTTGTCTCTCCATGATGAGCCACGCAGTGGACGACCACAGGTCTTGAATGACGGAGTCCTGAAAGTGGCCATTGAAAGGACAGTAGTTTAATGTGTGGTGAACTTGCAAGACTGTTCAACGTTTTCGGTGAAACAGTTAGACTTTAACTGCACCGCCTACATAAGATGTACAAACTGAGCAAGTGGGTTCCGCAAACGCTGTTGGAGATCCACAAGGGACAACGAGTAGCAGCCTGCGTATCGCTGCTTTCTCGCCACCGTACCGCATCCTCATGCAACCGAGTGCTTATCAATGATGAAAACTCCCAAGACCGCCTAAGCACCAACGAAAGATCAAGTGGTTCATTAACGGACTAAACGGTCACTGGAAACCTATACTCGCAGTAATTGAAACGTGTGCAACAGGCATTGCGCCAGAAGCCAGCACTGATAAATTGCAAAGATGTGCTTTTCCTTCATGACAACGCCAGGCCGCATGTCGCACGAGAGGTCAATGATGTCATAGAGTAAATTGGCTGGGAGACTTTGTGCCATCCACCTTATTTACCTGACCTTGCACCATCCGATTACCACCTCTTCCACTCCCTGGATAATCATCTTCGTGGGAAATCCTTCACCAATGAAGCAGACTTGCGCAAAGCCCTCACGGACTTCTTTGCGTCAAAATGCCCCGAGTTCTACCGCAGCTGGAGACACGATGGCAATTACTTCGAAGACTGAATAAAAGTTACACATACTGTGAAGCGTTTTCTTATTCCTTTTCAAACGGACATAACTTTTTTGGTTACCTTGTATATTCACTCAGAGGTTGTTCTCATATTCTGAGAATTTAATGGGTATTTACTAAGTAAAAGTATCGCAACTAGTAATTTTACGCCATATAACTCCCAAGGTAATCATCAAGAAGGGAGATATTTTGGGTTTAAAACTATTCGGTTGACTCACAGGTTACAGGTTTCGACAACTAACTGAAAAAAACAAAAACAAACGTGGAACGAGTTTTGCCAAAATGTCTTCATCCTATTCGAGTTCTGTTGTGTAATGCTACTAACTGTATACCATATAAACAATTTTTCAAGATTTCAAAAGCATGGTTGTCGTGGGAGCTCACTCCTTTAAGACGATTTGACCGTAATAGCAAAAGAGACCCTTTAAGAGATAATGTTGAACTAATCGATAGCAATCTTACTTTTGCCAACATTAAGTATCCTGACGAAAGACAATCAACACTATCTCTCCGAGATTTGGCTCTCTGTCTTGATTCGTTAGAAGGCTGCCAACTTCGGCAAACTTCAAGAATCTCAAACAATTTCTCTACAAAAGAAAGTAGTAGTCAGATATCTGCTCCGTCGTCAAGCATTCTAGACGAAACATAGACTGAAAATGAGACTTTACAAAACAGAAAACCAGTATCCAGGACTGACGCAGGTAATATGGACCAACTTCGGAGATCAAAGCGTAGATCAAATCAATATATATATATATATATATATATATATATATATATATAGATAGATAGATAGATAGATAGATAGATAGATTGGTGTGAGCTTGTGACCCTGGGTTTCATGCTCTTGCGATCGTCAGACAAACTGATTAATTTTTTTAAAAAATTGGCTATATGTTTGCCTGCGTATATTGGTGTATTTTTGTGGAAGTCGGAGAAAAGTTTGTCGTCGTGATAAACGCAGACATATATGCATATTTATGCACCCATTGACGTGCGCAAAGACACACACACACACACACACACACACACACACACACACACAAGTGCCCGCCCACCGGGGCTCACACAAACATATATGCGAACCGTATGGGGCTTGGCATATATATGTATGTGCCGTTGCGCACATACATACGAATTAGGTTAGTGTATTCCAATAGTGTAGCGATGTTAATATTTATTTATTTATTTATCTGTACATTCAGATAAAACTTAGTGGGGATATAGCCATTTTCAACATGTCATTTTAAGGCATGTATTCTTCGACGTCTTATAAAAAGAGAATGAGGAAAAATCTTAGCCCAGATATTCTATATGGGCAGAAATTTTCCTTTATATGCAGGTTTCATTAAAAATGACAGAAAAGATATTGTGGTTAAGTTTTTCATGAAATTTTGTAAGTGATCTTATTTAGAACATAAATTATATAAATATTGTGAACATGTTTTTTTTTAGCTGAGTGTTATGTATACTTGTAAAGTAGTGTGCATGTTTTATGTAATGATCATTGTAAATACGTCGTTAGTGTGCTCATAGTTGATATTATTGACTGTCTGTTAATTTATATATATATATATATATATATATATTGAGATATACTTTAATTGTATTAATATTCTATTAAGAATTACATAACATTAAGCAAACACTTGTTAACTATAGATTTCCTAACTCCGACATTGATCAACAAATTAAAATGTATTTCAATAAATTTAATAATAATTCTATTAATATTGATAATATTAATAATAATAGTGTACGTCAAAATAAGAATAACGCTATTAATTTCAACTATTGAATTCAAATGCAAAATAATTACAAACATGATGAAACAACGCACGAAAACATAACAGGTATAAATGCTACACCAATTAATAATAATAACCAAATTAAGCTCATCATATTTTATGAACAACTTACCTCAAAATCAATAGCCCTACAACCCCACAGAAAACAAATATAGTGTATCAATTTACATGTTTGTTCTGAGATTTTATCTCTGATACTAAGAGTAAGCCCACTAGATATATTGCTTTTACTACAACCACACTCTCCTGTAGGCTTACCTGTTACCTTTCTGCTCATAGTTCAATAAAACAACATTTCTTAGAAAAGTATAACAATATATGTAATATTAAAGAGATTTTAGTCGATAACAATAATACTCGCATACACAGACAGCAAAAAAACTTTTAGATATTGGATGTCATCTTCATTAAATCAAAGCAACCCACACTCAATAAAATCACAGTTAAGTCTAGTGCCAACACATTACATTGAATTTAGACATATAGTTCTGATATTGTTAACATTTCGCTCTCTCATGTGGTGTGACGTCAAAAAAAGCAATACAAATTTGCGAACTGCGTCTGCTATTCGGTGACTATTATCGTTGCATAGCAATGTCTTATATCAACACAAGATAATATCATATTTGACGGTGGAAGTCTTTACGCTAATGTCTCTACAACTACTCTAGAAATGGCTCATATGAGACGAAAGCGTCATAAAAAAATATACAAATGTTGCACAATTTTGTCTTTATATCCACCAGATATTAAAGCCAAAATAGGATGTTTAGAACGGCTCATGATTATATATATATATATATATATATATATATATATATATATATTCAATTTTTAAACGAGTTATTTGGCTACACAGGGTCTCTACCATGAGTGGTGTCTTCAGGCGTTACTGGTCTAACCCTATTATGACCAAAAACTAAATATTAAACAAGCAATATATATATATATATATATATATATATATATATATATATATATATACGTGTGTGTGTGTGTGTGTGCGTGTGTGTGTGTGTGTGTTTTATCCTGTGTAGATAGAGTTCTTCCTTCCTTCTTCTAAATAGTCATTTGGTCAGTGATTCTGGTGGTTTTATCTGACAAGTAGTTGAGTAAAACTTAGATTCACTTCAAGTCTCTCTTCAGTTCCCAAGACTTACGCTTTATATATATAGTGCATCTTAGACCACTCGACTATGAATGATGCTACAGTCTAAAGAAAGTCAAGTCAAGCTATATAACACAATTTTCGATTTTACGCAAATAACTATCTCTGCTCTAAAATGTATCGTAATGTCAGCAAATATAAACATACAATTTAACAACCGACATATTGAAATTATTTGCTTGAACATTTTTTTAGTCGATGCTCGTATTTGAGTAGATATTCGTTATAAATAAATAAACAAATATACTGTCTGATTAAAAATACTGCACAAGCCAAAACTAGGACCCCGCTAGTGACGATAAACCTTTATAGTAATAACAACTCTACTTTCATGGCTTCTGCTTAGACGAACTTAAGTCACTGATGCCTCCTCAACAGGTGTTTACTCGTGCAACCAGACTTGGTTAGCCAAATGCAGACGACAATTCTACTCCTGCAGCTTCCTCTCTCGCACTTCCTGCCTGTGGAACTCGCTCCCGTATTCTTGCTCTCCTGACGGCTACAACCTCCAGAAATTTAAATGCAAAGTCAGTACTCATCCAGTATTCACTGGACTCTAGCTCTCTCCCCACCCCTGTATAACCCTCTCTTTCTCTCCACCTATGTATCTGTCATCGCACCTTCTTTCTCAGCTTTCTGTTGTTCCTTTCTAACTAGTTTGTACTCCTCACTCATTTCTAATTAATCTTTTTACATTTATGTAGCCCCCTGCACATCAGTGGCGTTTCCCCCTTGCTCGGGGTGAAATGATTAAAAAAAAAAACAAAGTTTACTTATAACAAACCACGAACTATAATCAAATCTAATATAAAGTTTTATATGAAAAAGTAATTTCCTAAATTCAAAATTAAGGTTAAATATACAAAATTAGATTAATTAAAAAGCTTAAATACAACAATAATCTATAGTTGTACAAATAAACATTAAAGAAAGTTTCAATCCCATCGTTTCTCACTCTTTACACCTCCTTATTCTCCCCCTCTAATAAAACCAAAGAATAAAGGCTAGCCAAGCGGTCATAAAACACACTATCATGAATCAACTATATCCCCCACGTATCCCAATTTCTTTAAAATTCTAACAGACAATTTACAAGACTTATTCGCTTATCTCTATCGATAAATTTTTATTGCGAAAATGTGTGCTATCCAGCAGTTATAAAAATTTATCGTGAAATAATCAGGCCGATAGATATAAATATAAAATACTGTTTAATTAAAAACAGAATATCTACTTAAATACGAGTATCGTTAAAAATAATGTTAAAAAATAATTCATTACAAATTGTTGGTTGCTTATAACCAAGTTTCGTTAAAATTCGTTAATTTCCGTAACATGTTTATATATATATATATATATATATATATACGTGAACGTCTACATGACCTATGCTTTTAATTATCATTCTCTCATACCATTATATGCATGCATTTTCATTCATTCATTCATTCATTCATTCATTCATAGATACACATATGAATGCATTTTAGCAGCATAAAATGAGTAGATGAAGTGTATATGGCCACTAAAAGAATATCGTAAAACTCGGAAATATTTTCTGCACAAAATATGTAATTAAATTGAAATAATGTAATAAGTGATAATTAGGTTTTCTTTATTGGCTCTTATTTAATCATAATGTCAGAGTATCAATAATATTAAGTGAACAAATATTAAAATTTTCGATATTACACTATTTAAAAAAACAGATAGCAATGCAAACTCCACTATCCACTATCTATAAAAATCTAAATAAAACTAATATATATATATATATATATATATAAATCCAGTTACAGATGACCCAATTTTACGATTTTTATAAAAAGTGTGTAACGAATAAGAAATTAAGATTTAAAATCAATTTTCTTCTTCACTTTTACAAAATTCACAATGAAATCCTAGTTTTTCAAAATAGGAAAAGAATTGAACATGTGCTAAAAGAAAAAGTCGAAACCGGATTTTGCAAGTAGATGTTATCTTGGTATTTTGACCAATAGAAGCGATTTGCAAGACCATAAAAACTTAACGAACCAGTGCGAAAAATCTGAATGACTATAAAGGCTTTAATCAGATCAGCGCCAATCAGAATCAGATGGGAGCAGCGAGACGACGAGCTAAAATGTAACTAGAGAAACTTCAACCACGATCCAGAGGGACGTAAGGTCGTGTCGTACATCGTTTTCTTTTTTTTCTTTCTCGTGTGTTGATTCATTTTACTTCTTCTTCTCTATCCAAAGACATTCCTATTAAACAAACGCTCATACATACATACGTATGTACTCATAAACTCTTTTCAACAAATTACTTCTACGAACATTTGTACAAATCTTCATACCCTGAACTTTCTCATGTAACTTTTTAATTACTCCCTGTTCTTGTTATTCTATTCTTTTAATAAATCTCTATTTTAACATGAAAAATGGATATTTTTATTGTTAAACTTTTCCACACCATTCCACACAAATTCACACATTCCAACGTTCTGCTGCCAACCAACAATCTGATGATAATTCTGATGATGATAACGATAATAACCTTCTGATAATTCTTGATAAAACTTGTAAGCTGTAGGGAGTTCCGTTATGTATGACACAAAGCCGATTTAATAAATATTAATCTTCTCCTTACGGCTTCAAATGCTCAATACTATAAATTTTGTTGAGCGTAATACAATAATATAATTATGAATTAAAAGTACATTGCGACACGGAAATCTCTATGTTTCGAGATTTCCATCTTGTCATCAGGCAATGTTGGATGTTGATTGTGACAATGATTTACATTTAAATACAAAAAACAATCGGTTCGATATTTATATATGTGGGAAGATACAAAATTTATGTGTGTGTTCTTTTTAACTAATCATAATAAAGATTCACTTTGAAATTTGGGCAGAGGTTTCTACTTTTAGGGAATACTTACTTTCTTTTTTTCTTTTTTCTTTCTTTTCCTTCCTTAACTGTTAAAGTGTCAACCTACTTTTAACCTAATTGTTATTTTATTTTTATTTTTGTTTTTCTCACTAGATCTTATTACATTTGATGTACCTATTCTTGTATTGAAAATGTCCTCTCACATTTCTCCATATCTTGACCTCTTCTCATAAAAAAACAGGAAAGAGATAAAGAATTAAAAAATTAAAGGGGCTTTTGAGTAAATTTACTCTTCTTATCAGAACATATTTAATTTTATTTTTTTTCCAAACCTTTAATTCATAAGTAACATTTTTATTTTATTTTATTTTTTCATTCTAATTTACTTCCTACTATCATTATCCCATCTTTCTAATATCTATTAATTTATTATAAAAAAATTATATCGCAATTTAATTTTTTCAATATCTCGTCAATTATTATTCTTGAGCAAATTATTGGGTATATGCATGTTAATTCATATCAAGTTTTTATAAATCCATATTCTAAGGTGAACATTTTGCAATGTCTACATATGACATTTATTTCATTACGTTTATTTAATAGATTTTTATTCATAAGTGATTTAATAATATATAATTTTTCGTATAGACACAATGGGCATAGTTCGTTTAAAGACGTACATGTTCTAGCTTTTAAAATTTTCCATTTAATGTGGGTGTTTTATTTGTTTCCTTTAGATAACTATGAAAAGAATCCCATCGAGTGTAAGGACCCGTAAAGGTCGGCTTTCTACAAACTGAAGTCATGAAAGAGGAAGGTTCTTATTGTCCTAAACAACAAAAGATAAATCTGATTAAGACTTTGATCTATAGGGGGCGCTAATGATTTGTTCAGATAACACCTTCATAGACGAAATTAGTTGTATAACAAGTATCTTTGCGAATAATGGTTATCTGTCGGATGTGTTCAATTAGTTATATGACATAGGATTGATGAGTTAAAAAAGAATTAAGCCTGCAGCGGTTAGAAAATATCCAGTTTATCTCCGAGTACCGTGGTTGGGTAGGGTTAGTAAGATCTTTGCCAAACGGAGTACATTAAGTTCACTTGAGTTTATTATGCAGCTAACGTACATGTTGTGCTTAAAATTAGATCTGTCGTTCCATCTATGAGTAAAGGCCTTCTACCCCAACACCATATTAATTCTGTTATTTATTATTTTTATATGTAGTTGTGGAGTCGACTACATAAGTAGAATGACGCATCATTAGTATGTTAGGATTAAACAACCTGTTTCTGCTAAAATACTCAATAAGAATTTTTCGTCTGGTGATACCATTCTAAAAACATAGGGTTCCTCAATTGCTGATAACTTGATAAATAATCCGAGTTGTACTGCAGATTTTAGTGAGGACTGGTTTTCTATTTTGGCCAGATCACTCTCTTTGTTTCATCTGAAGGTGTAGGGTTGGTATGTATTAATAACTGGGTCTAGTGCAAATCAACGAAATCTAATTATTTAAAAATTAGGGCTGATCCTAACTTTAAAGTTGAAAATTTTAAATTTGTAGTGAACTGTAGTATCCGTGCGGCAGGGGTACTTTTCGGTGAATATTTCTTGATCCCTTACCGCAATGGCGTCATCTACGCCAGTAATTTAGAAAGAGAATTCTAAATTTTTTAGTCAACTGTAGTATTCATGCGGCAGGGGTCCTCATCGGTGGATATTTCTTGATAGCTTACCGCAATGGCGTCATCTACGCCAGTAATTTAGAAAGAGAATTTTAAATTTGTAGTCAACTGTAGTATTCATGTGGCAGGGGTCCTCATCGGTGGATATTTCTTGATCGCTTACGGCAATGGCGTCATCTACGCCAGTAAATTAGAAAGAGAATTTTGAATTTATAATCAACTGTAGTATTCATGCGGCAGGAGTCCTTATCGGTGGATATTTCTTGATCGCTTACCGCAATGGCGTCATCTACGCCAGTAATTTAGAAAGATAATTTTAAATTTGTAGTCAACTGTAGTATTCATGCGGCAGGGGTTCTCATCGGTGGATATTTCTTGATCGCTTACCGCAATGGCGTCATCTACGCCAGTAATTTAGAAAGATAATTTTAAATTTGTAGTCAACTGTAGTATTCATGCGGCAGGGGTTCTCATCGGTGGAGATTTCTTGATCGCTTACCGCAATGGCGTCATCTACGCCAGTAATTTAGAAAGAGAATTTTAAATTTGTAGTCAACTGTAGTATTCATGCGGCAGGGGTTCTCATCGGTGGATATTTCTTGATCGCTTACGGCAATGGCGTCATCTACGCCAGTAAATTAGAAAGAGAATTTTAAATTTGTAGTCAACTTTAGTATTCATGCGGCAGGGGTCCTCATCGGGGGATATTTCTTGATCGCTTACCGCAATGGCGTCATCTACGCCAGTAATTTAGAAAGAGAATTTTAAATTTGTAGTCAACTGTAGTATTCATGCGGCAGGGGTTCTCATCGGTGGATATTTCTTGATCGCTTACGGCAATGGCGTCATCTACGCCAGTAAATTAGAAAGAGAATTTTAAATTTGTAGTCAACTGTAGTATTCATGCGGCAGGGGTCCTCATCGGATGATATTTCTTGATCCCCTACATCAATGACCTCATCTACTCCAGTAATTAAAAAGAGAATTTTAAATTTGTCGTCAACTGTAGTATTCATGCGGCAGGAGTCCTTATCGGTGGATATTTCTTGATCGCTTACCGCAATGGCGTCATCTACGCCAGTAATTTAGAAAGAGACTTTTAAATTTTTTAGTCAACTGTAGTATTCATGCGGCAGGGGTCCTCATCGGTGGCTATTTATTGATCCCCTACAGCAATGACATCATATACGCCAGTAATTTAGAAAGAGACTTTTAAATTTGTAGTCGACTGTAGTAATCGTGTGGCAGGAGTTCTTTCGGTGGATATTTCTTGATCCTTTACCGCAATGGCGTCATCTACGCAATTGATTTATAAAGAACAACAAAATGATGCCGCTTTCTTTGTTCAGTTAACAAGTTCTCTGCTTGTTGCTTGACAATAAATAATTTCCAACAGCGATTTCCAATTAAACAGAGGAAAATGTATTGCATACTAATTTATAATCTTTGCTAATCCACCCAGCTTTCCGGTTCGTTATCTACATTGTCGAAGTTTATGCCAAAGAATTGTCCTTAAATTACCTTTTTCATGTCAGACTCTTCCCGAGAAATCATTATCGCCGTGTAATTAGATAGTGATTACACAAATACGGAATGTTTCGCAAGCAGTGTCGAAAGACGGGCACATGATTTGAATCCTTACGATATTCGTTAAATCTCCGGAAAATTATTGGAATCTCTAAGGTATGCACAAAATCAAAGTGCAATTAACAGAGAAGAATTTTATAAGTAGCGATTTCTAATAATGATCGTTCAAAGACAGAACAATCTTTAACGCAGCTGCTAGAGGCGAGAATATGTTTAAACGCATTGCTCAGGCCATATACGTTGTGTTTTTGGTTCGATTATTTATATTGGTTAGAGTGATGCATTATGAGTAGGTCAACTCTGACGGTTTTAGGTGGGCGGTAACGTTTATGTTTAAAATTATTTTACAGGTATTGGTTAGAAATGATTGTGGAATGAAGTTCCCGGTTATTATATTGTGTGATTTTTTACCAGTTTTGAATTGTTATTATTTAGTTTTTATGATATTCTTATATTATTTTTCGTTTGTAAAAATACTGAAAAAGTAAACTAAAAAAATCACCAAATTCCCCTTGCCTGTCATATTCAATAAATCATATGTAAAAGAAATGTTGCTTCCATTATATATATATATATATATATATATATATGGTTTGTGAAAAGCAATCCCTCTTTTATACAACTTTCGTTCAAAACGACTAACTGTGGCTAAGTCGTCCTACAGTTTTTTTGTGTTTTCATTTTTTTCTTTTCAGGGCATACATTTTATAAAACTGTACAAATGTTTTATATATCCATTCGCTTTTGTTTATTGTTTAGCCATTAACAAGTAAGAGTTTCATTTGACTTTTTAATTGATTGTATATATAGAGAGATACATATTTACATTTACACTTATATACATATATATATATATTGTAATGGTTTTTACAATGGTTTATAACTTCATTGTATCACTACACAAAATATTTCGCGTTTCTTAGCTGCTAAGTGCGCTTCTATCGGGTGATAAGTTGAAAAAAAAATAAGGTTTTTCAACTTATCACCCAAAAGAAGAGCACGTAGCAGTTTCGAAACACGAAGATATTTGTGTAGTGATACTATGAATTTATAAACCATTGTAACAACCATTACAATATAATGCCCTACGTTTGTATCCAGCACTTTTTATAAAAGTAAATGAATGAACAGCAAGTATTAAAAATCTACGTGTTCTATAACTTTCTTACAATATATATATATATATATATATATATACACAATACAAGAAATCTAGAGCCAACACCTACCGCGGTTTCACTCAACGGTACTTCAGGGTACCCTGAAGAACCGTTGCTCACTTCTAGATTCCTTGTATTGTATTCTCGCTCTACTTTCGTACTTTCGTACTTTCGTATCGAGCACTTTATTGTTAAGGTTTCGTCTTGTCTTTTTTTTTCTTTCCAACGGGCACTAGACATATTGTTTTTGTGCGCTGTTTGTTTCTTTTTTTCTCCCCCATTATTTAACAGACGAGGTAGTTCTCGTCAGGTTACAAGTCGGTTTAAATTAATGTTAATTTCGCACTATTTTCGGATGTTTATGTTTATTATTATTAGTGTCGTCTTACTGTGATTAAGTTCATTATATATATATATATATATATATATATATATATATATACGTTTATATTTTTATAGATGTAATTGCAATTTTATATACGTACATACATATAATTATATTTCTATATATGTAAATATATATATATATATATATATATATATATATATATATATATATAATACACTTTAATATATATAATTACATTTATAAAATTAGCAGTGTGATTGGGTAGGTGAGTCGTAAGTTGTTTAGATAGGCATGTAGTAATGTGACCAATGTAATTCTTTAAGAATTTCGTTCAATCAGGAACACAGTCCTTTAAGGGTCATTTAAACTCAAATAATGTTAGTTGTTTGTAGTTTTGACTTTGCAAGCATGTTATGTTTTAAAAGGTTAGCTGTTTTTAATTTTTGTAATAGATAATTTAATTTTCTTGTTCGGGTCGATTGGGTCGTGTATAAGATTCGTCTTGCTTGTAGTTGGCATGTATTTGGCTTTTGTAGACGTTAATGTTATTGTTGTTATCTGTATGTTTAGTATCATTAGTTACTTTTGAAAAAATAGTTCAATGTGATGGTCAATTGAAGTAGTTAAAAATAACATTGTTAACTGATGTCTGTATTACATATAGAGTTCTTCAAGGAAAAGTGAACAAGTGTGTGTTCTCTTTATGAAATGAAATTTTTTATAACTATTATTTTATATCTAAGTGGGCATTCACTCTTAAAATTAGGGTGATAAAACATCCAGATAGTGAAGTTTTTGTATCATGACATGGGAAAAGTGTCATTACTGAATTCTCCAAGAACCTCTAAGAATGGGGATTTGATTGCTTGACTAATTTCATAAGTGAAGTTAAAGTTTTTTATGTAGTTTTGAGATTATCAATTTCTTGTTTTTTGTTAAAATAAAAATGTCGTCTACATACTAGACATGTATTTTGGGCTTAGTCAATTTTTAAAATATGTTAAGTCGAAAGCAGAACTTTTAAACAGTCTTCACACACTTTATATCCAGAAACAACATATAGAAACACAAGAAAAATAAAATAAAAAGCTTATCATGTCAGTTG
Source organism: Ascarosepion bandense (assembly GCA_037127315.1). Lineage (NCBI taxonomy): Eukaryota > Metazoa > Mollusca > Cephalopoda > Sepiida > Sepiidae > Ascarosepion > Ascarosepion bandense. Next base: position 548,598 of record JBBBDQ010002026.1, on the reverse strand, counting down.
TCTTTAACGAAACATATATTCAACCATAGCTCCATTAAGACTCCTTTAAAAACAAAAATTATGAGATTCCATTTGAACCATACTAGTAGAATATACAAGTATAATAACCTCATCCACTTACAAAAAATGATTAAGAATAATGGAAGCTTTACTAATAAAAAAGGAAAAGCCAACACTTCACATGGACTATGAATATGCCTATACACTGTAATTGTATTCGGAAAATAAAACATTTCACTGTGTATGCCTTGATAACTCCTAATAAGTGAACTAAATGATTACAAAGCTTTGGAGTCGGGATCTTGTGTTTTACATCATTCAGCTAAGTAACAAATTTTATATTTGTATTAATACACACTGACCGGTGTCTTTCTAAAGCATAGACGAATCAGGAATTATCCAAATGAAAACAGAACTCCAGTATTTGAGAAGCTCGAAAAATTCAAAGAAATTTCAATCGTCTGTTTACGGGCAATGTAATCTATATCTTTGGAATCACTAGTCTCCCTGTTAGACTAATTTTGAAATAATGCATTAGTTTCCGTAAATGGCCATGCATTAGTTTCTGTCAATATCTCCTTCCACCTCCACCCCACCCAAGAACCTCAGACTAGCAGAATATCTTACTGCTACCAAAGAGCCGATTGGGACCCGTTCCGCGACATCCTGAGCGACGTCTCTTGGAATAAAGTATTTAGCCTTCCTGTTGAAGATTGCGCGGCTGAGGTCTCCTCGTGGGTTAAGACTGGCATCGATGCTTATCCCTGCCAGAAAGTTGAGACTTACGTCCCACTCATCCCCCTGGTTCTCCCCTGCCTGCTCAGCTGCCATCGCCCAACGAAATCACTTCTTTCGGCTTTACCGGAGCCAGGCGTCAGATCATAACAGGCGCCTTTTTGCCTCGGATCGCAATGAATGCAAGAAGGTACTTAATGTAGATAAACTGATGTTTGCAGCCAGAATAAAGTAGCGCATAGCATCTCGTAAGTTCGGCTCCAAAGACTAATGGAGGCTCTGTAAAAGCGTGCTGAACAACAGTAAGCCCTCAATCTCCCTCTAATCAACGAATTTGAGGTCCTCACCTTGTCAACAGAAAGCTGAGAGCTTCGCTCGCAGATTCTCCCCGAACTCGACATTAGACTCGTCTGGAGTATCTGTACCCGACTTCTCTCTCCGAACTCAGGCCCAACTGACTGACATACTAATTACGGTCTCGGTGGTCTCCAAAATAATTTCTAAGCTTGATCCCCAGAACGGCGAGCGGTGGCGACGGAATACCTATCATTGTCCTAAAAAATGTACTCCTGAACTCTCCTCTGTTCTCTCTAAACTCTATAACTTCTGTTTTTTTGCTTCCTGCTTTCCTGGCTGCTGGAAATCCTCCTCCATGGTTCCTATTTATAAAATTCGTGGAGAACCCTCTGACTCCGCTAATTATCGCCCTATCAACCTTTTAGCGATCTTTAGCAGAGTGTTGGAAGCCATCATCACAGCCCATAGACTCTTCTCTGACAAACAGTATGACTTCCGCTTCACCAGGTCTACTGCTGATATGCTCACGACCATCACTGAGTATATACACCAGGCCCTCGACAAAAATAGCGAAGCCCGAACTGTGGCCCTTTGACAGAATCTGGCATGCTGGCCTTCTATGGATGCTGCAGGGCTATGTTATAACTGGACATTTGTTTGACCTAATCAAGTCCTTCTTTTCAAACCGTACAATGAGGGTGGTATTGAATGGACAAGCTCCATAATATTATTACATAAATGCGGGTGTCCCTCAAGGCTCTATTCTAGGTCCTAGGCTTTTCCTTATCTATATTAACGATCTCCCTGATGTTATAAGACCCCAAATGGTCTGGTCATATATGCTGACGACACTCCGGTTTACTCTTGTCTCGATCAAAAATCTACCGACGCTGACAAAGCAAACCTCGCTTCCGAGCTTGAAAAGGACCTCCAATCCGTGGTGGACTTGGGTAAGAAATGGCTTCGTAAATTTTAATGGTTCCAAAATGAAACTGCTATCTAATAACCACCACAAACAATCGTTCCTCCCGCCTATTAACATGAATCGGCCTTCTCTCCCTGAAAGTAAAACTCTGCGTCTCCTCGGATTAACTCTCACATAAGACCTCAAGTGGAATAACTATATAGAATCCATAGCTAAATCTGCTGCTAAGAAAGTCGGTTCTCTGTGTAGGGCCAAGAAGTTTGTCACGTCCAAAACAATCCTGCACTTATACAAGTCTATCATCCACCCGTGTATTGAGTATTGCTGCCGTATCTGATCGGGTGCTCCTCCTATCCATTTAGGTGTCCTCCACCGAATCCAACGGAGAATCAGTAATGTGATCGATCCCGACTTGGCAGCTAGGATACAGTCGCTTTCTCACCGACGCAGTGTGGCATCTGTGTCTCTTCTACAAATACTTTCACGGCTTCTGCTCCGATGAACTTAGCTCACTGGTACCCCCTATAAACGAATTTCCTCGCGGCACAAGATTAGCAACTAGGTCCCACCCTTTTACTGTAAAGCCAATAAATTGTGAACGCAAATTCTACTCTAGCACGTTCTTTTCTCGCACTTTCCGCCTGTGGAATTCTCTTCCGCATACTTGCTTTCCTGACAGTTACAATCTCCAAGAATTTAAATGTAAAGTCAATAGTCATCTCCTGTCTCACTGACTTACATCCTCTCTCTCATGATTTTCTACATCCACCCCACTCTCATCAGAACTCTCTTCCCTCTCTCCTACTCTCTTCCTGACACACCCTGCTACCTCTCACTCCTCATAACATTCCTCCTCGTCCACTCCACTCTCATCAGTAATCTCTTCCTTCACCTACTCTCTTCCTGACGCCCCTGCAACCTCCCACTCCTAATGACATTCCTCCTATGTCACCCCCTGCACAATAGTGGCAGTTAAGTGCCTTGCTTAGAGCGACACGATTATAAAAAAAAATATACATACAATTACATTTATACATATTTGAATATATATATATATATATATATATATATATATATATATATATATATATATATATATATAGTCTTCCGCAGACAGATCTGTTAGACTCCGGTTGCTTTTAACCCAGTATTGAAATCCGACCGATCTGGCGTCAGTCGGCGAATCTACCTCTGGGCTATGGGCGCTTGGTAGAAGAAGGCAGACTTTTTAGCGTATACACGCCCAATAACCAGAGTGCTCTAATTCATTATATATATATATATATATATATATATATAATTACCTTTCCATATAAGTATATGTATTTAATTACATTTCTATATATACATATGTATATCTATCTCTCTCTTTCTTTCTCTCTCTCTCTCTCTCTATATATATATATATATATATATATATATGAACACTTGAAAACGACCGTCAAGGAAGATTTTTTTAAATTTTTATTTAATTCTTCCCTTATTCTTATATGCTTCCTTTTTGCTGGAGATAAGGAGTATAAAAATGTTCCATGATTTCTACATTCTAAGCGCTGGCAGCCACTTTAACTGGCCATGTTAAAAGATAATATTTTTTTTATTTTTCTATGTTGTTCTTTTGTCCTCATATTTTGACTGTTACATAATTTGTTTTTGGATAACCACTGCAAGTGGAGAGCTGCCAGACAGCAATACCTCCCATAACAGTGTCCAACGTATTTATGATGTTTGAGACATATCCGTTAATGCTCATAGGTATCTACACTACCGGCCATAATTATTAGGCCACCCCAGTTTTTAAAAAAAATGATGTATTTCATACTAGTTTTAGTATTTATTGTCAAGTTGATGATTCTAAATGAAATTAGAATGGTTCTTTTGTTATTATTACTTTGCAAAAGTTTACAAGGCAGCCAGGAAGCCTTTGCTTCGGTTAGCCAATAAGAAGAAGAGATTATCATAGGGAAGAGAGCACAAAAACTGGACACCAGAAAAGTTCATTTGATGCACATGTTGTTATGTAGTATAAAGAAAAGTACCATTCTAGTTTCATTAAAAATTATCCCGAAAAATAGTATGTAATACATCCTTTTCTTAAAAAAACTGGGGTGGCCTAATAATTATGGCCGGTAGTGTATATAACACCCATCTTTTTAGATTTACTCTGCACAATGTTAACAAGTTTTTTTGTTTTTTTTAAATTCGGGTTGATGTCGATTCGCTCTGTGTCTTTTCTTTTTATGTTTGTCATTTTTGAAGTTTTTGTCTTAGAAGCTTTTCGAGGGAGAGACGCATCAAATGTATCCAAAAGAACTCGCATGGTCTCAACATCCACTGAAGTATCGTTCTCTTTAGCTATATTCCGAATTTATATTTGATTTCCGTGTCTTTTTCGCATACTGTCCAGTCCTTTAACTAAATATATCATCCTACCGATTATTTTCATGATCGGTTCCAACTTCCTAATACCTTTTTCCCCGTCACATACAGTCGGTAAAAAAAAAAAAAAATTTAACCCATTTGGTAAAATTTATTTTTTATTTTTTTTTTACCGTATGTTCGACTTTTTTTTTCTCGAATCAGCTTGTCACAGACTGATCATATTTTTCACGCAAACATAATTTCTGTCTCATTCATGGCAGCAGACGTATTTTTATTTGGTGCAAGCTGATTCACTTGTAAAATTATTGCAATGCTGCATCAGAGAACAGCCTGTTTGATCTTTTACGACTCTCTTGAAAGTTTCCTCAAAACGTTGTTTCTGGTCGTTGCTTCTAGAGTTGTAAGGGGAATTGTATTGCGCTCCATCACAAACATTATACAAAATTCCTAAATCTTTTGATATCAATCGGGTGCGTTATCCGAAACAATCGAATCTGGTACCCCGAACCTGGCGAACAGTTCGTGTAGAAACCAATTATTACTCCCATGATTGGTTTCTTAAATCTCAATACTTCCGGCCACTTGGAAAAACTGTCTACAACGATCAAATAATATGAACCATTAAGTGGGTCAGCAAAGTCAGCAAAGTCAGCAAAGTCAGTATAGAAAGATGACCATGGGCGCTCTGTTTCTGGCCACAGGTTGAATTTTATTGGTGCGGTTTTAGCTGCCAAAGCACATATTTTGCAAGACTTTACCAAACTTTCGATGTCTCTATCTATGGTACGCCATTATAAATTCTCATTAAGCTGTTCATTCTGGATATAAAAGAATGCTCTCTATGGATTTCTTTAATAAGTCGTTTCTGTAGTGATAAAGTTACCATTAGTTTCTCACTATACACAAGAATGTCAAGCAAATTGTACATGCCTCCATTTAATTGGAGTAGATAGACTTACTATCACCCGGTTCACACTCCACCCATGTCTTTTGAACAGGTGAAGAGGCTCATCCCTTGTTTCCTCTTTAGGATGTGGTTCCCGGCTTTCTTTTCTTTTTTCCACCCAATCTTCTTTCACTTCTTTTCTTTTCTCTTTTTTTTTTGTTTTCAATTGGAGTAGACAGACTTACTATCGCCCGGTTCACACTCCACCCACGTCTATTGAACAGGTGAAGAGGCTCATCCCTTGTTTCCTGTTTAGGATGTGGTTCCTGGCTTTCTTTTTTTCCTATCATTCTACTCTTAAGTAGCCCCCATGCGCATCAGTGGCGTCACCGCCTTGCTTGGGGTGATATGATTAAAAAAAAAAATGCCTCGGATTCGGTTTTGCTCATGTCTTTTAATCTTTCTTGGTTTCTACAATAAAATTGTTATCCAACGCTTTATTTTTTATTTCTTCCAAAATCATAGGTAGTTCCTGCACAGTATTGTATAATGCATTTTTATCTCTATTTCCGCTTGTAGAGAAGCAATGACCGTGTCCTCCAAAAATTTAATATTTTTTGGAATAAGTCTGGACAATGCGTCTGCGTGACTCAATTTACTTGATGATAAGAATTCCATCCTGAAACCGTAATTTACTAAGATAGTTCCCCATCGTTTTAAACTATTAGCTGTATGGGTCGGTATGCATTTTAAAAATAGCTAGCAATGGTCTATGATCCGTTTATAAGGTAAACTTACTTTCGTGGATGAATTTGTGAAATTTCGTAAGGGCAAATACAATCCCTAAACTCTACTTTTCTATCACGAAATAATTATTTTCAGCTAGAAGAAGCGTCGTGGATGAGTCTACAATGGGTTTTATAGAGCCGTCTTCGTGTTTATCCATAATGCAGGTTCCTGTTTCGGATGAACTAGCGTCGCTTTCTCTGATTGTTTCTGTTTCATTTTTTATCGTAAAGCTTAAAAACTAGTCCGACATTAGCATTCCTTTAATTTTTTCAAATGTTTCCGAGCACTTTGTCGTCCACACCCATTTAGAATTTTTTTTAACAGTTCGTTTAACGGAGCTCGCAAACAATGCATGTTTGGCAGAGATTCGTTGTAATAAATTTCCAAAAACAGAAATCTTCGTTAGAAGCAGATATTTTAATAAGCAGGTATATCTTTAATAACACTGATTCGCGCTAGATTTGGTCTCCTGCAATTTTTATCAATTATTTGTTCCATAAATTTGATTTTATTCATAAAAATTCGTATTTGTCTTTTAGCTTGAATCCATAGTCCTGAATTCTTCTGAAAAACTCAAAAACATTTACTTGTGTTTTCCTGGGTTTTTACTTTTCTTAAATATATTGTCGAGATAACCGAAGTCAAGTCCTCTCAGCATCGTATGCATTATTTGCTGAAAAATAGTTAGGGCGACCTTTATACCGAAAGCCAACCGATTGAATTTATACATTCCATAAGTAATTTGCAACATTCGTGTCCACTATAATCTGCAAATATGCGTCACTTAGATCTATTTTCGAAACCTTCGACCCCCGCAAAAAACATTTTGCAGCCCGAAAGTGGGTAATGATGACATTTGAGCGCATCGTTTAGGCCCATGGAGGAATCCCCACTCCACGTAACACTTTGGACTTTTTCTTTATATATATAGTTGGCGAATCTCAATCGCTAAAGACAATTTTATATAAAACAACCATTTTTTCGAGTCTGAAAAGCTTGTCATTGATTTGTTTTTATGCTGCAAATGGTACATCTCTTTTCTTTTTAAACCCGGTTTTACATTTTCCTTTAGCTCGAATTCGGCTTTCATTTTCTTGCACCTGCCTAACCCACAAGTAATTAACTCTAGGAATTTAATTTTCAAATTTGTTTTAACTTCCTGCTTCATTGCTATATGTTCAAAGTTTTAATCCAATCTTTCCCTAAACGGTTATTTGATATTTTTCATTACTAGCAGTTTTAATTTCAATGTTTCTTCGTTCAACCTCACATTTTTTTTTAATCATTTCACCCCGAGCAAGGCGGAGACGCCACTGATGTGCAGGGGGTTATATAAATGTAAAAAGATTAATTAGAAAAGAGTGAGGAGTACAAACTAGTTAGAAAGGAACAATAGAAAGCTGAGAAAGCAGGTGCGATGACAGATACATAGGTGGAGAGAAAGGGAAGATTATACAGGGAAAGGGAGAGAGCTAGAGTCCAGTGGTTAGTAGATGAATATTGACTTTGCATTTAAAGGTTGTAATAAATTCCTTTTCTAATTTTATTTACTGTCTTACAAGCGATTTTCTTGGTAAACATTAACTTTATTATATTTAAATGGGACCGCTATCCAACTGTAATTTAATATTTTTATTAAAGATATTTAGCTGCACGTTTTTGCGTGAGTAACTCTAAAGTAATTATTTACTAGTTTCTTTTATTTTTGTCTTACAGAGAGCTTCCTTTTTTTCTTTTTCTTTTGGAACGAAGACATTTTTGTATTTTTGTATGGGCAGTCATAATAAAAATCTTAGATATCTTTCGCGTCTTGTCAAACATTTATATACCTTTGACAATCTTTTGCTAAGTATTTTAAATGAGATCGGACTCAAGACTTTTAAATACCTTTCTCCTGATTTCAGTATTTTCTTTTCCGACACGAAACAGAAAACCGAATGCATGGTCATCAGCAAAAAGAGCAGCCCAAAGTGCCAAATACAGGTGGGTGGGGGTGATAAATCAAGCAGGTACGAAAATTCAAATATCTGGAAAGTGTTCTAACTGAAGATGGAAAGTGCGACACAGAGATCCAAAAGCGAATTGGCATGTCGAAAGACGCGTTCCAGAAGCTGAGTAAAGTATTAAGACAAAGAAAACTTTCACTAGAAACAAAGACGAGAGTCCTGGATTGCTATGTGATGTCAGTTCTTCAATATAGCAGCGAATGTTGGACAATATCAACAAAGATGAAGGGAAAACTTGAAGCAGCTGAAATGTGGTTCTATAGAAGGACGCTGCGGATATCGTGGACCGAGCATGTGAGCAATGACGAGGTTTTGAAAATGAGGGAAACGAAAAGGAAATTAATATTGAGCATCAGGAAGAGACAGCTAAAGTTCCTGGGACGTGCAATGGGGAAGGAGGGCTTGGAGAACCTGATACTAACAGGCCAGATAGAGGGAAAGAGAGACAGAGGAAAGCTGCGGATAACATATTTGAAGGGCCAGAGCAGGTGGATGACAGAACGGGGGCTGAGAGTCGTTATAGGAGAAAACGTGCTAAGAGCCACCAGGGATAGGGAAACGTTGAAGGCCATGATCGCCTACGTCCCGAAGGAACAAGGTACATAAAAGAAGAAGAAGAAACCTTGAACAAATGTCAGGCATTTCAATTTCTCAGGGCTTACTCTGCCGGTTTGAACTCTCACAATGAGCGTTGGCAATAATAGCAAACGTTGTGAAAGATTCATTTTTTTATGCATTTCTATTATTTATTCAACAAGAGTGTCTTTAGACTGCACAGTTCAGAAAGAAAAGTGACCATTGCTTTAAACGTTAAGTCAAGCGTTAGTTTTAAACGTTAGTTTCGTTAGGTAATAGTTATTTCGGTATAGTTCTTGACTTTCTCACACGCTTCAGCTTCAGCCTCTCATCATGGGATATTATTTTTAGTTAGTTCAACATTTAATATTTTTATAATATTTATTTTAATACAACATTGTGAAGTTACAATTTTCTTCTTCTTCTTCTTCTTCTATGTGCCTTGTCCCTTTCCCTATCCATGGTGGCTCTGAGCACGCCTTCTCCTGTTACACCATGCAATCCTCGATCCGTCATCCACCTGATTAGGTCCTTCAAATATGTTATCCGTTGCTTTCCCCTGTCTCTTTTTCCCTCTATCTGGCCTGTTAGTATCATATTCTTGAAGCCCTTCTTCCTCATTGCATGTCCCATGAACTTCAGCTGCCTCTTCGTCATGCTCAATATTAATTTCCTTTTTGTTTCCATCATTTCCAAGACCTCATCATTGCTCACATGGTTAATCCATGATATTCGCAGCATTCTTCTGTAGAACCACGTTTCAGTTGCTTCACAGTTCTTATAACCCGGAACCCTATTCTTTAGGTCTTTTATAATGTTTGTTTTCGTTACGTTTTTCTAAAATGAACACTTGGTTACTTGATAAAAGCGAGTTATAATATTTCAGTATCTTCGCGTAAGGTCAACATACAAAACGAATCCTTGGAATAATACAAGGCCTGTTTCATGTGGGTAATTCGGGCCATGTAACCCGGGCAAATTTTATTGTCTAATATTCCCAAGATGAGTCTCTATTGTTCAGAGAGTCTCGACTGGGTCACTACTCTTTCCCCGAAGGCAGAGAGTCCGACAAGTTGAGTGTTCGTTCTAATGCCCAGACACAGAATGATATTTATGTACCTTCACACCGAGGTGGAATGTGGCACAAGGCCTTTTTAACGGAATGAATCTGAGCCATATAGCTCGGCCAAAGATTTATTGTCTAATATTACCCAGACGAGACTGTACCCTTCGGCGGTGCCTCGACTGGGTCACTACTCTTTACCCGAAGGCAGAGAGTCCGACAAGGTTCGTGCTAATGAACAGACACAGAATGATATTTGCCTACCTCCCCACCAAGGCAGAATGTGGTACAAGGCCTTTTTAACGTGAAGTATCCAGGCCCTAAAGCCCGAGCAAATATTTATTGACTAATATTCCCCAGATGAGTCTATTACCTTTCAGCGAGTCTCGATTGGGTTACTCTTCCCCCGAAAGAAGAGAGTCCGACAAGGTGAGTGTTCGTGCTAATGTACAAACACAGAATGATATTTCTGTACCTCCCCACCGAGGTACAAGGCCTTTTTAACGGAGTGAATCCGAGCCATATAACTCGGCCAAAAATTTATTGTCTAATGTTCCCCAGACGAAACTCCAGCCTTCAGCGGCGCCTCGACTGAGTCACTACTCTCCACCCGAAGGCAGAGTCTGAGAGGTAACTGTTCGTGCTAATGAACAGACACATAATGATATTTACCTACCGCTCTACAGAAGCAGAATGTAGCACAAGGCCTTTTAACGTGAGGTATCAGGGCCCTTAGACCCGAGCAAATATTTATTGTCTAATATTACCCAGACGAGACGGTACCCTTCGGCAGAGCCTCGAAGGCAGAGAGTTCGATATGTTAAGTGTTCGTGCTAATGCACAGACACAAAATACGCCTAGCCTTCTCTTTGGGTGTTTTATATATTAAATATTTTCTTTCACGTGATCCTAGTATTAAAATTCATTCAACGGTTACTTTTGTTGCCTGGAGATCTGTGTTCGACAACACGTGTTGGTATCGTTCTTTCTAATTAAGAAGTTTTTTATCAAAAAGGGGAAATTAAATTTGGTTTGGTCAACGGAATATTAATTTCTTATTGGCAATTTAATGCTAAACTTGAAAAATTTCCTTATTTTTTATCACTATTGCTATTGCCAATATTTTGTTTGCCAATATTCTCACATACAAAATGTATTTTTATACTTTCATAATATTTCGAGTCTAGTTTAGCGGCGTCATTATTTAACCATATTGTGGAGCCTATTAAGTCTTACAACGCCATGCCAGGGTGTACCTGGGAACAATAGCAATTTAGAGGTTGTTTTACGCTCCAGAAAACGTCCAATCTTCCGATCAAATGTCTTGTTGCCGGATGTAGTTTATTATCATACCCAAGACGAGAGAATTTGTTTATTATCATACCCAAGACGAGAGAATTTGTTTCATTTGTTTCTGTCGCCGATTCACGTGAGGTCTAAAATAAAATACAGGGAACATAAATGGGGTTCTACTGAGGGATACCGAGAATTCCATCGACGGAGCGATTAAGCAATAAGAAAGTCTCAAAGAAAATAGCAACAGAAGGAACACTTAAGACCAGCATAAAAAAATAACAGTTAAAATTCCTTGGACACAGTGAAAGAGTGGGGCTTGGAAAACTTAACCCACAGATTGGGTAAGGCAGCGAATTACATGTCTGATGAGAATTTTGTGGGTGGATGTTGGAACTAAACGTGAGGATCTTAGCAAAAGGAGAAAAACTGCTAAGAGTCCCAGAAGTTACAAAGTCGTGGAAAGTCATGATCGCCTATGTACTGAACGGATGCGACTCATAAAAGACAGTAACAAGTCTAAAGCATGATTTTTCTTTGTGAAAATTCTGGAGAACTGGTCGCCGTATGCGTAACTATTTTCGTCTGACATTGAAGATATTTCAAGCAATGTAAAAAAAAAAAAAAAATTAAATACCCGGAAAGCGTTAAAACAGAACACAGAAAGTGAAGATGAATTGGCATGGCAGAATACGAATTCCAGAAGCTGAGAAGAGTATTAAGAGACAGGAAAATTTCACTAGAAACAAAGAAGAGAGTAATGGATTGCTATGTGATGTTAGTTCTTCAATATGGCAGTGAATACTGGACAATCTCATCGATTATGAAGGAAAACCTTAAGCAAATTAAATGTGGTTCTACAGAAAGATGCTGGGTATCATGGACCGAGCATGTGAGCAATTTTAAGGTTTTGGAAAGAATGAAAACGAAATGGAAAATTATACTGAGCATCAGAAGGGGACAACTAAAGTTCCTGGTACATGCAATGAAGAAGGAGGGTTTGGAAAACATGATACTAACAGGCCAGATAGAGGAAAGAAGAGACAGAGTAAAACAACATACTTGATGAATATGAGCAGGTGGATGACTGAATGGGGGTTGCGGGGTGTAACAGGAAAAAGCCTGCTAAGAGCCACCAGGGATAGAGAGTCGTCGAAGGCCATGATCTTCTACGTCCTGAAAGGATAAAGCACATAGAAGAAGAAGAAGAAGAAGAAGAAGAAGAAGAAGAAGAAGAAGAAGAAGAAGAAGAAGAAAAAGAAAAAGAAAAAGAAGAAGAAGAAAAAGAAGAAGAAGAAAAAGAAGAAGAAGAAGAAAAAGAAAAAGAAGAAGAAGAAAAAGAAGAAGAAGAAGAAAAAGAAGAAGAAGAAGAAGAAGAAGAAGAAGAAGAAGAAGAAGAATGAAGCAGCACTAAAGTAAATTTCAACAGAATCACCAACTCAGTGTTAAAAATGATGGGGATCTTTTGTTTATGACAAGAGTTATTTCCCTTTTTTATCATTAGCGTTAGCACCGAAAAAAAGTTACTTGCTTGTATTTTTTATTTTAATTATTTGCAATGCCACTTATAGATAAACGCGGATTCATTTAAAAACAACAGAACATTTTTCATTTTGTAGCACTATTAAATATCCGTATAGAAATGAAGTTATCTTTAGTTTTAATTAGGAAATTGGCACCTCTTTTTGGCTACATCACTGCGATATTTCAATAAGTGAATGGAGTTTGATATTTTCAAAATCTTAAAATCTAAGAAGGACGATGCTGCCTCTTATTTTCATTCACGTCAGAGAATGTCTGTTACTAGACTTCCGAAATGCATTTTGGGTGTCATTATGATATTTCTTTATGTCCAGTCTTCTGTGAAAGACTTGCCGATTGCTTCATCTGTACTTTCTTTTGGAAATAGAGGAAACTCAAAGTCCAATAACTTCCAGTTGGAATTCTCCGTGCATCTCTTGGTAGAACGAAAACGGATAATTTTTTTTTAATCCGTTTTTCTGCCAATTTCTTAGAAAAGAATTGCAATCTATCCGCTGCACCGTTATACCAACAAAACGTTTGATTTCGGGAATATTGTTAGAAAAGTGACACTTTCTTTTTTTCCAAAACCTTTTATTTTAATTTCGAAACATTTGCTGCATCTACAAAGTGGTAAACAATATTGTTTTTCACCGTGAATGTATATATTTTAATCATTTAGACGATTTTTAATATTCAAAATGAAGAAGAGATAGTAAATTTAAGCGGTTTTTCTTTTCCTATGTGCCGTGTCGCTTCAGGCCGTAAGAGATCAAGCCTTTCTTTTGCCTATTTGAAATTCTTTTTAAATTCTTTGCCAATAATTTACACAAGCCGGTTATGTGCTGCTTTCGTCTCTCCATCTTGGTTTTAGTATATCTTGTGAGTGTCAAATTTATAAACTCTCTTTCCTCAAACTTAACTGTCATAATGGCGCAGGTAATATTGGCACAAGTAATAATGAAACGATAAAATTTGGCACAAGTTAAAAAATAAAAAAAAATATCCCTGAACCAACACTCTTTGAGAAAGCCAGAATAAGTTTTACCGTCTTGTTGGCTACCAGCATCCATCTATCTGGCAACTTATAAGAACGATTCAGAAAGAAGAGGCCGCTGTGAATGAGATGATAACAGGGGACTCGGTTGGTGGACCACCAAAAACGATCAAAGAAAATATATGTTGATCTACAACAAAGACTCAAGTATTCAGACAAAGACCACACAGAAGGAAGAAAAAGAAAAATTCTGAACAAGTGTTAATTGGTCACAAAATTAAATGCTAATCATTAAATTCTGTTTTTAAATTTATATAAAACGGTGTCATAAAGTCCAAATATATTTAATCTTATTACAATTGTTTTACATATAATTTTAAACGCATAAATTTATATCAACAAATAGTGCTAAAACAATTCTACTTTTTTTACTAATAATTAAAAAAAAGAAAAAGTTACTCAAGGTCACATGCCTCAGTGGATATAGGCGTTGGTTTGTTCTAGTGATTTGACCTGAGGAGTTGTGAATTCAATACCTGGCTACAACAGTGATAACTTAGAAAAATTAAAGGAGAAAACTACATGGCTACTGGAGGTGGCATTTCACATGGAATGAGAATGATATACCCCAGTGATCGAAATAGAGCGTTCGCTATGAAATTTCTCGCTGAAGAAAGCCGGAGCGTACAATGGCTGAAACGTGCTGAAAATTGTAATAAAGATGAGGACAACATCTCAAACAATATAAATAAAATGTGAAATAATAATAAAAAATATATATTCAAAGCCAATTTTTCCGCTAATAAATTATTTTTCCTATTTTTTATTTGTGCCATTTTCCCCGTTTTATTATTTTCTCAGCTATTACTACTTTAGTTTCTCATTATATATCAGAACATGTTAGGTGTCTCTTGGCATTAAATAAACTACAGAGGTTGGTATACCGTCAAACAAACTTAATATCCTCCCCAAATATATGAGGCTTGCCTAGAAGTCCCAGTAATTATTTGTGTCGTGCGTTATCAAACGTAATCTAGGTTTATCTCCCAGAAATGATTGTTGGTTGGTCGTTTTGTTTTTATGGCATATCAACCTCGGCGGTTCATTTATTGCTGGTAAAACCTTTTTCTTTCAACAATCTATTGTTGTTTTTATATAAATTTTGTGTCTAGTAATACTTTTTCTTTGCGAGTATCAATATTCATTGGGATTTTCTTTTAAGGGCAGGGTCCCCAAGTCCTATCCTGTTATTTAACCCATAACTGGAGGGAAGGGACGAATTAATATCTTTCCCAAGGATACCAGTGCTTAAGTGAATGCAGGGTATTCAACTGGAATTCGAACTCGGCTCACCGATTTCTCTTGCCGAAGAAGATATCCACAGGTCCACAACGCACAACCTTCACTAAACGCTTACAGCACCTGGTATTCTCAAGCAGTCACCCATCTAAGTACTCACCAGGCTCAACGTTGCTTAACTTCGGTGATAGAGCGAGAACCGGTGTATTCACCGTGATAGGGCCGTGAAAATGTAGTTGATTTGGTAATCGTTATCTTCAAATCATCCTTAATTCCTACTCTTTCATTTTTGTAGCTCCGTAATAAAGTTATTTTACATTCTTTCACGCTCAATAAACCCCTCATGTTTTTGTGACATTGCTTTGAGAGAAATTATTTAAAAAAATCCCTTCTAACTATTAAATCAAATGGACATTTTTTTAATCATTTTAAAGTGAAACTTTCGCTAGAAACAAAAAAGAGAGTACTAGATTGTTATGTAATGTCTGTTCTTCAATATGGCAGTGAATATTGGACAATATCAACAAAGATGAAGGAAAAACTTGAAGCAACTGAAATGTGGTTCTACAGAAGGATGCTGCGGATATTATGAACCGAGCACGTGAGTAATGATGAGGTGTTGGAAAGAATGGAAACGAAAAGGGAATTAATATTGATGATCAGGAAGAGGCAACTAATGTTCCTGTGACATGCAGTGATGAAGGATGGCTTGGAGAAGCTGATACAAACAAGTCAAGAGACAGGGGAAAGCATCAGGTAACATATTTGAAGGGCCTGAGCAAGTGGATGACAGAATGGGGCTTGTGGTGTAACAGGAGAAAGCATGCTAAGAGCCACCAAGGATAGGGAGACGTGGAAGACCATGATCGCCTACGTCCTGAAAGGAGAAGGGACATAGAAGAAGAAGAAGAAGAAGAAGAAGAAGAAGAAAACATTTTTAATGAAGTCCAATTTACTTAAACTTAACCTTCCCTGAAAGTTCGTTCAATCGGACGATAGAGGTATGTCAAGTCTCTACCTAACCTACCTACTGAGTTCAATCATACTTATGATTTTCAATATGGTTTCTGCGCATCGAATCGGTTTTCCAAACATAAAATTGAACTGATACTAGTCTTCATGAAAGCAATCTTTAGGATGCTCTGGGTGGGCGAGATAGAAGGAGATTTTTTTCAGCCTAATTCTTATTTAATTAGGCAAACAAACAAACAAACAATCGCTACAAAATTTTTTGTATATCTAAAGTTTCATCCAAATCGGTTTCGTTTGTCTATCTGTCCGTGGAAAAGATATCTCAAGATCAGCTGGATGGGCTCAGATGGAACTCACAGGAATGACTGGCCTCATGTTTGGCACGAAATAATTTATTTTGATTTTGATCCAGTACGGGATAATGTTTATGGCTTATTTTCCATTCACGGTTCATTTTAAGTGTAAGTTTCTGAGAGCTGTCGAGTTTATTTAATAATCATCTATTGTTAATTGCTGAGATGATGTCGGTATTGACTTGGCGGAGGTTGGCTGCCTTTCAGTGCTCTGGTTAGTAATATTGTTGAGACTTTTTGTGAGGCCCTGGGCACGACGATTAACTGAATCCGGCAGCAAGACCTCTCATTGGAAGGTTGTGAGAAGCATGGAACCACCTCTCAATTGTTATTGTTCTCAAGTCCCCCCCAGTCTGGTAGCACCTGTTAGGGCCCCAGCTATGGGCATATAGTTAATCCTCAAACTCTGGTAAAAACACTATGAACGTATAAAAATACACCTTTATACAAATATATACATAAAAATAGACTTTTATAGAAAAATATACATTTCTGAAGCACAACAGGCCAGTTTTAATTTCACAGTTTTCTGTCTATTCGACCTATTTTTAACAGAACGTGTGAGAGGCCACTCTTCCTAGCTATCAATGAGAAGGAAAGAGATGTTTGCACGCCTTTTTTGCGTTTTGTTCTTTCGTGACGTTGTTGATCATGGCTCTTCAAAACATCCTGTTCTTTGTATCGCTCTTCTAAGCCCTGTCATGTCATCGATTTATACAAGTTCGTTATATACTTTTTCCTCTTTCCA
This sequence comes from Ascarosepion bandense, assembly GCA_037127315.1. NCBI lineage: Eukaryota > Metazoa > Mollusca > Cephalopoda > Sepiida > Sepiidae > Ascarosepion > Ascarosepion bandense. The sequence continues at coordinate 531,756 of JBBBDQ010002026.1, read as the reverse complement.
TCTTGATGCCCTGAGAGTATAAAACTTTCCAAACCTTCTTTCCCAATTATTTGCCCTAAATATTTCAACTGATTTTAAGTCTAAATATCCTCTTTTTTTCAATTTTCCCTAAAACTTTCTCGTTGCTTATATGCATAGTCCGTAATATTTTGAACATCTTACTGTAGAAACACATTTCTGTTGCTTCGGGACTATTATCTATTTTTGCCGTGATTATCCAGCTTTCCTTGCCATATAGAAGCTGTGGCATTACGTTAGATTTCAGTATTCATTTCTTTGTTTATAACAAAAATCTTTTCGTTTCTTACTGTTCCAAAAACGAACGCATCTTGAGGTGTTTGCTAATTTTCTTTCTTCTCTAGCATTCAATTATAGATAACGCTGTTTTCACTGAGTCTGTGTCTAGTGGATTACTGCTTTGTTTCGTGAGTTTGGTGATAAAGAGATGATGAGTTCGCATCCTGCACCAGGTAGTAAATTTATTTATTTCATTATTAGACAGAGAACAGCGGAAGGAGAAAGCCATCTACCCCCGTAGACGCAACAAAGATTTCACTTCTAAATGCTGCGAAGGTTTAATGGATTGACAGGAACGTGAAGAAGGCAGGAGGTCATAACGGCAAACATTTTGGAATCAAAGACGACGGCATTGTTCTATTTGCAGATAATGTACTTTTTATCATCCGGGTCTTTTTTAATGTCTTGAAATTTGAATAAAACAAAGTCTGTTCTAAAATAATGCGCGGTCACATGTTGCAAGAATGAGGTTGCAAAAACTCACAGACTTGGGATAAGAAAGCTAACCACATCCTTCATGTAACCCCTGATCATTCATCCACTAATTATCATTTCTTAAACAATTAAGCACATTTTTAAATGGCGCAACTTTTAGGACCAAATCAGAGCTAGAATCAGCTTTCAAAGATTCTGTTGCATCACAGCCAATAACATTTTTTCACGAGGAATAAATAATTTCTTGCGGTTTGACTAATTTCAACAATTATACTGTTAATTTTTCAAGAATAAAATAGTTTCTAAAAATGGCCATTATTTTTATAACAACCTAATAAATAGTTGTATATGTAGGATAGATAACCCAAAATATGAATTGTGCTACCTTTAACAAGATTTTCAATTCACGTGTACTCTCAATGAGGTTCGATCTATTTTCAGTGAAGATCATTATAGTTTCAGTATAGATCCTAGTACGATTCATGAAGAACATTGTACTTTCAGGGTCGCCATTCTTCAGTAGTAGGTTACAAACAACTCTGCTTACCGCTACAAATGTCTGATGGTAATTTTCAACCCACAAGCGTTTGATTGATATGAGAACGAGCCTGGTGTCTTGTCTGTAACGCAACGCTTCAAACTCTCTTGATTATAAAAAGAATATCCTCGCTCCTTTTTTTTTCTATAAATATGAGCGATGGGTAAATTGTCGGCGTTTTATATTTTTAATTTTGCACGTGCAAGTTGTTTTTATTTTGTCCACTGCACAGTATAGTATGGTCATTTGTGCAACCTGACGAATTTTTAATCGGTCAGTCAAGTACCATACGTGATACACGCTTTGGGCGATCATGTCTCGAAAGAGACATGACTGACTGGACAGAAGATTATCCTGCATTAGGCTGCCATTGCTTTCTGCGGTATACTGATTGACAGCCAAGGATATAAAACTCAATCTGTTCTGTTATTTAACTCATAACTGGAGATGGATTAATACTTTTCCTAGGGCTTTTTGTGCGTAAGTGAATGCAAGGAATTCAACTAGATTTCGAACGCATTTTACTCTCCAATAAAATTGGAAATGTTATATTGTATTGCTCCAATACGAACATGTCGGAGTCTTTGGTATCAATCTGAAGATAATGCAGATGAATCGGGAATATTTGGTTGCGAAATTCCAAATTTTTGGGGAAAGTTTCAGACTGAACTCGAAGAACTACATCAAGTGCCTTGAGTTAGTGCTGCTATGGATGAAGATGGTGGCTCTTTGAAAACTATGTCTGGGAACAGGTGTTTTCACCTTTCCATACAGCAGGATATGACCTAGCCATGGCGGTCAAACAATTTCTGCGATCATATCATCCTTTAAATATGGCCATCTAAGTCCCCAGATTGCAGCCCCTATGATTATTATATGTGGAACACTGTTGAGCGAGAAACAAACAAAATTCTTTATAACACAAAAGATAAAGTGAAGGCACGGATTATGGCAGCATTTATCAATTTAAACAAGGAGACCTTCCAGAAGAGATGAAAGAGATTCCGAAGTCGCCTGGATGCCTCGATCAAAACCAAGGAAGATTTTATTGAATAAATTTAATTGTTATTATTTCAAGATATTTTAGTGTAAATTGGATAAATATATCATTTAAAATAAGATGCCATAGTTATTGTTAGTTTAGACGACAATTTATCTATCGAAACTTGTATGGATGTGTGTCTATTATCGCTGTGAAAAAATAGTAAGAAAGAAAATCTGTGCCAAATTAAGAATCTAGTGTTTTAACCTGATCAGTGATCCATTGCTTTTCCTACTGCATTCGATCATGGAACAAAATTATCCTTATCATCTCTGGCCTCTGTTTGGCTGTGGACATTATCATCTAACATGATTACAGTGAATGTAATTAGCCAAACGCTGAAGCGTATGCTACCGTTTTTTCTTCAAAGAAAATTTGCTAACCAAGACACAGTGGTGTCAGTAAAAGGTGGGAAATGGCGTCTGTGCAGAGGTAATAAAAAAGTTGATTCTACATATTCGCGCTAACATACAAAATTACGTTATACATACACTACCGGCCATAATTATTAGGCAACCCCAGTATTTTAAAAAATGATGTATTTCATACTATTTTTAGTATTTATTGCCAAGTGAATAATTGTAAATGAAAAAAGAATGGTTCTTTTCTTAATACTTCCCAATAACATGTTCATCAAATTATTTTATAAATATTTAATAATTTCCTATATTGCAGTTTCATCAATGAAAGAATAAAGAAAATTTAGGGTGATTCAGACAACTTCATCTTTGCTTCCTTGGCTTGTAAAATTTTGCACATAATAATAACAAAAGAGCCATTCTATTTTCATTTGGCAATAAATACTAAAAGCAGTATAAAATACATCGTTTCTTAAAAAAAAACTGGGGTGGCCTAATAATTATGGCTGGTAGTGTAGATGATGGTTGGTATGATTCAATTTAAAACAATGCTGTTCCTTGAACCATCATCAAATAGGAACATTGACGAGATGGCTTTTTAGCCCTGCTACAGTTGTATATTCTCTTGCATGGATATTTTAAAGTTTGGCTGCACTTACATTAATTCTCTACATAATGTCAGGCTACTCGTTCTCAACATAGCCGTCTGTTAGGGTAGTTATCCCTACCGTACTATAGACGCCTACTAAATCCACAATCCCATTTACCCTAAATCTCAGAGGCATGATGACTTTTTCGTTCTAACACAACTAGCGAATGATTCCGTATAGTCACATATAGTCACATGTCTCGGGTTAAAGAATGGTATGGTTTTTCAGGTAATTCCTAAAAGCAAAATATCTAACCACTGACCCACGCACATATTGTATTTATTCAGTCATACGTACATATTATACATATATAATATCAGATATATTTTATGTACTCATATTTAACGCAATACTATCATCAATAGATATATGCATATTTACAATATCACCTGGTCTTGCAAAGATGACGCACTGTCTCCATTTCTGTTCATCATTGCCTGTATGCAATGAGAATTGCAATGAAAAAATGAAGAGTTACTTCGGTTAAACTTAGAAGAATTAAGAATTAAGAAAGTTCATATAATATGGAAACATCATAAAAGTGAGCTATTTTGCAGAAACATCTATTTTTGTATTCCTTACTCCTGAGTCATGGTGCAGTGAATATCGGCTCGGAACGAGAAATCGGGAAGCCGTATCGAATTCCACTCGTATTCCTTGCATTCACTTACGTGCAAATACCCTTGGGAAAGGTATTAATCCGTCTCTTCTCTCCAGTTATGGGTTAAATAATAGGACAGATTGGATTCTGTAGCCTCGGTCGGCAACTACTGCGGGATAATCTTCTGCCCAGTCAGTCATGTCTCTTTCGAGACATGATCACCCAAGCGTGTATCACGTATGGCACTTAACTGACTGACCCCTGAATAGAATTCGAATTCCAGTTGAATTCGTTGCACTCACGTATAAATAGCATTGGGAACAGTATTAATCCGTTGATTTTCCCATCAGCTATGCGTTAAGTAGCAGAACATATTCGGTTCTAGAGTCTTGGCTGGAAATTAATCTACGGCAGAATGTAATGGCAGCTTACTGCGAGAAAATCTTCTACCAAGTCAGTCATATCATATTCGAGTTGTTCTTTTCCGAGCAGGACACAGGTTAAGAAAAGGCTTACCAAAAACGCAGAGAATGTAGCTTCAAATGTGAATAATTTTCCTGCTATGTAAAGGTAGAATGAAAACTCAAAAATAAAATATGACAAAGTAAAATATCCTCATTTTTCAATTAGCTTTCTTCATTGACTAGAAACCATAAAATTAGCAAAGAGTGGGTTTAGCACGCATATATATATATATATATATATTGATAGAGAGAGAGAGAGAGAGAGAGAGAGAGAGAGAGAGAGAGAGAGAGAAATATGTAGAGATAAAAGGTGGGCTGGTTGCTGAGCTTGCACTGAGCGGGAGTCAATCTCTAGAACCTCAAAGAAACGCTTTCGGCTATTGCAGTGTCAAAATGTCTACAAATAATAACATACATCACATAATAATAAAACATATAAAACTTCTAAAAATATATTTCAATGACGATACCATTAAATGTTTACAAAAATAAACCTTCACACCATAAAAACAATGGTACACTGAAAAATAAAATCTCAGCAGAAATGCAGAGAATCCATTTTTGCAAAAGTCAGAGCAGACAAGTAATGGCGTATTGATGTCATATCTGGTCTAGTTCTGCCTAATCTTCATTATCCAGCCTCGACAGTGTTCTTGTCAGTTATTTGAAATCTGGTTTTAAAAACGACAGACACGAAAAGGAGACTGATATTTAGCATCAGGAAAAGACACCTGACGTTTTGGGACATATAGTAAGAAAAGACGTCTTGGAGAATCTGATGCTTACAAGACGGATAGTGAGAAAGAGTGACAAGGCAAAGCAACGCAAGGTATACTTGATTGGCTTGAGCAGGTACATAGCGGAGCGGGGGTTTGAGTTACAAAGGATACGGAGATGTGGAGGGACATGACCGCTTACGACATGAAAAGACACAGCATATAGAAGAAGATTATCAATCCAAATCTTTTCCATATCTAACTCTCTATCATTGCCTGTTCATTACCAGTCTCTCTATCCCTGTCTGTTCGATATCAGTCTCTCTATCGCTGCCTGTTCATTATCTGTCTCTCTATTCCATCATGTTCATTATCTGTCTCTCCCAGCCTGGTCATTATCTGTCTCTCTACACCTGCCTGTTCATTATCTGTCTCTTTCTCCCAGCTGGTTCACTACCTGTCTTTTTTCCTTGCCTGTTCATTACCAGTCTCTCAATCCCTTCATGTTCATTATCTGTCTCTCTATCCCTGCTTGTTTATTAACTGTCTCTCTATTCTTGTCTGCTCAGTACATATCTCTCTCCCAGCATGTTTATTATCTGTTTCTCTCTATCCCTACCTGATCATTATCTGTATCTCTCTCCTAGCACGTTCATTACCAGTCTCTCTATTCCTGCATGTTCATTAACTGTTTTTATATACCTGCCTGTATTATCTGCCCCTCTCTCCCAGCATGTCCGTTATCTATGTCCCTAACCCTGCATGTTCGTTATCTGTTTCTCTAACCCTGCCTGTTCATTGTCTGTCTCTCTATTCCAGCATGTGCATTATCTGTCTCTCTCTTCCATCATGTTCATTATCTGTCTCTCTATGTAATATAACAATCTGGCCCCACCCGAGGAAGTGATGCAAGCGATGGTGTTTCCCGTCGGTGAAGGGGGCGGCGAAGCGACAAGACAGGTGTTTGTGAAATACATCCTGTCGAGGCCGGAGCGGATGTCATTTGACCTTATTTCCGACAGCGGCGGAAATGGCTACAGAGGCAAACAGATCAGGTGTCTCTTAGAATTACGTGAACGTTGCGTGGGCGAGGCAAAACCGGAAGGAAAGTCCCGGTTCTAGAAGACTATATAAAGACCTCGACACACGGATTCGCCAGCAGAGAACGGCCAGTGGAAGCAGAGAAACACCACGGCAAGAATACACTCCCGTCAACCCATTCTATGTGCCTCTCACCCTCTCCTGTTCTCTATTCCACACGGTTCGTCGTCCTTAATAAAAATATAACCATATATTTTTATATATGCGTGTTTGTTGTTTTGTCGTCGTACGGCGATATATAACATACGCAAATTGGTGCCGTGGTAACCCAGGTTCGAATCCTGGTCACGGCATCGCTTGCATCACTTCCTCGGGTGGGGCCAGATTGTTATATTACATCTATACCTGTCTGTTCATTCCCAGCTTGTTCACTACCTGTCTCTCTATCCCTGCCTGTTCATTACCAGTCTCTCTATCCCAGAATGTTCATTATTTGTCTCTCACTCCCAGTATTTTCATTATCTGTCTCTCTATCACTGCATGAGCATTATCTGTCTCTCTCTCCCTGCACGTTCATTATCTGTCTCTCTATTCTTGCATGCTCATAATCTGTCTCTCTATCGCCGCCCGCTCATTCTTTGTCTCTCTATCCCTGCCTGCTCATTATCTGTCTCTCTCTCCCAGCATGTTCATTATCTGTCTCTCTCTCCCCATCATGTTCATTATCTGTCTCTCTATACCTGTCTGTTCATTATCTGTCTCTCTCCCAGCTTGTTCACTACCTGTCTCTCTATCCCTGCCTGTTCATTACCAGTCTCTCTATCCCAGAATGTTCATTATTTGTCTCTCACTCCCAGTATTTTCATTATCTGTCTCTCTATCACTGCATGAGCATTATCTGTCTCTCTCTCCCTGCACGTTCATTATCTGTCTCTCTATTCTTGCATGCTCATAATCTGTCTCTCTATCGCCGCCCGCTCATTCTTTGTCTCTCTATCCCTGCCTGCTCATTATCTGTCTCTCTCTCCCAGCATGTTCATTATCTGTCTCTCTCTCCCCATCATGTTCATTATCTGTCTCTCTATACCTGTCTGTTCATTATCTGTCTCTCTCCCAGCTTGTTCACTACCTGTCTCTCTATCCCTGCCTGTTCATTATCAGTCTCTCTATCCCAGAATGTTCATTATTTGTCTCTCACGCCAAGCATTTTCATTATCTGTCTCTCTATCACTGCATGTTCATTATCTGTCTCTCTATTCTTGCATGCTCATAATCTGTCTCTCTATCGCCGCCCGCTCATTCTTTGTCTCTCTATCCCTGCCTGCTCATTCTTTGTATTTCTATCCCTCTCTGTTCATTATCTGTCTCTCTCTCCCAGCATGTTCATTATCTGTCTCTCTCTCCCCCATTATGTTTATTATCTGTCTCTCTTTACCTGTCTGTTCATTATCTGTCTCTCTGCCAACTTGTTCACTACCTGTCTCTCTATCTCTGCCTGTTCATTACCAGTCTCTCTATCCCAGAATGTTCATTATTTGTCTCACACTCCCATCATTTTCATTATCTGTCTCTCTATCACTGCATGTTCATTATCTGTCTCTCTATCCCTGCACGTTCATTATCTGTCTCTCTATCCTTGCATACTCATAACCTGTCTCTCTATCGCCGCCCGCTCATTCTTTGTCTCTCTATCCATACCTGCTAATTCTTTGTCTTTCTATCCCTCTCTGTTTATTATCTGTCTCTCTATCCCAGCATGTTCATTATCTGTCTCTCTATCCCTGCACGTTCATTATCTGTCTCTCTATCCTTGCCTGCTCAAAATCTGTCTCTCTATCGCCGCCCGCTCATTCTTTGTCTCTCTATCCCTGCCTGCTCATTCTTTGTCTTTCTATCCCTCTCTGTTTATTATATGTCTCTCTATCCTAGCATGTTCATTATCTGTCTCTCTATCACTGCCTGTTCATTACTTAACTATCTATCTGTTTCTCTATCCTTAAAAGCTCATAATCTGTCTCTCTGTCCTTGCCTTTTTATTACCTGTCTGTTTATCCCTGTCTGTTCATTAAACGTGTCTCTATCCCTGCCTGTTTATTTTCTGTCTCTCTATCCCTGCTTGTGCATTACCTGTCTCTCCATCTTTGCCTTTTCATTATCTGTCTCTCTGTTAATCTCCCAATCGATAGCTGTTCGCGATCTATCTTTCTATCGAAGTGCTTCCAAGCACAACAATTTGAATCTCTGGTTTTCGTACAAAAATTGAAACTAAAGAACGTTGAACATAGATGCGTGAGATCCTTTGAATATCAGTTAGTTTATCTCGCATCTTCAGTTACTATAATTGGTAATGGCCTAGTAATTGTTAATTTCCACTTCCTGTTGTCTTCGTTATTTTTATTTACGCGCAAACACCCTTCGGGAAAATACGTATGCACCTCTTACCGATTAATTAGTACAACGTGTATCAGTCAGTCAATTAAGTGCCATACGTGATACACGCTTGGGCGATCATGCCTCGAAAGAGACATGACTGACTGGGCAGAAGATTATCCCGCAGTAGGTTGCCATTGCTTTCTGCAGTAGATTGGTTGCCAGCCAAGGTTATAGAACCCGATCTGTCCTGTTATTTAATCCGTAACTGGAAGGAAGAGACGGATTAATATCTTTTCCAAGGGTATTTGCGCGTAAGTGAAATGCAATGAATTCAACTTGAATTTGAACTCGGCTCCCCAATTTCTCGTTCCAAGCCGATATCCATTTCACCACAACGCACATCCGATTATAAGTTAAAAAAAGGTCATACATGATATACGCTTGGGCGATCATGCCTCGAAAGAGACATGACTGACTAGGCAGAAGATTATCCCGCATAGGTTGCCATTGCTTTCTGCGGTAGACTGGTTGCCACCAAGGCTATAGAACCCAATCTGCCCTGTTATTTAACCTCTAACTGGAAGGAATAGACGGATTAATACCTTTTCCAAGGGTATTTGCGCGTAAGTGAATGCAATGAATTCAACTTGAATTTGAACTCGGCTCCCCGATTTCTCGTTCCGAGCCGATATCCTTTCCACCACAACGCACATACAACGTGTATCACTCAACCATTATTATCTCGAAAATCAGTTTTACAATTCAAAGTTCTTGATTTATATGATTTTATTATTAACAATCATAAATTTTCCTTTTCTTATATTTCACAATCATTAATCTTCAGCATTAATTTATTTAGTTGCTTTGCCTTGGGTGATATAAACATATACAAAGATGTAAAGATTTATTGAAATAACTGCTTTAGTTTCCTTTCTTTAAAGATACAGTCAGTTTTAGACCCACTGGAGTGACAAGGTGTAATCAATTTCTATTTTTCCTTGATTAGGTCATTGGCAGTGGTATTTAGAAATATGAATCTATTTTCGGGGTGTATGATAAAACTTGTTTGAACTAAGAAAAAAAAAAAAAAAAAAAACAGCGTCATCCGTGATTGCCCGATACACTTTTTCTCGAATGTTGATTAGTTATACGACAATTGTCTGCAATGGACGTTACTCTATAGAAGAGTACAAAAATTTTAACGCTGCACAAACAAAGTGGCAACCCATCAGGAGATATTGCAAATATTGTTAGTATCAACCATACAGATGTCGGTCGTATCTTCAAGGCGAAAAAAGAAGGTCGATTCATCAGCCCAAAACGTAAAGGAAATGCGGCCGAAAAAGAAAAACAAAGCCAAGAAACGACGTTTATGTGACCTGAAAAAGTGCAAAAGATCATAGACAGATATTATTCATTTTGTTTCAATTAATTTGCACACGGGAATATACACCTGTTTAACTTTTTCAGTATGTATGAACTATCTGGTATGTTGAATCCTGCATGTTTGTTTTTTTGTTTTTTGTTGGTTTTTTTTGTTTGAAATTTTCGTCGTTTTAATTGTTCTTAATTTCTGTTTGAATTTGTAATTTTTAGCCTTAATTTTCTTTTGAAATTGAAGTTTTTAATACTGTTTGCTCTTGATTTTGGCGTTTAAATTTTGTTTAAAATGGTGTAAGTTTTTTTTAAAAATAATATCGCTGTTTAAAAGGATTTCTATGAATTTCTAAGGTTACAGCAGCGGTCATTGTCTCCCCTCTACCCGAGGTGGCCAGGCATGCTCTCCTTTCTGTCTCTCTCCTTTCTGATTTCAACTAGCCAAGATGGAGGAAGAGACACGCCGAATATATCTGTGAAAATTTTAAAACGGTATTCTACCAGGTGGACACCTGTTTAACTTTTTCAGTATGTCTTAACTATCTGGTGTGTTGAATCCTGCATGTTTTTTTTTGTTTTTTTTTTGTTTTTTTTTGTTTTTGTTTGAAATTTTCGTCGTTTTAATTGTTCTTAATTTCTGTTTGAATTTGTAATTTTTAGCCTTAATTTTCTTTTGAAATTGAAGTTTTTAATCACTGGCGTTAATACTGTTTGCTCTTGATTTTGGCGTTTAAATTTCGTTTCGACTTTAACTAAGTTAAAACTTTATTTATTTTTTGTTTTTTTATTGGAGTAGACAGTACCCACTATCACCCGGTTTTACACTCACCCCACTTTTGAACGGGAGCAGAGGTGATTGTCTTGTTTCTTTTTTAGGAAGGGGTTTCCGGTTCACTTTGCTTCTACTTCGGGTTTAGCATTAGCTCGGCTGGAAGCTCTCTGCAGTTATTGAGCATGGTGGCAACGCCTCTTCATTCTGAGATGAATTTTTCATTCCTGGTTATCTTCCCCTCTCCAGCAAGGACTCCAATGTCCATATGTATGGGCTTGGTGTTTATATCAGCGAACACCTACCTCCAGCCAGGGTAACATCTCTCGAATCCCTGGATCATGCTTTCATGCGCTTCCGTCTCTCACTTCTAAGATCGATTAGCTAACTCTTCTTTCTCTACCGCCCCCCTCCACCTCTAACTGTTCGTTTTTTTTCAATTGGAGTAGATAGACTAAACTATCACCCGGTTCACACTCCACCCACGTCTATTGAACAGGTGAAGAGGCTCATCCCTTGTTTCCTGTTTAGGATGCGGTTTCCGGTTTTCTCCTTTCTAATCTTTTCACTCTTTTCTTTCTTTTTTTCCAATTGGAGTAGATAGATTAAACTATCGCCCGGTTCACACTCCACCCTCATCTGTTGAAGAGGCTCATCCCTTGTTCCCTGTTTAGGATGTGGTTTCCGGTTTTTCTCTTTTCCAATCTTTTCACTCTTACGTAGCCCCATGCGCATCAGTGGCGTTTTAACCTTGCTCGGGGTGATATGATTAAAAAAAATACAGGTTTCGTTGAATAATATAGACAAGTTTTGTCTATTTATTTTGTGTAGATTGCTTACGTATTTATCAACGCACACTTCTCAGAAAAAACGTTTGTTGAAAAGACATGTACACTTAGACAAGAAAATAATAAACGAAAACTCAAAATCCTAGAAGCTATCTACATCAAACAGCTTAAACCTAGCTTAAATAAAATACATTTCGGCATCTCTTCTAACATATTCCAATGCCTGTAATCGACGGGAGAGGTCATAGTTACTACGCTCGCCCCCTCTACCCATAGTAGTAGCAGTAGACCTATCCCCTCATGCCAATATACCTTCATCTGACCAAGAACCACACCACCACCATTTTGTCACCGTCTGCGGCCAACCGCCACGTTAAAAATGGACTTGTATCTTTGGTTTAATTTTCTTTGTTTAATTCCACTTTGTTAATAACTTAAATATTCTATGTTCCCTATATGTAAAATGTTCATTCTTTGATAATGGCTAATGTAAGCCGAAAGTTCACACCCGATAAAAAAATTAACAATTACTGCGATTTCTTGTCGTCTTTTAACGATAGCACTATCAAGCTTATCAGATTATACGACAGGATCCTACACAAAATAAATAGACAAAACTTGTCTATTGCTAGTATATTATTTAACGAAACCTGTATTAATATATATATATATATATATATATATATATATATATATTGATTATCTATCTATGTATTTCAATTTGTTTATTATCTATCTATCTATCTATCTATCTATCTATCTATCTATCTATCTAGACCAATGTTCATATCTATCTATCTATCTATCTATCTATCTATCTATCTATCTCAGTCTAAGACATTATGGAAAATGCAGTCGAAAAAGAAAAGCAACGTCAAAAGACGATTTATACATGATCAGAGAAGTTTGGAAGATCCTAGAAAGGCATTATTAATTTTGTTTCAATTATTTTGCACAATGGTATATATATATATATATATATATATATATATATATATATATATATATATATATTATCCCTAATAATATCTAAATTACATCCTTCAATTAACAGTCACCAAGAATTAAACCTGGATTACGTAACAGTATAGACGACACCAAGACGCACACAACATGCACTTAAAACGACAACATAGGTCACACACACACGCAATCAATAACAATAACTTCTCACACACTTATAACAAACCGTTAACCAGGCTAAAGCACACACACACACACACACACACACACACACACACACACACACACACACACACAGATAAATAAGTTAGGTAGATTTAATTACAATACTACACATAGCCTTTACAAACAAAAAATAATTAAAATAACCACGATAATACACATTCTCCACCCCCCGGGCCGTATTAGCAGAGGTGCGCATAAAAAAAGCACGCACCAGGTAAGAACACACACGCACACACACACACACACACACACACACACACACACACACACACACACACACATAAAAGAAGATTCAATTACAGCTCACACAACGAGCAAACACCACCAGATAAATCAAACAGATAAGATAACAACCATGTAACTGATATCCTTTGACCAGGTCAAAGTCACATCAACTCCTGGATCCTACGAACTGATTTCATCAGACCAACAAAAACCCCATCTTGAATACACACACATACACAATCATACACACACACACACACACACACACACACACACACACACACACACACACACATACACTCTCTCTCTATCACACACACACACACCATCCGTTCATAAAAAACAACTAGAACACACATAGATACACACACACACGCCCACACTATCTATCTATCTATCTATCTATCTATCTATCTATCTATCTATCTATCTTACTTCAAAATAAAAGAACATACGGTCAAAAGAGGAAAACAACGCCAAAAAGCGATGTATACGTGATCACCGAAAGTGTGAAAGATTCTAGGAAGCAATGCTGGTTTTGTTTCAATTCTTTTTCACAAGAGCTTATATATATATATATATATATATATATATATTATAAAAGTAAAATCTAAAAAAAAAGCATATATATATATATATATATGCTTTTTTTAGATTTTACTTTTTATCCACATTTTGTCCGTCAGCTCTGAATGTTTACATAATGTACAAAGAATTAATCTCTATTCGATTTCATTTGCATTTATTTTAAAATCAATATTATATGTAGCATGGAAATTTGCGGACTATGCTAATTTCTGCTTGCCTGAACGTAACTCAATAGCTTTTAATCAATTTGATTTATTTTTCCCGAACTGAAGACAGACAGAACAAATGTCCAGCCATTTAACTAAAGATATCGATAAGAACTCTTCTAATCTACTTCCTTTTCCACAAAAGCTAATCACACAATTCTAATGAAGTTTTTGCTCGCATGTCTTTGTGTGTGAAGCAACATAAATTCCTAAATTGTTTCCTGATTTTTTTCTCAAGCAGGTTCTTTTTAACTGAATTCCTGTTAATTTTATGAAGTGGAAGTTTGTAACAAACTGTATTACGGTGCATACATTAAAAATGAAAACTCGGGGCACATTCTTTAATGTTTGTGATAATATAATTTATTTCCCTTAATAAAACGTTTAACTCTTTCTCTGCTTGTTTTAATAGATGTTTTCTATATTTCTGTCTTAAATTGTTAATTATCTACCTATCAGTCTGAAAAAGTCTAATATCTATCCGCCCCAAGTTGTTCATTATACATCTACACCAACCTTTTCATTATGTATCTACCCCAACCTATTTTTATATGTCGACCCTAACCTTTTCATTATATATCTACCACAAACTGTCTATAATCCACAGTGGGAAAAATAAGTATTTCATCCTTTGCTGATTTTCTGATTTTGCCACTTTACAAAAGTGGAAACGGTCTATAATTTTGAAAGTAGGTCTGTGTTGAATTTGAGAGATAGAATATAATAAAAAATTCTAGAAAAGTAAATTAGATTAATTTGTAAACACTTATTCGTATTCCATTGAAAAAAAAGTATTTCAACCCATAGCAAAACATAAGTAAGTCCTTAGTGGAGTAATCCTTGTTGGCAAGCACAGCAGCAGGACGTTTCCTGTAGTTGGTTACCAAGTTTTACAGATGCAAGGGAGGATTTTGGCCCATTTCTCTTTGCAGATATTCGCGAAAACCTAAAGGATTGTAGGTTGTCGTTAAGTAGTTCAAAGCTTTACGTCGCTCCACAGAATATGTAAAGGATTAAGGTCCAGAGACTGACTTAGCCACTCCATTACCTTAATTTGCTTCTTCTCGAACCACGTCTTTGTTACCTTAGCCATATTATTTTGGTTATTGTCATGCTGGAACTCCAATCCACGACCTTCATTGTCCTGGCTAAGTCAAGGAGGTTTTCACTCATGATTTCCCTGTATTTGGCCAATCCATCTATCCCTCAACTCGTTGTAGTTGTCCTGTTCTCTTAGCTGAGTGACAGCTCCAAAACACAACGTGCTTAATAGTTGGGATGGTGTCCTTGGGGTCCAAGTCATCTTTTATTTCTTCCAAACACAGCGAGCCGAATTGATGAAATAAAGCTCAATTTTAGTTTAATCAGAACACAACAATCTTTCTCCCAACCATCCAGGTGCTCCTTTGCAAACTTCAGACAGGCCTGTAGATGCGCCTTCTTAAATAGAAGACCCTGCGGGCACTACATAATGTCAGTTTACTACGACATAATGTGTTACTAATGGTCATCTTGAAGACTGTAATCCCAGCTGCCTTGAGATCATCAAAAAGCACTTTCCGCGTTTTTATGGGTCGGTCCCTCACCGTCCTCATCATCAGGTTCACTCGACGTTGGGAGATCTTGCGTAGAGCTCCAAACCGAGAGAGACTGATAGCCAATTCATGTTTCTTCCATTTTCCTATTATGGCACCAACAGTTGACTCTTTCTAACTTAGCTGCTTTTCAATCGTCTTGTAGAACATTCCAGTTTTGTGCAGTTATAATTTTTTTTTTATCAGACAATTCTATCGTCTTGTCCATTTTGGAATGATTAGATTCTGATTCATTCTGTAAACTCGCATTTTTATGCTGGTATTGAGTAATTGATTAGGAGTAATAATTAGTCAAAAGGACTAGTCTATATGCTTTGTGGGGCCTGAATTATTGCTGGTTGGTAGGCAGGCTGTTCATGAACTATTTTATATACTTATCTATCTTTCTATCTATAGTAGGCTGTCCATTATCTATCTATCTATCTATCTATCTATCTATCTATCATCAAACGTGTGTAGTGTTTATCTATCTATCTATCTATCTATCTATCTATCTATCTATCTATCATCAAACGTGGGTAGTATCTATCTATCTATCTATCTATCTATCTATCTACATGCCAAACTGTACATTATCTATATATATTTCAAAAACTGTTCATTATTTATATATCTCCCTATCTATCCTTTTATCCCTCTACCTTTCATTCTATCTCCCTATCTGTTCATCTATCTCAAACATTTTATTATCATTTTCTTTTTCTTTCCATCTTTATCTCTCTCTCTCTCTCTCTCTCTATATATATATATATATATATATATATATATATTAATTAAATATCTATCAGTAAATACAATAGGAATACATTTCAGTAAAAAGATATTTAATCCTTTTATGTTAACGACAGGTTTCATCCCCTGATAGAGATTACCAAGGTGAATGCCTTTTGCTATTTCGACTAAACCTTTTGATAAATAACGGTAAACATGGTCTACCTCTCTCACTCCTTTTATTTCTTTCTCTTTCTCTCTGACGGCAATTCGGTCGGGTTTCAATCCTGGGTTAAAAGCAATCGGACTCTAACCGTACTGATGAGCTGTGATACAGCGAAACAGATCTGTCTGCGGATGACTATTTACGCTCTTATACCCTGATTGAGCACTCTTGAAGAATGGTAGACTTTGATAAACAGTAGCTACTCTGGCATGTACGCATCGCTCATTCTGTAATGAGCTGTGATACAGCGAAACAGATCTGTCTGCGGATGTATATATATATATATATATTTATATATATATAAACACTGACTATAAATCATAAGTTTAGGACCACGCTGCATTGTTTCTCCATCTCCATAAGAAAAACTTTTTTTGCATATTTGGATAAATAAATTCCCCTATTTTGTATATATGCATTCCTTTACATAAACTTCACACAAATATTTCCACAATCATTCTAAATTTTTCTGCATAAACTTTGAAAATGTTGCTACAACCTGATTCATTTTCTAACCTGTAGAGCGGGCATTTACAATTATTTCAACTCCACTGCTTTGCAGATATCCAATTCCACCCAGATTCATGCGTGATTCAATTTAATTTTCAGAGGCCGTTAAAATAAGAAAAAAAAAGGTGATTGTTATTGAAAAAGCTCCAAATTGAAATTCGTTATATAGAAGCGTATCCCGTACATTATATTGGTAGTAGATTAACGACATCAAATAATTGTGTGCATTAGTGCCTGCAGCAACATGTAGAAACTGGCGCAAATATTGTCGGCAAAAATTCTGTCTGGCCCAGTCTAAAAATCATTGCGGAGAATAGACATTGGATCGCGTCTAGCAAAAGAAACAGAAGAAAAACGGCTCCTCATATAATTGCTGGATTTAATTCATACACGTAAACCTCCAATAACACATTCCTCAATAAATTTCGTGCCTAACTAATAAAATAAGAAATTTTAAGCAAAATTCGACTTTATTCATCAACATAGTCTCCGTCTAGGGGGATACATTGATTCCAACTCTTCTCTAACAATTCGACGCTTTTTTGTAGAACGATTTGTCTTTGGCCTCAAAATACGCCTCTGTTTCCGATATAACTTCTTCATTGGCGCCAAATCTCTTTCCGTGAAGTATTCTTTTGAAATGTGAAAATAGTCAGTAGTCGCTAGGAGTCAGATATGGAGTATAGAGTAGATGTGGAAGCAATTTGTAGTGCAATTCATGTAATTTTGCCATCGTTGCGATCGACTTGTGAAACGGTGCGTTGTTTTGGTGAAAGTTCACATTTTTCTTTTTCAGAAATTTAAATGCAAAGTCAATACTCATCTACTAACCACTGGACTCTAGCTCTCTCCCCACCCCCGTATAACCTTCCCTTTCTCTCCACCTATGTATATGTCATCGCACCTGCTTTCTCAGCTTTCTATTGTTCCTTTCTAACTAGTTTGTACTCCTCACTCTTTTCTAATTAATCTTTTTACATTAATGTAGCCCCCTGCACATCAGTGGCGTTTCCGCCTTGCTCGGGGTGAAATGATTAAAAAAAAATTGTGGTCGTTTTTTGGCGATTTGTAAATTCAAACACACCAATAATGCTATGTAATATTTTTAAGGTAATCGATGAACAAAATACCTTGTGCGTCCCAAAATACGGAGGCCCAAAACTTTTCTAATAATGTTTGCGTATTTGGACGCTTTTGACAGCTTTCTGTTGCTCCTCTCGACTCAGCTGACTGCTGATTTAACTCTGCAGTAAAGTGGTAGATCCATGTTCCATTAGTTGTCACATATTTACGCAAAAACTTTTTGTTTCTTTGAAACAGTTGCAAACAACGCTCTGAATCGTCGACGTGTTGTTGTGGTGCCCACATTGAACACAGCATTCTCATTGGCAAATCTTCATGTAAAATAGTGAATACACTCACTTCTGATATTTCCAACTATTCTGCTAACTCACGCAACATCAATTTACGATTGGCTAAAACGAATTTTTGAAATTGTTTGGTGTTTTCCGGGACAGTTGCCGATTTTGGGCGACCTGAGAATTCAGCGGCATTTGTGTATGTACGACCGCGTTTAAAGTCAGCATACCACCTCTTAACCATTATTTCCACCGGAGCAGAGTGTAAATAAAATTTATCAAGCCATTGCGTTGCTTGAACAGTATTTTTTCCATCAGAAAGCAATGCTGTATCAATACATGAAATTCATATTTTTCTATTGTTTTTAAAATTTGCAACAGTAGCTTCATTTAATTATTTGTAAACTAATAATCCGATTGAGCCTATATTTTGTCAAGGTTAGTATTTCATAAAAATCATATAGATTTTTATTAGTGGCGCCATATATATGTCAGGCCCGGAATATTGAGTGATGTGCTTTTTAATAAATATCAAGAGAAAACTACTTCCTGTTGAGTTTAAAGAATGTGTAAACGGTAAGAAACCTAAATTGAAAAAGGAAATTAAAAACGACTTAATTGAGTTCTAACAGCAACAAAGATTTGAGGGTTTTGGAAATAAACAAAGAGTGTTTGTCAGATGAACACTGTCCCAATGATTGAGTGAAAATTGCATTGTATCAATGTCCAAGAATAGTGGAGATGTTGTAATGGTTACGGGCTGTTTTAGCAGTCAGATTGCTAGAGACTTTCTTCATGTTAAATGCCTTATTCGAAAGGAAGGGACTAAGTGGCATACAGTTCCTTCTTGCGGCCGCATTATTGAACAAAATTTTGTTTTGCAACAAGATAATGATTCAAAACACTGTTCAAAACGGTGTACAAATTGTAAGAGTATTTTGCAAATCAATCTCCACATCTATCACTAACTAGTCTGGGACGAAATAGATCGTAAATTTCGAAGTGAATGACCTAAATTAATCAAGTGTTGTTGACACATTTACAAAATGCTTGGGAATTACATTCACAAACATATTTTATAAGCTAACAGAAACGGTACCAGGACATTGATCGGTAGTAATAACTGCTACTGGTGGATTCTTTGATGAAAAGAAAATATAAATTTGCTTTAATATATATATATATATATATATTATTTTTACCGATTCTCGTATTTAAGTAGATATTCTGTTTTTAATTATACAGTATTTTATATTTATATCAACCGGTCTGATTATTTGCGATTAATTTTTATTACGAAAATGTGTGCTATCCATCAGGATTCGAACCTGCGATCCCTATTTACATTTGATCTGGTAAGGTCTTAGACCACTCGACCATGAATAGCCTCTTGATCAGAGGAGGTTTTGTATCGGTAAAAATAATGTTCAAAAAATAATTCATTACAAATTGTCGGTTCCTCATAACCAAGTTTCGTCAAAATTCGTTAATTTCCGTAACATGTTTACATATATATATATATATATATATATATAGTCATCCGCATACAGATCTGTATCGTTGCATTACAGCTCATCTGTACGGTTAGACTTCCGATTGCTTTTTACCCTTGAATGAATCCCGACCGAATTGGCGTCAGTCGGCGATTCTACTCCTGAGATATGGGCGCTCAGTAGGAAGCAGATGTTTTAGCGTGTACATTATCATTATACACACGCCCACTAACTGAGAGTGTTCTAATTCATTGCTGAATGAACCATGCGTAGATGCTAGAGTAGCTACTGCTTTTCAACGTCTATCATTCTTCCAGGGTGCTCAATCAGGGTGTGACAGCGTATAAATGAAAAAGGAACAAAGAAAATATTTCCAACGTCCAAAATATTAATTTAAAACAGTGCTCAGTAAGGAAATAGAGGTGTGAATATTTATTATAAATTGTATTTTAGAACCTGTCCAAACAACAATCTACTACAAAAGTGTACATTGTGTTCCAACATTGAAAGCATCATCAGTTAGTAAAAGTTATTTTGCAAAGAGATGGAAATTCACTTCCTTTTATTGACAAAAGTTTGCCCCCTTTTTTTTATTCTCTTCCTTCTCCCTTTTCTTTTTTTACTTTTTCCCCTTTTTATTTTTTGTGTACGGGTGAAAGGGGGTAGAGAAAATGAGAAACAAAATGGGGAATCATAAAAAGCACACAGGGGAAATAAAAGACAAGCAAAAAGTGGAGAACGAACTAAAGAGACATGATAAGAGAATAAAAAAAGGTGCTAGGTTTATGTAGGAAGTAAAATATAGTCACATACAAACTTTATCTTCCCTCTTCGCCGATTTCTCACCTTCTTCCCCACATTTTCTTGCTTCTTCCTCTTTGTCAAGCTCAGACGCCGTGTCACCAAAGGTTGTATATGACTAAATGTTGATTATCTTTTCACATTGATAAATGACGAAATATACTAGACCTAAGTTGAATCAAAATGATAAAATCGACAGACAGCAACACGTGTATATAATTGAAAATAACCAGTTATATTTTATTCGTTTTTCTTCTGTTCTTTTTAGCAAAGCGGTGACTTGGCCGTGGAGCAAGAGGTTTGGTTGGTTGGGATGCAAACATACATACAGTGCATCCAGTCAGCCAATCAGCCAGTTAGAATGTCTGCTGTCTAGCTTCAAACTGACTCTCTGACATCTGACGTCACTTATATAATTACCTCTTGACACCTGGGACTACTGATGCATTTTTTTTTTTTTTTTTATAAGCGTTTCACCCCGAGCAAGGCATGTCACTGCCACTACTGAGCAGGGGGCTACGTAGAGAGGAGAAAGGCTGGTTAAATATAGGACATAACAGAGGGTGGGTGATAGGCGGGTGAGGATACCGAGAATGAGGGTTGGGTAGATGAGAGTGTTGTGAGAATAGTTGGGAGTTAGTGTGATAGGAGGTGTCTATTGACCCTACATTTAAACACCTGGAGATTGTAACTGTCGGGAAAGCAGACTTGTGGAAGGGAGTTCCACAGGCGGGAAGCGCGAGAAAAGAAGCTGTTGGAGTAGAATTTACGGTTACATCTTATTTGTTTAACTGTAAAAGGGTGGGACCTAGTTGCTAATCTAGTATCTCGTGTAAATTCGTGCTTGGGCGGCACCAGTGATCTAAGCTCATCGGAGCAGAAGCCATGAAAGTACTTGTAGAAGAGGCACAGGGAAGCTACATCACGCCGGTGTGAGAGCGGCTGCAGCCGGTCTGCCAAGTCAGTATCAACCACGTTACAGATCCTCCTTTGTATTTTGTCAAGAAGCCCAAGGAGAGCAGCAGGGGCACCCGACCAGATATGGCAGCAATATTCAATACACGGGCGGATGGTAGATTTGTATATGTGCAGAATAGTTTCAGGTGGGAAAAATTTCCGGGCCCTGCACAGAGAGCCGACTTTCATAGCAGCAGATTTGGCAATGGATTCAATATAGTCATTCCATTTGAGGTCCGCCGAGAGTGTAAGGCCAAGGAGGCGTAGTATTTTACTCTCTGGGAGGCTAGCCTGTCCCATGCTAATGGGAGGTAGATGCGATAGTCTATGGTGCTAGTCAAAACACAATCCGCCAGCCCAATACTTGTGTTTTGCACTCAGCGACATCTTTTTTTTCTATGTGCTCTGCTTCTTCAGGACTTAGGCGATCATGGCTTTCCACGTCTCCTTATCCTTGGTGGCTCTTAGCACGCCTTTTCCTGTTACACCATACAACCCTCGTTCCATCATCCACCTGATTAGGTAATTCAAATATGTTATCCGCTGCTTTCTCATATCTCTTTTCCCCTCTATCTTGCTTGTTAGTATCATGTTTTCTAAGCCCTTCTTCCTTATTACATGTCCCAGTAACTTTAGCGGTCTCTTCTTAATGCTCAGTATTAATTTCCTTTTCGTTTCTATCTTTTCCAAAGCTTCCATTCATCCATTCCTTTTTCTTTCAGTCTACAGTTTCGGTTTAACTGGAAGCAACTATTGCTTTTTAGTCTTTCGTGCCAACGTCCAAAGAGTCTGAGCTCCAGAACCATGGATAATTTTACAGCTTTCATTACACTCGAGCAACGCCGGGTTAGTATACATACATATATATATATATATATATAGCCGAAAGCAATAATTCCTCGACAAAGAACTTCCAGGTGTATTTTATATATAGATAACGTCAGTTAAGTTAGAGCGACTTCTTCCAGGTTTTAGACACAGACGTGATTACGTCACTTACGGAACATTTTCTATAAAAAAGTTCAAAGATTTATTTAAAAAATATTATGTGCTTAATTATTCGCCACAAAAAAGACAATCAAATCGCAACAAATAAAATATGACGGAGATTTATTTTGGGTGGAGGGAGAATCAAGTGCGAAATTTTTAAATCTTTAGAACATAATACACTATCAAATATAAGACTTAACAATGCATTTTTGGAGAGATATATTCATGACCAAAGACACGGATAGAGAGATAACATACTCAACTGCTCTAAAAACGATACAACAACAATAACAACAAAGGCAACAACAATAAGAGAAAAATATATCAGAACAAAAGAAAACGAAAAATTGAAGGAAAAAAAAGCAAGGGAAATAAAACACAAGAGACAGAAAAAAATTATGACTTGAGAGAAAAGAAGGGAAAATATATTAGAACACAAGGAAGGGAGTATAATTCGAGAAAATTGATAAAAAATTTGGGAAAAATGAAAAGAAGAAGAGCCAACAGAAGTTTGGTTCAATAGAACTGATCAGATAAGTCAACAAAAAAAAAATGAAGAAAGCAGACGGCGACAAGACAAAAAAAAAAATTAAATAAAAAAAAGAAACAAATCCATATTTAGTGAAATAGATGGTTCCTTATAACTAAAGTCGTACTATATTGAAAAAAAGTTGCAAGAAATAGGTTACGTAATTTTTAATATTTTGACTTCAGAAAAATTTTATTTTATTTTCTTTGCTAGAGACGAACTAGAAGTAATGTAAACGCATTGGAATCAGTAGAGATTTCTATATTTCTAGGAAAAATTAAAAAAATCTTGTAAAAGAAAAAGTTTAAGAAACTCTATGCCATGTTAGTCCAGACATTCTAGATAGATGTAAATAGTTCTTAACCAGGAGAGATAATGTTGAATTTTACATTTTAAATTCCATCACTACAGTGTTTTCCTCTATATGTCCCAGAATTTTAATTTTAGTCAACTTCGTGAAATACAAACATGCTAACCTTCAAATGCGCAAATCAATTTACTTTTGAATGCAATTTATTAATCTTCTATACAATAATCCTTGTCTCTGCCTCTTTTTTATTCTGGACGAAAAATTTGAAAGATTTTTTTCTTTCTTAATTCTCCTCCCTTTTTTTAACTTCCTGTGTACCGATATGTTTTGGGCTCCTTCTGGTATGTGAATTTTTTGTATAATATTTGAATTAATAATTTTTTATTTTGGATCGTTGGTGATGGAGCGAGAGTTTTTCGCTAAAATAGCTATTCAATGAAATGTAATTTTCAGAATGTATATAGCTCAATTCCTTCCCTTTACTGCAGGTTATGGATTCTCTTGCTGCGTGTAATTATGTTGTCGATGAATAAAGTATATATATTTATATATGCTCTCTATTATAATAAACAGCGTTTAAAATTTATTAATATATCCACAGACACACACACCATATATATATATATATATATATACTATGCTATAATCAACCGCAGACAGATCTATTTCGCTATATTACAGCTCATCAGTACGGCTTAGACTCCGGTCGCTTCCTAACCCAGGATTGATAATATATAATGAGTTTAATTTGATTATTACTTTCGACTGGTTTAACATTTCTACGTATTATGTTTTTGAGAGTTTTTTCAAAAACTCTCAAAAAAAAACTCTCAAAAACATAATACGTAGAAATGTTAAACCAGTCGAAAGTAATAATCAAATTAAACTCATTATATATTATAAAAAGTTTAAAACAATTGACCTCAAAGTCTATAATAACCCAACAAGCACTAAACTAAATTCTTTACAAAAAACCAATGTAGTGTACCAATCTACATGCCCATTCAGAGATTGCATCTCTGATACTAATAAAAAACCTAGTACATATATTGGTTTTACCACAACCACGCTCTCCCGTAGACTTACATGTCATGTTTCTGATCAGAGTACTATTAAACA
>JBBBDQ010002026.1:400000-505000 GCA_037127315.1 Ascarosepion bandense | reverse complement strand
TGTGTGTGTGTGTGTGTGTGTGTGTGTGTGTGTGTATCTATTTTACTGTCTGAGTTTTGGTAACTAAACTAGGTGCTTAAACAACGACTAAAGTGGCTACCTTACTTCATGTTCTCCCGACTGAGGCGGATTGTTAATAATTTTGTAGGCTGAAAAAGAAGACCTAACATGGAGCAGGAGAATACTCGAGGTGTCAACGGCCAACTAACTAGCTAACTCAATGAACCGCCTTCGTGAAAACAACGGGAAACTACCCGCAATACACAGTAATACTGACGGGCTAAAATAAAAAAAAAACAATCTCAAGAATCATCATGGCAATAAACAAATAATATATGAAACCTCATGGGGTTAAGTCTAAGTGAACTCTTTGCCCGGTAAGGTATGACATGCGTCAATTGACCGTTATTCAGCGACTGTTCTCATCAAACAAAAAATAACTCTCGGAATGTAATGGCATTGAACATTGGTCGATGGAAAATTGTACAACAGAGGATAAGTGATTAAACGAAACCATTTTTTTTTGTATGTAAAATTAGGTGCTTAAACAACGATGATTTTTTTTTCAGTTACAAGAGAGTTATATGTGTAGGTAGAGAAAAAATGTAAAAGAACTTGGATTGATACTGGATCAAAACATAAAAAAATCGTTTTGTGATACTGCCAGTTATCTGAAAGAATCTTTTTAGTAAAACTAAATGGAAAGCCCATCAATATATCTGTCATAGTCGTGTATAAACCGACAACACAAAGTACAGAAGAAGAAATAGAATCTTTCTAATTTATGCTCTGCCAAGAATCAGTGTAAAGCACGAGAAAGAATTACCATGTCAGGCGTGAATACCCAAATAGGCAAGGAGAGTGAAAAGGGAAATGGTCGGCAAGTTCAGACTAGAAAACCGCAACGACCGCGGATAAAAATGAGTTCAATGATGCACTGCGAATGACCAGGTAATAACCAACACCTTGTTTAAATAACAACCAAGATGATTAGTAAGAAGGAAAAGCCCAGGAAACGAAAGTAAAAGCTCAATTCGACTACTTAACTATCAACAAAAGATTCAAGAATGCAGTTGTTCCAAGCCTATCGAATTGGCGACTGCAGAGGCGATCACTTCCCGGTTATATGTAAACTAAGATTGAAACTTCAGAAATTAAAGAAGCCTAACACAGCACACAAACTGCAATATCCTGAACAACCCGAATATGAAGGAAAAATATACGGACAGTTTGAAAACAATATACGATGGAAGCGAAAAATCAAAATTGGACAGACTGAGAGAACCCTTAGTAACATCAGCAAACGACTTCATCTTAAAGAAAAATGGACGTTGAAAAAAAACTTGTGGCTCACAAATGAGCTTAATGACATTTCTTATAATATTTTCACCCCAGGCAAGGCATTATTACCACTGGTGCGCAGGGGGTAACATATTTGGAGAGCAAAGAGGAACAGGAACAGATTACTGGCGGTGTCGTAGAATGGGTAAAAGAAGAATTTGAAACACTGGTGTTTAAAGAGATGCGTAGAGTAGAGCGGAAATGGAGAATAACAAGATACAGGAGGTGTCGACTAAAAGGATGGGTGTCGGGGAGATAAGAGATGGTAATTACCGTTGCATTTAAACTCTTGGAGATTGTAGATATCACAAAGCAAATATACAGGTTGAAAATTCGAGAAAAGAAGCTAGTAGAATAACAATTGCAGTTATATTTGATTGTTTTCCCTGTAAAATGGTGGGACATAGTTGCTGGAGTAAATTCGTACAGAGCAGGGTGCCAGTAGTAGCTCGAGTAAATCCGTGCAGAGCAGGGTGCCAGTAGTAGCTCGAGTAAATTCGTACAGAGCAGGGTACCAGTTATAGCTTGAGTAAATTCGTACAGAGCAGGGTACCAGTAGTAGCTCGAGTAAATTCGTGCAGAGCAGGGTACCGGTAGTAGCTCGAGTAAATTCGTGCAGAGCAGGGTGCCAGTAGTTGCTCGAGTAAATTCGTACAGAGCAGGGTACCAGTAGTAGCTCGAGTAAATTCGTGCAGAGCAGGGTACCAGTAGTTGCTCGAGTAAATTCGTACAGAGCAGGGTACCAGTAGTAGCTCGAGTAAATTCGTGCAGAGCAGGGTACCAGTAGTTGCTCGAGTAAATTCGTGCAGAGCAGGGTACCAGTAGTTGCTCGAGTAAATTCGTGCAGAGCAGGGTGCCAGTAGTAGCTCGAGTAAATTCGTGCAGAGCAGGGTACCAGTAGTAGCTCGAGTAAATTCGTACAGAGCAGGGTGCCAGTAGTTGCTCGAGTAAATTCGTACAGAGCAGGGTACCAGTAGTAGCTCGAGTAAATTCGTGCAGAGCAGGGTACCAGTAGTTGCTCGAGTAAATTCGTACAGAGCAGGGTACCAGTAGTAGCTCGAGTAAATTCGTGCAGAGCAGGGTACCAGTAGTTGCTCGAGTAAATTCGTGCAGAGCAGGGTACCAGTAGTTGCTCGAGTAAATTCGTACAGAGCAGGGTGCCAGTAGTAGCTCGAGTAAATTCGTACAGAGCAGTGTACCAGTAGTAGCTCGAGTAAATTCGTGCAGAGCAGGGTACCAGTAGTTGCTCGAGTACATTCGTGCAGAGGCGGTACCAGAGATCTAAGCTCTTTGGAGCAATAACCGTGAAATATTTGTAAAAGAGAGAGAGAGGTGAAACCACAATTTGACGGTGAGT
This sequence comes from Ascarosepion bandense, assembly GCA_037127315.1. Lineage (NCBI taxonomy): Eukaryota > Metazoa > Mollusca > Cephalopoda > Sepiida > Sepiidae > Ascarosepion > Ascarosepion bandense. The sequence continues at coordinate 502,302 of JBBBDQ010002026.1, read as the reverse complement.
AAGTGACTAGAGTCGAGCTGCCATGTCGGGATCGATTATATTGCAGATTCTTCTTTAGATTTTGCAAAGGATGACGCAATGAAGACACAAAAAAAAAACAATGCCAAGATATTGAAAGGAATACAGAAAGTTACATAGGAAAATAAGGAAAAAATGTAGACAGGCTAAAGCTGCAGAGGCAGAAAGAGAGATATTGAGTTTCTCAGATAAAAGAGATATACATAAAAAACAAGAGAACTAAAATGACAAAAGACATCATCAATGCATGGAATCCAAGTACCGAACGCTCGTATTCTTCTTCTATGCGCCTTGTCCTTTCAGGACATAGGCAATCATGGCTCTCCACATCTCCCTATCCCTGGTGGCTCTTAGTACGCCTTCTCCTTTTACACCACGCAACGCTCGTTGCATCATCCACATGATTAGGTCCTTCAAATATGTTATCCGCTGCTTTTCTCTGTCTCTTTTTCCCTCTATCTGGCCTGTTAGTATCAGATTCTCCAAGCCCTCCTTCCTTATTACGTGTCCCAGGAACTTCAGCTGTCGCTTCCTGATGCTCAGTATTGATTTCGTTTTCGTTTGCATCATTTCCAAAACCTCGTCATTGCTCACATGCCCGACCCATGATATCCGCAGCATCCTTTTGTAGAACCACATTTCCGTTGCTTCAAGTTTTGTTTTTCCTTCATCTTTGAAGATATTGTCCAACATTCACTGCGATATTGAAGAATTGACATCACATAGCAATCCAGTACTCTCTTTTTTTTCTAGCTAAATTGTTTGGTTTCTTAAAACTTTACTCAACTTCTGGAATGCTTCCTTCGCCATCCCAATTCGCTTTCGGATCTCTGTGTCGCATTTTCTGTTTTCTGTTATAACACTTCCCAGGAATTTAAATTTTTTGTACCTGTTTGATTTTAGTATACCCGACATGTATTTGGCGTATTGGGCTGCCCTTTTTACTGATGATCATTCATTCGGTTTTCTTGCAGTTTTTTGTGGTCCTTTCTTGTCATACTCTTCAGCTACATTCTGTAGAAGGTCTTGTAGTTTCCTTTCTGTGTCTGCTATCAGCATTGTATTATCTGCGTACCTTAGATTGTTTAGAGAAAAAGAAATAGAAAAAGACGAATATATTAGAAATCCTTCCACGACCAAATAAAACTACCCGCAATACACAGCAATACTGACGGGCTAAAATAAAAAAAAAAACAATAGACAGTTCGGTTTTTATAGCACTGATTGAGAAACCAGGCCTAAACTAATGTGAATATTATCGAACATAATGCGCCACATGACTACAGCGCGCAGCAGAATCAGACCAGCGATAGAACAGAAAAAGTGCGGGGTCGTTAAAGACACCGAAGCGAAGAACGCCATATTTACGATTAGAATGTTATCAGAAAGAGCAATACAAATGTAGAAGGACCTGTACATGTGTTTTATAAAGTGTACAAAGTCGTTCGACAAAAGCCATAAAGACCGGTTAGATCTGATCGGAAACCTTGACGGGAAATACAGATTAATTAAGAACTTATACTGGGAGCAAACCGCCTGAATACGTACAGGAAATGGAGGGATATATTCATGACCAAAGACACGGATAGAGAACTTATACTGGGAGCAAACCGCCTGAATACGTACAGGAAATGGAGGGATATATTCATGACCAAAGACACGGATAGAGAACTTATACTGGGAGCAAACCGCCTGAATACGTACAGGAAATGGAGGGATATATTCATGACCAAAGACACGGATAGAGAACTTATACTGGGAGCAAACCGCCTGAATACGTACAGGAAATGGAGGGATATATTCATGACCAAAGACACGGATAGAGAACTTATACTGGGAGCAAACCGCCTGAATACGTACAGGAAATGGAGGGATATATTCATGACCAAAGACACGGATAGAGAACTTATACTGGGAGCAAACCGCCTGAATACGTACAGGAAATGGAGGGATATATTCATGACCAAAGACACGGATAGAGAACTTATACTGGGAGCAAACCGCCTGAATACGTACAGGAAATGGAGGGATATATTCATGACCAAAGACACGGATAGAGAACTTATACTGGGAGCAAACCGCCTGAATACGTACAGGAAATGGAGGGATATATTCATGACCAAAGACACGGATAGAGAACTTATACTGGGAGCAAACCGCCTGAATACGTACAGGAAATGGAGGGATATATTCATGACCAAAGACACGGATAGAGAGATAACATATTCAACTGCTCTAAATCCTAGACAACAACAACAACAAAGGCAATAACAATAACAGAAAAATATATCAGAACAAAATAAAACGAAAAATTGAAGGAAAATAAAACAAAAGAGAAAGAAAACAATTATGATTTGAGAGAAAAGAAGGGAAAATATATTAGAACACAAGGAAGGTAGTATAATTCGAGAAATTGATAAAAAATTTGGGAAAAATGAAAAGAAGAAGAGCTAACAGAGGTTGGGTTCAATAGAACTGATCAGATAAGTCAACAAAATAAAACGAAAAATTGAAGGAAAAAAAATAAAACACAAGAGAAAGAAAAAATTATGACTTGAGAGAAAAGAAGGGAAAATATATTAGAACACAAGAAATGGAGTATAATTCCAGAAAACTGATAAAAAATTGCGAAAAATGAAAAGAAGAAGAGCTAACAGAGGTTGGGTTCGAGAGAACTGATTAGGTTCACACTCCACCCGCGTCTATTGAACGTAGTGGCTCATCCCTTGTTCCCTGTTTAGGATGTGGTTTCCGGCTTTCTCTTTTCCAATCTTTTCACTTATTCTTTTTTAATTGGAGTAGATAGACTGAACTATCGCCCGGTTCACACTCCACCTACGTCTATTGAACAGGTGTAGAGGCTCATCCCTTGTTCCCTGCTTAGGACGTGGTTTCCGGCTTTCTCTTTTCCAATCTATTCACTCTTACGTAGCCCCCTGCACACCAGTGGCCTTACCGCCTTGCTTGGGGTGATGTGAAAAAAAAAAAAAAAGTTAAGTAAAAAAAAAAAATGAAGAAAGCAGACGGCGACAAGACAAATGAAACTAAATAAGAAAAAGAAACAAAGCAATATTTAGTGAAATAGATGTTGTTCAGCAGATACACACGAACAGAAAGGGGTGTAAGAAAAGGATCCGTCTTCCCACCGGATTTATTTAACGTTTACACGCCGGTAATTCTGAGCGAACTAAAAGTCTGGCCAGGATTCGTCATCGGCGGCTAGAGTCTTAAAAATATAAAATCTGCAGATGATATACTGCTCATAATATACTGGGAAAAGAAACTCCAGGACCACCTACAAAATGTACCGAAGAAAAGCGAGAAGAAAGTATTAACATTTACTACAAGAATGCATGATCATCAGCAAAAAGAGAAGCTCAAAATGCCAATTACATGTTGGTAGACTAAAATTAATCTGTGACAGAATTTTGTATACTTGGAAAGTCTTCTAAAAGGGGACGGAAACATTGTTTATATCATTCGGATTATTATCCTCATCTTTGTTACCATTTTACAACGTTTAGGCCATTGTACGCTCCGGCCTTCTTCGATATTCCTAGCACCTGTAGAAGGCCAGAGCTTACAACGGCCGAAACGTCGTACAGATGGCAACAAAGATGAGGACAATAATCCGAATAATGTAAACAGTGTAAATACTATCTCATCACAGATTTATGGACAAATACCGCAGAGGAAGGAAAGTGCAACACTGAAATCCGAAAGCGTATTGTCATGTCCAAGGACGCATTGCAAAAGCTGAATACAGTATTGACAGACAGAATAATTTGTTGGAAATAAAAGAAAGAGTGCTGGACTGTTATGTGATACCTGTCCACTTATATTGTTGTGAACGATGAAATATTTCCTCAAAGATGAAAGAGAAATTTCAAGCACCTGAAATATAGTACTACAGAAAGATGCTGAGCATTCATGGACCGAACAGGTGAGTAACTACGTAGTTTTCGAGAGGATGGAAACAAACAAGAAATTTATAATTAACATTAGGAAAGGTGAAGTTTCTGGGACAAATAATGAGGAAGAAGGGCTTGGATAATCTGATACTTACGGGGCGGTAGAGAGTTAGTGGGATAGAGGAAACCTTGATAGGCTTAAGCAATTAAATGGCGGAGCAGGGTTTTGGAGAAGTAACATGACTATACATGACAAGAAGATGAGGAGGGTCATGAGCACCTACGTTCTGTTAAGCTACGGTACATATAAAGAAGAGAAGCTCGGCCGAAACATTGAAATAATGATGATGACAACAGTTACGAACAATGTAAAAATGTAATTAAATGAAATGTCCAAATGTTCAACGTCACGTCGAATTATCAAAAACATTCATTTGGTTGACGTATGATTCATGACTGGTGTCCGTGGAAAGATTTTCTCACACAATACCATTTCCCGTCTTCATCATTATTATATTTTACAGTTTATAAAAGTTGCTTTATGCTCAACAGAACAGCATTGGTGAAAATGAGAATTGCTAAATGCAATAAAATAATATAAAAAAATAATATTTCTATTAATATTAAAATTTGGGCTCTCGTGATAACTCAAGTCGAATAGGTTGTATTTTTACTGTTTCAGTCAGTCAGTTAAGATACACGCTTGGGTGATCATGCCTCTTTCGAGACATGATTGACTGGGCAGAAGATTTTCTCGCCATTAGGTTGTCATTACTTACTGTGGTAGTCTGGTTGCCAACCAATGCTATAGAATCCAATCAGTCCTGTTATTTGACCCATAGCTGGAGGGAAGAGTCGGATTAATACCTTTTACAAGAGTGTGCGTAAGTAAAATGCATTTAATTTAACTGGAATTTGAACACGGCACTCTGCTTTCTCGTCCCAAGCAAATAGATACTGTACTAAAACGCAGATCCAAATACAGTGTAAATAATGCAATTTTTTTCAGAACTCTTCTTTCATGTAATGATCAACAACGCCGGCATTTCTAGAATAATTTTTCCAGATCTTTTTTCATCAGTAATCAACCTCACTTCTCAGAAAAAAATCAACCTGATTTTTATTTTTCAGATTTTTCCCTATCTAATAATCAACAAAGCCGGATTTTATAGAATAAAAGTCTTTCATATGTTATATTTTCCAGTTCCTTTTTCCATGTAATTATAAACAATTCCGGACCTTACAGCTGATTTTCTAAGCGCCGCTTAGATGTAGCACAAGGCCGAAAGTTTGTGGTACGAAGTGAGGATCGAACTCAATACACTGTTGTAATAGGTTCTAGGAAGAGCAGCTGGCTAACCATTACACCACGACGAAGTACCCATTCCGAACTTTTTAGAGCCGTCTTGATAAACTTTCATGACTTGCATAAACGGGAAGAAAACTCTCAACACCCTTTTCTTTTTTAATTAAACAACTGAAAAACAGTTGTATTTTGAAACCCATGAGTCACTGATTATTGATAATTACAGAACCTAGGTTCATGAATAAATTCTAATTAAGCCTTATTTTTTGCGATTGTTAAACGTAAGTTCGGATATTTCTTATTCGAGGTAATCAAACATGTTATACGAAAAATACATTTATCAAATGACAACTGAATTTTAAAAAAATGGTTCCTATAGTTAGACAATTATTTATCTTATACTAAGAGCAAGTTCTCATCAACACCATCGAATGGGTTCGGTACAGAAAAATACCATAGAGGAGCAAAGAATTGTGACAACAGACTTAATTGCAGCCCTAGATAAACATCAAGTTGAGAAGGACGCATTGCAGAAGCTGAGTAAAGTATTAAGAGACAGAAAACTTTCACTAGAAACAAAGAACATAGTACTGGATTGCTATGTGATGTCAGTTCTTCAATATGGCAGTGAATGCTAGAGAAATCATCAGAGATGAAGGAAAATCTTGAAGCAGCTGAAATGTGTTTGTACAGAAGAATGTTGCAGTTATCATGGATCGAGCATGTGAGCAATGATGAGGTTTTGGAAAAGATGGAAGCGAAAAGGAAATTAAAACTGGACATTAGGAAGAGAGAGCTAAAGTTTCTGGGGCATGCAATGAGGAAGGAGGTCTTTGAAAAGCTGATACTAGCAGGCCAGATAAAGGGAAATAGAGACTGTGGAAAGCAGCGGATGACATATTCGAAGGGCCTGAGCAGGTTGTCGACAGAACGGGGACTGAGAGACGTTACAGAAGAAAGCGTACTTAGAGCCACCAGTGATAGGGAGAGGTGGAAGGCCATGATCGCCTACGTCCTGAAAAGACAAGGCACATAGAAAAAGAAGGATAACTCTAAACGAAAATAGAATGTTTCTTTTTTGTTATTATTACTTTGCAAACTTTTACAAGGCAGCCAGCAATCCTTTGCTTCGGTCAGCCAATAAGAAGAGACTAGCATGGGGAAAAGAGCACAAAAACTGGACACCAGAACAGTTCATTTAATGCACATGTTATTGTGCAGTATTAACAAAAGGACCATTCTATTTTCATTTCTAATTTTCTGCTTGGCAATAAATACTAAAAATAGTATGAAATACATCATTTTTTAAAACTAGGGTCGCCTAACAATTATGGCCGGTAATGTAAATACAGAAAAATTGAAAGAGTCATGTGTCTTATATTTGTCGTCTGACTGGATTTGTTTAACTTTTTCTGTAAGTAATCATGAAAGAAATTAACTGTACGACTAGAATTCATTATTGGCGGCTACATATATATAAACAAATGACACAGCATTGATACTAGACACAGAAAGAAAACTACAGGAATTTCCACAGAATAGAATAACTAAAAGCATGAATAATAAATATAAAAATCAATTGTAAGAAGTCATAATTCGTGGTTATTAACCCAGATGCGAAATACGAATTGTAGTCACCAAAATAAGGCAAGTGCTTTAAGAGACGGTGAAAAATGAGACACCAATATCTGAAGCAACAGCAAATGATGATTTCGGCTCTCATAGATGAAAGATAATGCTGCACAATCTCCTCGAATATAAACAAAATCAGCAACAGAATTAGAGTTCTACAGAAGGATACTGTGACTACCATTGAATAACAAGTATTTTTCAAGAAAATCGAAACAAAATTACACATATACTTAAAAGCAGAAAGAAATGGGTGACGTTTTTGAACACATGATGAGGAAAGAGGTTATTAGAGAATTTCAATCACAAGGCATAATCAAAGCAATAGGAAAATGGCGAATAATCTATATAACAAATATGTGGAAATGGTTGGCAGAACATTGTTTAAGGGTGAAAAAATATACAAAACTACAAAATACAGAAAATTGTGGAAAACTATAATCGCCCACGAACTGAAGCTTTCCAGTACATAGAAAAAGAATCCCATTGTAGACCAACGGTGACGCTGAGGACATATACAAAGTGAAACCGTAACTATTATCATTACACCTGAGAGCAAATGATACTGTATGATCTAAATAATCGAAAATATATATCTTCTTGTTGTAATTAGTTCTCAATAAACGAATCAGTTTTATATAGGATTGGCACAGTTGAAACGCTTCAGACTTTCACGGTGCCATGTAATCCCAGCCCGTTTGTATTCAGTGCTTCTTCGGAATGTCTGCCAAAGATGGCCAGGGAATCTTCTTTGTCCTGCTATGAAACTGGCGAAAAAAAAAAAAGAATTCATGTATTTTCGCAAAATATATCTCCTTTAGACTGAGTCAGAAGTGGTCAAATTTATACAAAATAACTAGTAAATATTAACAATTGCCGAAAATGATTCCACAAAAAAAAAATGTATTAATACGACAAATACCAAATTATTACATAGTAAAATACCGTTTTTGCTTTTAGGCATTGATAACAGTTATGCTACCAGTACAGAAAATTCACTAACAATAAGAATATAAAGAATTCATCGTCCCGACATGTTAGGTGTAAATGGGATCAAAAGTCGAGATCAATTTGAGCCGCCAATTAACAAAGAAATTGGCTGTGTTAGGGTGGGTTAAACGAGAAATACTGGCGTAAATCAACCTATGCATAAATGAATACTTCCCCGGCTTTCATCCCATATATATACACGGAACTGGATAGGTGCTCAGCGTCCCTACGACTACATTCAGCCATGAAACTGATTATTATATCTTTTGAAACTTTAACTATTACGAAAAGCAATTGTCGTTTATTGAAGTACTTGAAAAAATTCAGAATATTTCCAGGAACATTACCAGTACTGAAAAAAGAGCTCTGCATAAATTTAAATATAAATAAAATGATGGCAAGAATAATTAAATAGAGAGTGGATCATAGAAAGCGCTTGTTGTCACTTGAGCCTGCCAGACACCACCAGATACCAGTGTTATAAATATTGATACCACTATAAAACGTGTCTAATGTTAACTGATGATAATGATTTGAAAAATGCAGATTTGTGGCATATAAATTGTGCGGATTATTCATTTGATTGTCGAAGATGGCAGCATTACTGACACTAGGTTCAATAAAGATTCGTTAAAATGAAATATGCCGTGCGATAAAAAGGAAAGCTTCGTATAAATTGTCTCCTTGGCTCTGCACACGTAAGTAGTTATTTCATACTGATTTGATAGGAAATCAGACATTGATTTCCCATCGAAAATACATTAAAGGTAAGAACTTCGCTTAAAAGCATTTCGCAAGTCCCACGGGGATGTATGCTTAATTCTGAAATGCAAAAGTAGACAAACAATGGATAGGAATAAATAGAAAGTTATTTAATAATAATAAGAAGAAGAAGAAGAGGAGAAGGGGGTAGGCTTGTTTTGGATGAAATCGTTGGAGACGAAGATGAATATTTTAGTGTGGATAAAGAGAGAAAACATGAAAATAAAAGAAACAGAATTTAAGCAAACTGATCAGTAAAAATGGTCTCATATTGTGAAAGTTCTTCGTTCTCAGCTCGACTAAGAAGGGAAGTGAAAACAAATGGTAATATTTGGTCAGATGTTTTAGAAGTGGTCTATAGTTTTTCAGCATGTCTTCTGGAAAAGAAAAAAGGAAATGGGACATATATTAAAACATAAAATGAAGTCAAAGAAAAAATGGAAAAAAGAGAAGTAAAAGTAAAGAAGCTGAAAATGAAAGAAACTTCTAGGAAGAATAAGAGAATTATATTAAAATACAAATGCGAAGAACAAATTAAAGTATAAAAAAGTAAGAAGAAAAAAGAAGAAAATGAAGAACATGGACAATAGATCAAAACGCGCGAAGAAAAAAGTGAAGATAGATAAAAAAAAGAATGAAGAAGGAAAGAGAAAAACAGATTCGAAGAAAAGAAAAGATTGGAAGACGCAAAAAAGAAAGAAAAAATAAGAAAGAAATAAAAGAACAAGAAATAAGAAAAAAAATCAAAATATAAAATAAAAAAGAAAATAATTTGGTGACAGCCAGTTAAGTGCCATACGTGATACACGCTTTCGGTGATCATGTCTCGAAAGAAGATTATCCCGCAGTAGGTTGCCATTGATTCCTGCGGTAGTCCGGTTGGCTATAGAACCCAATCTATCCTATTATTTAACCCATAACTGGAGGAAAGAGACGGATTAATACCTTTTCCAAGGGTATTTGTGCGTAAGTGAATGTGAGTAATTCAACTTGAATTCGAACTCGGCTTCCTGATTTATATTTCTGAGTCGATATCTACTGCACCACAAGCCACATCTCTAGTTTGGTGTGAAGAAGCAAAAGGAAAAAAACTGATGATGATGAAGAAGCACAAGAGAAAATTCGATAAAAGCACAAGAATAGGATGAGACAAAAGTCGATGATAATATCAAGATGTAAAGTAGAAAAACTAAAGAAAATAGATTAAAGTAAGAGAATGAAGAAGGAAAAGAAGAAAAAGGAAAAGAATGAAAAGAAAAAGACAAAAAAAAAGGGAAGAGAAACAGATTGAAACTCACGAAGAAGGAAAAGAAGTAAAAAGAACAAAAAAACATACCGAAGCTCACGGAGAAAGGCAGAAAAACAGATTGAAGCACATCAAGAAGAAGAAAAAAAGAAGAATGATCATGAAGAAGAAAACGGAAGAAAAACACATTGAAGCTGGCGATGAAGAAGAAAACGGAAGAAAAACACATTGAAGCTGGCGATGAAGAAGAAAAGGAAGTAACAGACTGAATCTCATGAAGAAGAATAAAAAGAAAAACATATCGAAACTCATGAAAAAAAGAAGAAAGTAATAAAAACAGACTGAAGCTCAGGAAGAAAAAAAGAAGAAAAGGGAAAAAAACACATTAAAGCTCATGAAAAGAAAGAAAAGCTAGAAAACCAGATTGAAGCTCATGAAAAATATGAGAAGATGCAGAAGAAAAAGATAAATACGAAAAGGAAAATGAATACATTATAACTAATGATGAAAACTAACCCATTGTGCCTAATGAAATAGAAGAAGAAAAGAAGAAGAAGGAGAAGGAGTAAGGTTGAAGCTCAAGGAGAAAATAAAAGGAAAAGAAAGAAAAACGGATTAATGCTCATGAAGAAGAAGAAGAAGAAGGAGAAGAAGAAGAAGAAGAAGAAGAAGAAAAAGAAGATATTAAAGCTCAGAAAGTACAAAAAAGAAAAAGAAGAAAATGACGCCCAAAAAGAAGAAAAATAAAATTAAGGAAAACATATTGAATATCATGAAAAAAAGAAGAAAAAGAAGGAAAACTGATTGAAGCTCATTAAGGAAAAGAAAAAAAATGAAAGCACACTGAAGCTCATGAAGAAGAAAAAAAGAAAGAAAAACAAACTGAAGCTCATTTCGAAGAGAATGTAAAGGAAGAAAACATACAGATGCTCATAAAGAAAAAGAAAAGGAAGAAAAACAGATTAAAACTTTCAAAAAGAAGAAGAAAAGCCCCAAAAACACATTGAAACTCATGAAGAAGAAAAATTAGGTAAAGCAAATTGAAACTCACGAAGAAGAAAAGAAAAAAATGATGAAAAACAAATACATTGAAGCTCATGAAGAAGAACAAAATAAAGAAGAAATGAAAAAAAAACAGGTTAAAGCTCATGATGATGAAGAAGAAGAAGAAGAAGAAAGATAGATTGAAGCTCATGAAGAAAAATAGAAAGAAAAGCAAAAACAGATTGGAGTTCACGAAGAAGAACAATTACAAAACGAAAAGAACACATCATGGCTCATGAATAAGATAAAAAAGGAAGACTAACACACTAAAGCACATAAAGATGAAGAAGAAGAAGAAGATAAAAGAAAAGTAAGAATACGTTGAAACTTATGAAGAAGAAAAAAGGAAAGAAAAATATATTGAAGCTTATGAAGAATAAAGATAAGTAGAAGAAAAATAAGAACTCACTGAAACTCGTGAAGAAAAAGAAAAGAAACGCAAACACATTAAAGCCCATGAAGAAGAGGAAAAAAAGGAAGAGACAAATTGAAGCTCAATTCGAAGAAAAAGACAAAAATAAACAGACTGAAGCTCATGAAGAAGAAGTAAAAAAAAAAACAGGTTAAAGCTCATGAAGAACAAAACTAAGAAAAGGGAGAACGCATTGAAGCTTATGAAAGTAAAGAAAAGAAGGAAAAACAAAAACAAGAAGAAAATGAAAAGGAACATATTGAATTTCATGAAGAAGATAAAGAAAACGAAGAAAACACATTGAAGCCCATGAAAGAAGAAGAAATTGAAGAAGAAAAGGAAGAAAAATAGATTGAAGCTCATGAAAAATCAAAAAAAGAAGAAGACTGAAATTTAGGGGTTTGTATAGATTTACATATAAAGCATATGGCATGACGGGAAGTACGACGTTGAGATACGAAGGCGTATTGGCATGGCCAGGTCGTATTACAAAAGCTGAGTACAGTATTGTGATTGGGAGATTTTGTTGGAAACACAGAAAAATCTGATAGAAGGTCATGAAAAAGAAGAAGAAGAAAAGGAAGAACAAGCTGAAGTTCATGAAGAAAAATAAAAGTAAGAAAACAGATTCAATCTCATGAAGCAAAAGAGGAAGAAAATGAAACAGGAAAATGTCTGAACCTCGTGAAAAAGAAGAAGAAGAAGAAGGAGGAGGAAGAAAACTATGAAGAAAAAAAGGAAAAATATTACAATGAAACTCAGGAAGAAGAAAAGGAAGAAAAACACACAGAAACTTATGAAGATGACGAAGAAACAAAAAATACAAATTAATGCTTATGAAGAAAAAAATAGAAAAAATGCAGAGTTAAGTATACGAAAAGAAGAAGAAAAATACTTTTAAATTAATGATGAAGAAAAAGAATCGGTAGACCACATTGAAACTCACGAAGAAGCAGAGAAAAGGAAAAACACATATTGAAAGCTCATGAAGAAGACGAACAAGAAGAAAAAGATGTAGAAGTAAAAGAAGAGGAAAGCACATTAAAACTTATGAAGATAAAAACAAAATGAAAGAAAACAGGCTGAAGACCATGATGAAGAAGAAATGAAAATAGAACTCATTGATTTTCATGAAGAAGAAAAAGAAAAGAAATAAAAATAAATTGAAGCTTATTAAAAAGAAGAACAGAAAAAGGAGAAAAGAAGAAGTAAAGCAGATTGAAGCTCATGAAGAAGAAAAAGAAATAATAGAAAAAATCATTGAAGCTTATGAAAAAGAAGAAAAGATAAAGAAGAAAAAGTAGAAGAAAAGCAGATTGAAGCTCATGAAGACGAAAAAGGAAAGAAAGAAAAATACATTGAAGCTTATGAAAAAGAAGGAGAAAAGAAAAAGAAGAAGACGAAGAAGAAGAAAAGCAGATTGAAGCACATGAAGAAGAAGAAGAAATAAAGGAAAATTCATCGAAGCTTATGAAATAGAAGAAGAAAAAAAGAAAAAGAAAAGAAAAGCAGATTGAAGCTCATGAAGAAGAAAAAGGCAAGAAAGAAAATACATTGAAGCTTATGAAAAAGAAGAAAAGAAAAAGAAAAAGAAGAAAAGCAGATTGAAGCTCATAAAGAAGAAAAAGGGAAGAAAGAAAAATACATTGAAACTTATGAAATAGAAGAAGAAGAAGAAGAAGAAGAAGAAGAAGAAGAAGAAGAAGAAGAAGAAGAAAAGCAGATTGAAGCTCATGAAAAAGTAAAAGAAAATGAAGAACAACAAATTAAAACACGAGAAGCTGTGATCACTAACAGAAGGCAGGGAAAGATAAGTCAACAAAAAATGTCGAAGACAGACGGCGGCAGGACACAAAACATTTAAACAAGTACAAAAAACGAATCAATATACAATGATATACTGTTGTGATATGCTTGCATATGACATCGTCCTTCCCAAAATATGATATGAATTTCAATTTCAGTATTAATAGACATCAAGGAGAATTGTAGTTGTTCCAAAGAAAAAGGAAAAATAAAATAACAGTGAATCGTATTTTTACAGATGGAAACTGGGGACAGTTTAGTTATCTCTCGCATTTTGAAGTAGGAAAACAATATCGACATGATTGAAAATAATATCTGGAAGAAGTAGTCTTTTTTTTCTATGCTTATCGAATATGTCACTAGCGATCAAAATCGAAATGAAAGTACTACCTATAACCGAAAATTTGAATTATAAAAAGAGATTAACAAATAAAAGAAATATCAAAAATATTTGGCTTAGACTAAGATAAAATAAGAAAAATATAGGTTATATTACCATGTGGTTGAATTAGTTGTGTACAAAATGAAACAATAGAATTGTGGGTATGGCGTCAGGCCATTTTTGTGTTAAATGGAAAGGTACCACATAATGTGTGTGGGAGGGGGGTTCTACCGTGCATAGAATACTGTTTTCATATCTGGTCAGGCTTCCCAGCTGTCCATCTCAGTGTTCTCGACAGGCTCCAAAGGAGAATCTGTAAAGTGATTGCTCCTGACCTGGCAGCTCCATTCCACCCACTTTCTTACCGGCGGAATGTGGCTGCTCTCTGTCTCTTCTACATATATTCTCATGGCTTCTGCTCCGACGAATTTAGGTTACTGGTGCCCCCTCCGCAAGAATTTACTCGTGCAACCAGACTGGCAACTAGGTCTTACCTTTTTACAGTTGAATTAACCAAATGCATTCGACGATTCTACACCACAGCTTCTTTTCTCGCACTTTCCAACTGTAGAACTCCCTTCCGTATGCTTGCTTTCCTGGTTACAACCTCTAGGAATTTGAATTCAATGCCCATCTCTTATCTATATGACTCCAGTCTTTTCTACATCACCCCGTGTATCTTGTTTATTTCTTTTCCCTCTACCTTTGCAACTGTCTTCACACTTGTGCTTCCATCCTTCTCTTGCTTTTTCTCTGACACCCACTCTAACTGCTTTGTCTTTCTCTTCACTCTCCTCCTGCCTTAAATTTTACTCTCTTATGTAGCCTCCTGCGCATCAGTAGAGGTACTGCCTTGCTTGCAGTCAAACGATAAAAAAAAAGGCACGGTCTAAAGTGAATTGTATGTATTGGGACTTCAGAGACTCCATTAGAGAGGATCTTTTGAGCCAGTCTGAGTTAAATTTAAGACATAGAAAAGTCATAATAAAAACAGAAAATCGTTTTAATACAATGCATTTTTAAACTTTTTCTGCGGTAACTCTTGGACAGTCTCTTCGCTAAAAGCTTCTGGAGGGAGCAGAGATATCGTTCTTCGTAAGAATGTTGAGAATGTCACAGACTGAACAGATAAGCAATTAGGAATAACAAGATACATTTTAAATTAGAAGTGGGTAGACGATATTTCTGGGTCAGATAGTAAGGAAAGATTACATAGAGAAAGTGAAACTCACAGAACACAGAACATTTCGAAGGCAAGAAGAAGAGTAACATATTTAACGCATTTCTATATGCGGAAGAAAAATGACGTCATACCACATTCTCAAAGTTAAACGGCACAGCAAAAGAATCAGTGTCAAGATCGTCCATTTTGTTGTTTTAAATAGCTAGCCATTTTCACGAATGCAAAGCTTACGCCCACATTAATTTGAAACACCTCCTCACGTACACTCACCAAAGTTAAGCAATGCCGTTCTTGGTCAGGACCTAGACATGTGATCACTTGGATAATACTATGCGCTAATATGTTGTGTGTACGGCTGACGTTATGGATAACGCTTCGGAATTAGATATCAGATTCTTTATATTCGCTTACGCGAAAATACCATTGGGAAAGGTATAAATCCATTTCGTCTTCTCCAAATTTCGGCTCAATTACTAAAACGTGTACCAGTAAATAATTATCAACCCCCCAAATATTGCATTCTAAAAATATATTTTTTGGCTTTAAATAACCCTTAAAATCAATCAATTAATTAGTCGAAATCATTAGCAGTTGAAAGCCACTCATTAACAACTGAAATTTAGGGGTTTGTATAGATTTACGTATAAAGCATATGGCAAGATGGAAAGTACGACATTGAGATACCGTATTTCAAAAGCTGAGTAGAAAAGAAATAGTCAAGGGGGTTGCAGTCGGGTGAGGAGGGCGTCCACAATCCGGCGATTAGTGTTGGGGAACATTGTTGCATTGTTGAGCAGCCACGCCTGGGTCGTCTTGGCATTGTGTGCAGGAGCGATGTCCTGCTAAAAGACCTAGGGGCGTCCAGCGGTTATCTCGTCCATCCAGGGCATTACCACACTCTCTTGGTAAACCTCAGTGGTGACTCTCAGCACATTTTGAAAGAAAAGCGGAGGCATGCCGTCAGCCTCACTGGAAATGACGCCAAGGACCATGACGGGGGAGGGAAACTTCGTATTGAGACAGGAAGATTTTGTTGGAAAGACAGAAACAGTACAATGCTGATATTTGATATCTGTCCTCTAGTTGAAAGAAGAACGGGAAGTAAAAGAAATGTTGTTTTACAGGAGGATACTGAGGATAACATGGACTGAATATGTGAGCAACGACGAGATTTTGGAGGGAATGGAAACGAGAAGGTAACTAATATGTAACATCAGGAAGAGACACCAAAGTTACTTGGACATGTAATTAGGAAGGAGGGCTTGGAGAATCTGATACTGAGATCCGAAGGCGAATTGACATGACTAAAGATGCACTCCAGAAGCTGAGTTGAGTATTAAAAGACGAGAATGTTTCTTTTAGAAACAAAGAATGCTGAGGTTCTTCTCTGATGAAAATAATTTTATCCAGGATCAGACGAGCACTAGGTAGGACGACAGGTGGATATGCAAAGACACCGAGGAGATTCCCGTCGTGAAGCATACGAAGTTTCCCTCCCCCGTCATGGTCCTTGGCGTCATTTCCAGCGAGGCGGACGTCATGCCTCCGCTTTTCTTTCAAAAAGGGCTGAGAGTAACCGCTGAGGTTTCCCAAGAGAGTATGGTAAAGCCCTGGATGGACGAGATCGCCGCTGGACGCCCCTAGGTCTTTTAGCTGGACATCGCTCTTGCACACAATGCCAAGACGACACAGGCGTGGCTGCTCAACAATGCAACAATGTTCCTCACCACTAATCGCCGGATTGTGGACGCCCTCCTCACCAGACTGCAACCCTCTTGACTATTTCTTCTGGAGCGTTATCGAGGCCAGGACCAACAAGCACGCTCACAACATGGTCGATACTCTGAAAGCTGCAATTGTGAAGGCCTTCGCCACTATTGACAAGGACATGGTCGCCAAAGCGTGTGATTCATTTTGCGCCCGCCTTGAGATAGTCGTCGTCGTCGGCGGCGGTTACATTGAAAAATAATATAATATGTAACTATAACTGTTGCTAAATAAACTGTCGGGTCTCTGCATATACAACTTTTGCTTTTATTGACTATTTCGTTTTCTTTTTGTGAAGTGTCGAAGTTTGCTGCAACACCCTGTATATTCGTTTTTCTTTCTTTTACTTTTACTAAACTCATTAATATAACAAAACTATTTATTGTTTAATGTTAGTATCTTTAATAGCAAACCCAGATCGTGAAATGGACGGCCACTCGTTAATATCCATTCGCACTTATTGTGGTGTTTCCCAGGGTACCATCAGTGATCCTTCTAAATTTTAATTTCTATTAATGAATTTCCCGATGGCATCAGTTTTGAACTTGGTATTTACGTGGATGACACAATTATTTACTTCAGTCTAGATAAAAAATCTGATCAATTCAATAAGGTCAAAATGGCAGCCGATGTCCAAAACGAACGCAAGTCTGTTGTTAACTAAGACAAAAAGATGACTTGTTAGTTTAAACATCTTCAAAACCTAACTTAATTCTTTTAACCATGTCAGAGACTCCTCATTGCCTTCTATAAGCAATCTTCTTCTTCTTCTTCTTCTTCTTCTTCTTCTTCTTCTTCTTCTTCTTCTTCTTCTATGTGCCCTGTTACACCACACAACCCTCTTTCTGTTATCCACCTGATCATTCCCTTCAGATTTGATAACCGCTGCTTTCCCCTGTCTCTTTTTCCCTCTATCTGATCTGTTAGTATCAGCTTCTTTAAGGCCTCCTTCCTCATTGCATGTTTCAGAAACTTTAGCTGTCTCTTCCTGATGCTCAGTATTAATTTCCTTTTTGTTTCTATCCTTTCCAAAACCTCATCATAGCTCAGATGCTCGGTCCATGATATCCGCAGCATCCTTCTGTAGAACCACATTTCAATTGCTTTAAGTTTTTTCTTCATCTTTGATGATAAGGCCCAATATTCACTGCCATATTGAAGAACTGACATCACATAGCAATCTAGTCCTCTTTTCTTTGTTTCTAGCGAAATTGTCCTGTCTCTTAATACTCCGCTCAGTTTCTGGAATGCATCCTTGTGATTTCTGATATCAGGAATATAAATGTATAGAAACTGCTGTAACCAAAAAGTGAGGGGTCAGTTTATATATTGATTGTAATATGGAACTGATCCCCCACTTTATATCCATTATGCTTCTGTAGAACCACATTTCAGTTGCTTCAAGTTTTTTCATCATCTTTGATGATATGGCCCAACATTCACTGCCATATTGAAGAACTGATATCACATAGCAATCCAGTACTCTTTTCTTTGTTTCTAACGAAATTTTCTTGTTTCTTAATACTCTACTCAATTTCTGTAACGCGTCTTTCGCCATGCCAATTCGCTTTTCGAAATCTGTGTCACACTTTCCGTCTTCTGTTAGAACACTTGCCAGTTATTTAAATTTTCGTACCTGGTTGATTTTAGTATCCCTACCTGTATTTGGAATTTTGGGCTGCTCTTTTTGCTGATGACCATGCATTCGGTTTTCTTGCATTTTTTGTAGTCCTTTCTTGTCACTCTCTTCAGCTACCGTCTCTAGGAGTTCGTGTAGTTTCATTTCCGTGTCTGCTATCAGCACTGCGTACTTGTGTTGTTCAAATTGTGTCCTCCGATAACAAATCCTGGCATAACATCTAGGATCCTCAGAATTGTCTTGCTGTACAAGTTGAATAGATCCGGTGAAAAGACACATCCTTGTTTTACGCCCCTTTATATCTTTGCATTTCTGTTGAATTCGTTACCTGTCCGTATGCAGTAGCTGACGTTAACCTCACGGAAAATGACTTGTTACGCCTTGTCGACTTAACGTTCTCATTTGACATGAAGTGAAAAGACCATATTGAATTCATTGTTATGTCAGCTGTAAGACAATATTTATCTTTAGAATCTATCATAAACTGCTATAAATATACCACTGTTCTTGGCTTAAAATATTACTACCACATATTGTCTTTTGCTTCTACATTGAATTCCTTGATAAAATCCAACGAAGAATCAGCAATATTAATAATCTTGATCTGGCTGCTCGGCTTCAGCCACTTTCCCACCACCTTAAGGTTGCCTTATCATTATTTTTTTCTGTAAATACTTTCGTCGTAATTGTTCGGGTGAATCTTCGCTATAGTAACTAGACTTTTTGGCGTCGAGAACCCATCAACTTACCGCTGAGCTGGCTAGATGTAATTATAAATTCTATGCTAAAATTTTCTTTTTCTCGCAATTCTCGCTTTTGGAATCTCTTCTGGCTTCATGGTATCCAACCAACTTTAATTAACAGCAAAAATTTATTATTTGCCTATATTTCTGAGATGAGGTAGTATTTACACTATTTACAATATTCGGACTATTGCCCTCATCTTTTTTTGGCATAAAGGAAACGTCTTAAAAATGACAACAGAATTGAGGACAATAGTCCGAATAATGTAAATAGTATATATATATATATATATATATATATATATATATACTATTTACATTATTCGGACTATTGTCCTCAATTCTGTTGTCATATATATATATATATATATATAAATTCAATATCAATCACTATCTACTGTCCTTCTGATTACCTTTTTCTCTTCCTGCTCATTATTAATATTTCTCTTCCTAATTCAGTTTACACACAGTAATCTTTTGTGTTTTACTGTCTTTAATATCTTGCTATAGAAAAACAGATAAAAAATGATACTCATCATATTAAGAGAAATAAAGAATTTGGCTGTTTCCAGTCCTTGACTGAAAATAGTAAATATATAGCTGACTGATCCGGGTACCCGCTTTGCATGGAAATAGTAATCCGTTTGACTGAATTATCTATATTTTATTATATCACTCTACTACATGGGATCATCAAAATGTTTGTGAAACGTTATTATATCAATCAGACCCGACCACGGATTGGCTGTTAGCAATTATCTTTAATACTTGCCACTTACCATTGGAATTAAATTGAATATTTTGCATTTTCGGTAATGGCCGATTTCACTAATGGCAATGAAGAAAACAAATGGATTCTGTGAGTTTCTAAATGTATATTAAGGAACCTGAAGGTTACTGAAAATGGTATATAAAATAGGATACGTGTGTATGAATATATTATCGAACAATTCGGAAGGCACAGTTTAATCGAAGCAACACATACTTTCTTTTACGGTACATCAGTCAATTAAGCTCCATACGTGATACACACTTTCAGCGAAATAGACATGACTGACTGGGCAGAAGATTATTCCGCACTAGGTTGTCATTACTTTCTGCTGTAAACTGGTTGCCAGGCAAAGCTACAGAAAAAATCTATCCTAGTATTTAACCCATAACTGGAGGAAAGAGACGAATTAATACATTTCCCAAGGGTATTTGTTCGCAAGTGAATGCAAGAAAATCAACTGGAACTCGAACTCGGCTCCTCGCTTTGTCGTTCCAAGTCGATATCCACTGCACCACAACGCACATGATGCGTCCCCTGAAATTTGGTTAAAAACACGATATTTTTTTTATATAGCTCGTCTATAATGCGACCCTGGTTTCTAGTAGACAATATATATAATGACGTAAATTAATGAATATAAATATGAGTAGAGTGTACGTATGTATATCATTATTAATCATGTTTTAATAAAACAAAGCTGTATTTTATATATATATATATATATATATATATATATATATATATATATATATATATTATCCTTCGTCTGTGGTACCAGTTATGCAATCATCAGGTGCATATTCTAACTGACAATTTAATATATTTGAATTTAAGTTCACTCGATGTTCATGGGAATTAAATCAAATAAAGTTAAGTTACTGCATTTTTAATAAAAATATAAAAAAATTAAATATTCTAAGGTTACATGTGGAGGTGGAAGATAAGATTTAACAATCACATGTTGTCATTAAACAACAGTAAATATAGTCAAAATACTGCTTTATCAATACATTATTGGAAATTAAAAAAACCCAGTAAGATCCCAATTTTTAGCTGACTAAATCCAAACATTACAATAGAAAAGGAGATAAATGTAATTTATGATTTTTAGAAAACCTTGTCATTTTAAACTATAGCAAGAATCCAAATTTGCTTAAAAATTATTTAATGACCTCATGCTGTCATATAAAAATACTTACTTAAATTCATAGACTTATATTGATACTAACAGTATAGCACGGGGTTGCTCGGGTGTAATGAAAGCTTTAAAACTAATCCATGGTCCCGGAGCCCAGACATTTTGGACGTTGACACAAAAGACTAAAAAGCAATAGTTGTTTCCAGTTAAAGCGAAACCGTAGACTAAAAGAAAAATGAATGGATGTAAGTCAAATTTTGATTTCCTGGTATCGATATCAAATAAATTTATTTCGTCGTAAACTGAATTTTGAAGGCTAAATAAGTCCTCTGAGTAAATGGTAACATGGCTGAGACTAAGAATTACAATTATACCTACTTAGTGCCAAACCAGAAACAAAAACTAAAATAAAAGAGCTGAAAAAAATACAGACATACAGGCAGATAAACAGACCCACACACAAACATCTTGCCTTTTATATATATATATATTATCGATATTCTGAACTATTGTAAGAACTGCAACCTTGAAACTTCTGAATATCGTTTCTTATGTTTTTGTCTATGAGTGCATCAAATTTGATTAAAATCGGACCACTCCTTCTATAACCCGATTTTTTCGATTATCGATTTTCGATATTTAGTAGGTACAATTGTAATTCTTAGTCTCAGCCATGATACCATTTACTCAGAGGACTTATTTAACCTTCGAAATTCAGTTTACGACGAAAAAACTTATTTGACATCGATAGGATGATATCAAAATTTGACTTACATCCATTCATTTTTCTTTCAGTCTACGGTTTCGCTTTAACTGGAAACAACTATTGCGTTTTAGTCTTTCGTGCCAAAGTCCAAAGAGACTGAACTCCAGAACCATGGATTAGATTTAAAGTTTTCATTACACCCGAGCAACGCCGGGTTATACTGCTAGTATATTATATATATTAGGCGCAATGGGTAAATTGTCGCTATTATTTTATTATTTCAGATATTCTTTAGGCTGAGTCTAAATATATATATATATATATATATATATATATATATATATATATACTAGCAGTATAGCCCGGCGGATGTAATGAAAGCTGTAAAACTAATCCATGGTTCTGGAGCTCAGACTCTTTGGTCGTTGGCATGAAACACTAAAAAGCAATAGTTGTTTCCAGTTAAAACGAAACCGTAGACTAAAAGAAAAATGAATGAATGTAACTCAAATTTTGATTTCCTAATGTCGATATCAAATAGGTTTTTTCGTCGTAAACTGAATTTTGAAGGCTAAATAAGTCCTTTGAGTAAATGGTGTCATGGCTGAGACTAAGAACTACAATTATACCTACTTAGAGTCAAACCCGAAGCAAAAACTAAAATAAAAGGGCTAAAAAAAATAGAGACATACAGGCAGATAAACACACACACCGACAAACATCTTGCATTATATATATATATATATATATATATATATATATATATATATATATATATATTATCGATTTTCTGCACTATTGTCAGAACTGCAACCTTGAAACTTCTGAATATCGTTTCTGATGTCTTTGTCTATGAATGTATCGAATTTGATTAAAATCGGACAACTCCTTCTATAACCCGATTTTTTCAATTATCGATTTTCGATATTTATCGAGGGTACCTCGACACAAAACCTAACAAAGAACACTCTCAGACGCTTATAGTACAACTGTGTAAATTTTCAATCAGTTCAGCCGTTTCTGAGTCTATAGGTAACGGACACACACAAACAGACAAAATTCCATTTATAAATAAGTTTACATATATATATATATATATATATATATATATATACTTTTTTCTTCAAATAAAACTCCGAAAATTACATATGCCGTATATTAATAGGATCTGTTTTGTGATTTTACTAACATATCTTTTTTGCTATATATATATATATATCCGAGTGAATAAGAAACGAAGAAAAATTTACAACGTCCAAAACATTAATTTGAAACAGTGCTCGATATATGATATAAATCTGTAAATATTTGTCATAAATTATATTTTAGAACATGTACTAAAATATAATTTATAATAAATATATCATCCGCAGACAGATATGTTTCGCTGTATCACAGCTCATCTGTACAGTTAGACATCCGATTGTTTTTACCTGGGACTGAAACCCGACCGAATTGGCGTCAGTCGGCGATTCTAACTCTGAGCCATGGGCGTTCGGTAGAAGGAGGCACACTTTTAGCGTATGATGTATCATGCGCCAGTAGTTAGAGTGTTCTATTTCATTACTGAATGAGCGATGCGTAGATGCTAGAGTAGCTAGTTTTTTCAAAGTCTAGCATTCTTTCAGAATGTTCAATCAGCGTATGAGATCGTAAATATATATATATGTATATTTACGATCTCACACGTTGATATATATAAATATATATATATATATATAAACGGTTAGAAAGCAACGAGATTGCTCAACCATATCTTTTAGGTATTATTTTTACACAATCAATACCAATTAATCCCTTGTGTTGCTCACTGAGCGTTTTTTTGCTGGTGGCGTTTAGGGGAGAACATAATTAGAAAAAAAAGCTGAAAACAATGTAAAAATTCATTTTAAAAAAGCTGAAACAAACATAAAGTAAGTTAATGTTTCGAACCAAATAGTTTCGCTGATTGGTTAACCTTTGAGACTCTGGGAATTATTGCAGTTCGATGCCACAAATTAGCTGACAATAAATCAATCAGTACACAGATCAATAGCAAAGTAATTAAATAAGGGAACAATATAAAAACAACCGGTTACATGCGATCGTTCACCTGATAAGGTTGGCCACACCTGTAATTAGTTTGCACGTTTATCAGGAGACCCGGGTGATATATTAGTCGGTCATCTTGAAATGAGCCACGAAAGATAACAAAAATAAAGAAATGGCGTGAACAGTCATCGTTGTCAATGGCGCTGTTCACTCGATCAGACATAACGTCACGTCATGATGATCATGGACAGTGTCATGATCCAACTTTCCCCAACGGGTTTGAGATTAATTTACATCGACAAACGGACGAAAATATCAGCAGAGCGTATTTTATTACTAAAACATTGTCCCTTTCCCAGCAAATAAAATATTATCAACATTTTTTAACCCGTGTGAGACTGTCATTTAAGTGAAATCAAGTGGCGTTGTATTTGAAATAAATATTTAATATTTGGATAGGAGAGTTTTGTAATTTCCTTGAAGCATTGTGTTTATTTGTTGTATGGGTAGCTTTTGAAGGCTATCAGAATTTATTTAAATAAAGGAAGCAATGAAGGTGTTGAGTATTACCTATTTATTAATCATTAATATTTTGAGATCATAGTCTCATCTTCAGAATGTTATGAGAGCTTAATTTCACGTCCGCTCGTGGTTTGTGCCTTTCATAGGATGGTCATCTTTCGCTGCTACTGCTGTTGTTAATTGTAGTTTGTGTGAGTGTGTGTGTATGTGTGTGTATGTGTGTGCATGTGTGTGTGTGTGGGTATTCATGGTTTATATATGTGCACGTTTACCGATAGCAGGATTTTGCGTTTTCACATCTCTGTTAAAGTGATAGTGGGCGCTGTTTTACGAGCTGATGTTAGATTTGACTGCTTTAATTGGAGACGCCAAAGATTGCAGCAGCCGAAGATGACCATCCGATGAAAGGCACAGATCACGAGCGGACGTGAAATTAAGCTCTTCTAATATTTAAAGATGAGACTTTGATCTCGAAATATTATTGATTAATAAATAGGTAATACCCAACACAGTCATAGCTTCCTTTATTTTACTAAACGTATTGTGATAGCCTTCAAAACCTACGCATACATTTAATATTTGGCTTTTGAATGTTTTCTTTCCGTTAGGCGACGAATTCGTTTCATTCACTTACGGAAATGTATTAATCTGTCTCTTCACCCACTAGCTATGAGTATATTGCAGGACAGATTGGTTTCTATAGTCTTTGCTGGAAACCGGTCTACCGCAAAGAGTAAAGGCAGCCCACTGCAGGAAAATCTTCTGCCTCGTCAGCAGTTGATCGAAAAAGACATGATCGCTCAAGATTCTCTCAACTGAATGATTGGCTGGCCTGTGGTATTAGGGGCGGAACTTTGTGATGCATGCATTTATTTTTATTCCTACGTTGAAATAAAGTGCAAAACAATGCCTAAATTTCTCTGGAAGAGAAGTGAAAGGGAAGTAGTTAGAGAAGACTGTGTGTATACATAAAATAGATGCCTATTTGTTCATTACTAGAAATGTTTAGCATTCATGAGAACACCCACTGCGTCCAAAATGTACTTCTTACGAAGAAGCTATCTGCGTGGAACTTTATTGTTGCCACTGGCCAAGTATTCTGTTGAAGTAATATGTCGACTCTGAGCTGTAACAATGTAACTTACTTGAACTAAAGAAAGGGTCTCATATGAGCATTT
Source organism: Ascarosepion bandense (assembly GCA_037127315.1). Taxonomy (NCBI): domain Eukaryota; kingdom Metazoa; phylum Mollusca; class Cephalopoda; order Sepiida; family Sepiidae; genus Ascarosepion; species Ascarosepion bandense. The sequence goes on along the minus strand of JBBBDQ010002026.1, from coordinate 477,117 downwards.
ACCAGGGAAATAGTGATCAATTCGCTCCAGCCTTGCTCTTTTGTACCTGTGTGAAAGTGTCTGCAAAGTAGAGAATGACTCTTCCGCTCATCAGGGTGTTGAAAATGAGAACTGAACCATTGCAATTAAGAAATTCCAGTAATACGTTATTTGAGGTTTAATCTGAATCTTGTAAAAATAAAACCCAACATACGGTGTCAGGTTTGAGTTTGAGTTCGAGTTTTGTTTAACGGCATACCAATCTTTGTGGCTCATTTAATACCGAAAAGGTTTTTTTTTTAATGTTCGGTTATAATGAAAAGTGTGATTTCGTCAGATTTGGATGATTTTTTAATTATTATTTCAGAAAACTGAAGATATCATCTAGTTTTTTTATTTAAAAAAATATTGCTGGCAATATTTTTTTCCTTCAAAGATGGATTATGCAATTTTTTGCTTTCAAAATGTGTTATGGTAATAACCTTTTTCCTTCAAAAATATATTGTTGTTAATATTTTTTCTTCAAAAATGTTTACTTTTCAATAAACGTCAATTTTGATCTATATATTTCTATAAAACTTTATTTTTATACATTCATAGTTTGGATCCCAGGTAGGAGTTATCCATTTGCTCATATCTGGGACCCTAACAGGTGCTGACATTCAGGCTCACAGTGAACCTAGAAATAACATCAATTAAGAGGGTTTTCCATGCTCCTCACAACTTCCAAATCAGAGGTCTTGCTGCTGGATGCAGTTTAACGTTATACCCAGCAATAAGGTGTCAAGAACTTCCAGTCAGACGTTCAGTTAATGAGTTCCATTCGCGACTAATGCTTGAGCAATCAATTCTCTTTCGATCCATGACTGACTAAGAAGAGTTTCCCGCAGTCGGTTTCCATTTCTTTCTGCTGTAGACTTTGCCAACTAAGGCTTGAGAACCCAATCTGTGCTGATATTCAACCCATAGCTGGAGGAAGAAGAGATAGATTCATACCTTTCCCAAGGTTCAACAAATTCCACTGGAGTTCGATCTTGCCTTTTCGAGTTATCATTTCGAGCCGATCTTCATTGCACCACAAAGACTGAATGAGCCATCTTGTTTTCCAACATGTTTAACAATGAATCTTATACAAGAGGTCAACTTGAACATGGAATTTAACTTGAAACCTAACAGACGGTTAAGTATTCAAGCCTCGTTGAGCGTCCAAGCTTTCGGCTTGAATAGGAAAGTGTTGAATGTTGAATAATGATGATGAACCGATGCGGTTTTGGTTTTTTAGATATTGAATATAACGAGTCATTTTTTCCTTGTTGGGTTGTTTATCCTCGTCATATATATTGTTGAAAATTTATGATAAAACCGATAAAATAAATAAACTGGTAAAAATTTATATGAAACATTTCTGAAAGAATTTTAACTAAGTTTTGATCAATAATCTCTTTTATCAAATTGACAACGGTTTTTTTTTCATTATATTAACAACTCAACTGAATAGAAAGGTTTAAATTCAGATAGTTTGTTTTTACGTGGACAATTGAGAGCTTTGATTATTTTGAACATTTGAAAGCTCTGATTATTTCTAATGAAACTTCGAAGGAACTTATTTTCATTGGAAAATTGAAAGCTCTGGTACTTTTAAACGAATCCTCTCTCCGTTGTGAACTTGAATTTCGACAATTGTATTTTCTGTTTTAATCATTAATTATTTTTTTATATAAAGACTTTCTTTTGTAACACATCCAGGCGTCTTCGAACTTATTCATTTACCTTTTTTATTTGGTACCGTATTTATTTATTTTTTTAACGCAAGTGTACACAAGTGTCCTGTCTGGTTTGATATGATAGAAATACAGCTACCGGGTTTTCACAACGTGACTTTCTGAGATCAAAAGAACACAACGTGGGCAGAGAGTTCGTTGTTGTAATAGACGTCTTGAGAACCATCTACTGTGACGAGATCATTACAACTAGCGGCCCAAAAGAGTTTCATAACTAGTGCCGTTTCGACACCATCTTCGCAGCAGATTCCGGACAAGGGGCAGCGAACCAACCAGTCAGCCGGCAGACGTGTTACAATTATTGCTGAAGTTATTGCTGTCCAGATTTACAAACTCTATGTTTTGTTCAATTTTGTAAACCAGTCAATAAAATTTGAATAAGCTGATTTGTTTGGAAAAATGCTCTAAAAACCCTAACTTGTTGTTTAGTAATTTAAGTTAATTTTAGAGCACTTCATATTAAACAATATTTTTAAGAACAATTTATTTTGTTTTTGAACAGTGAAAAATAAATTCTTATGATAGTTTACTCTTGACCATGTAACACACAACAGGACATTAATGCGTTAATATTTCTTTCCAGAGTTGGAATTTAACTTTTTGCAGGGTTTGTTTTGTGATTTTCTTATAGTTATTGCAAAGGAAGGCGAACAAAAAATGAATTTTTGCATAAATATTAAATAATATTGCATTTTTATTAAATAAGCATTTGTTATTTTAGTCATTAATTTTTTTTAAATATAGTTGGCGTATTTTGTATTTAAACAATAAAACATTTAATTTTTCCAAAATTGAATGAAAATTTATTGTACCAACCTACGCACTAAGTATAACCAACTGTACCTTGTATCTCCTTACCTGTTTGCACTCCCCCGCAATCTGGTTTCGATCGGTCAATGTATGGCTATTGTAGAGGGTATGACGGACAGACGGATGGACAGACAAACAGAAGTCACAGAATTTTATATATGGATACACACGTGCATTAATCTTCTTAAATATTATTAATCGTCAATCCATTTCAAACCTATCTATTTTAATATACATCAGGAAGATGTTGTAGAATTGACTAAACATATAATACATCAAATTAGCATTTTATCACATTGGAATACCAATCTGGGCCTTGTCAGGATTCATAGAGTTTACACTGAGGTATACTAAACGCTGTAATCTACGCGACAGGTGTCGCAAGACGGCAACAGATTATATCACGCGACTTACGTGGACTAAAAAGTTAATAAGTTGGTTATGAAGGAGTGACGCTAAAGGTGTGAAATCTTGCATCCATTGATTTTTAATTTTCTTATTAATAACTGCATTTTTTCTTCAAGGTAAAATGACATCTGACTGCGTAGAAAAGACCTCAAATGTAACTAGTAGCGATTCTCTTGAAAATGAACAAAATTTGGCATCTTAGAGTTTTCAAGTACCTGCAGATAAAGGCATTGGCCTTAAAATAACATTCATACTAATATTTTTTTTAATCATTTCACCCAGAGCAAGGCGGAAACGCCACTGATGTGCAGGGGGCTACATAAATGTAAAAAGATTAATTAGAAAAGAGTGAGGGGTACAAACTAGTTAGAAAGGAACAATAGAATGCTGAGAAAGCAGGTGCGATGACAGATACATAGGTGGAGAGAAAGGGAAGGTTATACAGGGGTGGGGAGAGAGCCAGAGTCCAGTGGTTAGTAGATGAGTATTGACTTTGCATTTAAATTTCTGGAAGTTGTAGCCCTCAGGAAAGCAAGAATACGGGAGCGAGTTCCACGGGCGGGAAGTGCGAGAGAAGATGCTGCAGGAGTAGAATTGTCGTTTGCATTTGGTTAACCTGACTGTGAATGGGTGGGACCCAGTTGCCAGTCTGGTTGCACGAGTAAACACCTGTTGATGAGGCATCAGTGACTTAAGTTCGTCCGAGCAGAAGCCATGAAAGTATTTATAGAACATGGTTGCTATATTATAGATGAGCATTCAATTTCTTCGACAGTGAAAAAGTGAGCAGTTGAATCTTAAAGGAGAAGTGTTTGTCTTATAGATGGGTGAAAGTTAGAACGTCTTGTAACTGCATTAGACCGAGGAAGACATTGATCGTGTTCACCACATGGAGATGCAAAAATGGCGATGAACTTTAAATCAAGTAGTCAATGTTATTTTATTTTATTTTATTTTTTTAATCATTTCACCCCAAGCAAGGTGGTCCTGCCACTGATGTCCATGGGGACTACATAAGAGAGTTAAAGTTTTAGTTAGGACGAGAGTGAAGGGAAAGACGAACCAGCAACAAGGGGTGAAAGGGTGAAAAAGAAAGTGGGGCAAGAGAAGGATGTGAACACAGGAGTGAAGGCAGTTCCGAAGGTAAAGAGAAAGAAAAAGATCAAGATACACCTGGTGATGTGGAATGGAGTTAAGTGGATGAGATAGGAATTGATTTTGCATTTAAATTTGTGGAAATTGTAGCAGTCAGGAAAGCAAGAATATGGAAGGGAGTTCCACAGACGAGAAGCGCGAGAAGAAGCTTCTAGAGTAAAGAGAGAGAGAGAGAGAGAGAGAGAGAGAGAGAGAGAGAGAGGAGTTCTCATGACAAAGATTTATGCTTTAGAAAGACCATCAAGGTAGAAAAATGACGAAATCAGTCTCGCTTCACCATAACAATGCTCCGTCACACGTCCATGGTTTCAATGGCTACTGTGAGTGAAAATTATTTCTGACACAGAATCAAAAGCACATCTCACGGAAATATTTGTCATTGTTGGAGGTTGATCCAACTGGTTTCCTTGAAGGTTTCCTAACCCAGCATGATTATCACTCTGAGCCAGAGATAAAGATACTTTCCAGGAAGGAAGGTCGTGGGCATGGCGGAAAACTGAATCCAGTAGCAAGGCCTCTGATTGGGTGGTTGTGAGGAGTATGGAACCACCTCTTAATTGCTGTTGTTCTCAGGTTCACCCTAACACGGAGTGGCAGCACGTGTTAGGATTGCAGCTATGGGCAAATAGTTAACTCCTAAACAGATGTCAAAACACTATGAAAACGCAAAAATACTCTTTTATAGAAATATATACAATAGACTCTTATAGAAAAATAATACATTTGTGAAGGGAATATATTACCAACAATATATTTATTGCCATAACGCATTTTTGAAGGAAAAATAATTATTTTAAACAAAACATTTTTAAAATGAAAACTAGAAAACATTTTCAGTTTTCTAAAATAAAGAATAAAAACAAGACAATTTTCATTAAAATCTAACTAAATCAACCTTGTCACTATCACCGAAAGTTTTAAAAAACAAACATAAAACCGTACCTTTTGGGCATTAAATAACCCACAGAGGTTGATATGCTGTAAAGCAAAACTCAAACTTAAACCATCAAGAAAAAAACCCTCTCCCCTGCTCTGAATTAGGCCAGAGTCGTTTCATCAGCAGTTAAGGTGGTGGCCCAATTTTTAGGGATCCAAAAAGAGGTACGTTTAGTGACTATCTTCAAAAAGGCTGCACCATCAATAGAAATTATTATGTCAACGTGATGCAGCTGTTGCCAAAGGCTATCAAGGCAGAAAAAACTGGTTAAACCGTCTTGTTTCACCAGGACAATACTCTAGCATACAAATCCTTTGTTTCAATCGCTGCTATGAATGACTGTGGCTTTAAACTGGTTGATAACCCATTCTCTTCTGATTTGGCCCGATATGACTATCATATGTTCCCCCACAGGAATTAACACTTATCTATAAAACCAGATATTCTGTGGATAATTTGTTTTTGGACAAACACAATGAAAGTTTGTTTGTCAATGATATCCAAGAACTGCAACACAAATGGTAGAGGGGTGTGTACCACAAATGGAACTTTGTTGAAGAATAAACCTCATTTAATCCTACTCCAAGAGAATACATTTGTCAATCTATGAACTTTTCAGCACACCGTTTTCTATTAACAGAAGACTTTGATATGTAGAGGTAATTTTAACCTGAGAGTTGCAAAATCTCTACCTGCTGTTGGATGAGTGGGTAAACTGATATCACTTCTCGATGTGCGATGTATAGCTGTATCTGCAAGAGTTAAAATATTAAAAATACGTTTCATCTTGTTCTTTTCTTCCTTAAATGTTATACTTCATCATGCATATTTCTAGGCTTTGACAAAAGTGTCTATCTAAAAATGATTTTAAAAACGATAAAATAAAATGTGATTTTCTTTCTTTAATCCAATATTCTAAATCATTTAATTGGCTTGTACTTTAATTCATAATGTATAGTTTGCTTCTTCAAAGGTTAATGAACAATCAACAATGAAAAATTTTATCACGACTTTTTTTTATTTTTATGCGCGGCCTGATTTGCTTATATCAAGTTTATAAAATAGAAAGCACACCATCACGAAACGATAACTTCCCGGAAAGCAGATTGATTACAAAAGCAAGAACTATTGCTGTTGAAGAGAATAAAAAATGTGAGTATAACCTTGCGGATCTGAGGATATAAATGTCACAATGAGACATTTTACAACCTGTGGCTTTTCGTTTTTGCTCGTGACATTTTTTTGTTTTTTGCTTTTGATATTAGAAAGGTCATCATCCATGATTTATTAAGCATTAACTAAATCAAAAAAGAAAGAAAGAGACAGAATGAAAACAGGCAAACATATCATATGAGAATATTTAATAGTGCTTTATATTGTTATGGCGACTTGTGTAGGAACCTTAGTCGCCAATTTGCTGGGGATTCCGAGCGAGGAACTGCACAAAATAATGAACAACAAATACAGATATCGAGATTGAAAATTAGGTTATATTGAACGTATTATACAAACCTGAACGCTGGTTAGTTAATCCAAGAATACTATTAGTAAGAAATAAATATATACAATTCTTGAAGTGAAGAAAATAGTATACCCATGTATATTATTCTAGCTGAGTGGAGCTCAGAGCTAGTCTGACTTCTGATGCGGTAGTCTCTGGGTAACTTCGGTATCTCTCGGTAACTTACAAATCAGTTCCGGTAGTCGCCGATAACTCTAACGGATCTCTACTATTACTCTCAACTCTGAACTCTATGGCAGCAACTGCGGTTCTCTCTATGGCAGGAGTATATATATACTCAGTCGAGTCCATTATCATGTACAAAGGGAAAATCCCACAACATATTTTTTAATCATTTCACCCCGAGCAAGGCAGAAATACCACTGATGAGCGGGGGGTGGCTACATAACTGTAAAAAGATTAATTAGAAAAGAGTGAGGAGTACAAACTAGTTAGAAAGAAGCAATAGAAAGCTGAGAATGCTATACAAGGTTATACAGGGGTGGGGAGAGAGCTAGAGTCCAGTGGTTAGTAGGTGAGTATTGACTTTGCATTTAAATTTCTGGAGGTTGTAGCCGTCAGGAAAGCAAGAATACGGGAGCGAGTTCCACAGGCGGGAAGTGCGAGAGAAGAAGCTGCAGGAGTAGAATTGTCGTCTGCATTTGGCTAACCTGACGGTGGGACCCAGTTGCCATTCTGGTTGCACGAGTAAACACCTGTTGAGGAGGCACCAGTGACTTAAGTTTGTCTGAGCAGAAGACATGAAAGTACTTATAGAAGAGACAAAGGGAGGCCACATTTCGACGGTGGGGAAGTGGCTGCAGTCGAGCCGCCAGATCAGTACCTATCACATTACAGACTCTCCTTTGGAGCCTGTCAAGAACACTGAGGAGAACGGCAGGGGCGCCTGACCATAAATGGCAGCAGTACTCCATGCACGGACGGATGGTTGACTTGTATATATGCAGGATGGATTCAGGCGGAAAAAACATCCTGGATCGACATAGTGACCCAACCTTCTTAGCAGTAGATTTTGCTATGGATTCAATATAGTGGTTCCATTTAAGGTCTGAGGAGAGGGTAAGTCCGAGGAGGCGTAGTGTGTTGCTCTCAGGGAGAATCGCTTGGTCCATGCTTATGGGAGGCAGGAGAGGTTGCCTGTAATGGTTGACAGACAACAGCTTGGTCTTAGATGAATTGAAGTTGACAAGCCACTTCTTGCCCCAGTTCACCACAGAATGTAGATCCCGTTCAAGGTCAGCAGCGAGATTATGTCTGTCCGCCACGACAGGTTTCTTACTGGTGCGGGAGTATATTGTAGTGTCATCTGCGTTGAAGCCTACTTGGGACTTGATCTCATCTGCGAGGTCGTTGATGAAAATAAGGAAGAGCGTCGGGCCCAGGATAGAGCCCTGTGGGACACCAGCATTCGTGCTGCGGGATGAAGAGGCACGCCCATTCAAAATGTCCATGATTTTACGGTTATTTAAAAAAGATTGGATTAGGTCAAGCAGGCAACCTGTAATACCGTAACCCCGTAGCTTGCATAGAAGGCCAGAGTACCAAACCCTGTCGAAAGCCTTGGAGATGTCCAGAGCAACCACGCGAGCCTCGTCAGACTCATCAAGGGCCTGGAGCATGTACTCCGTTACGGTTGTAAGCACGTCGGCCGTGGACCTGGCAAAGCAGAAGCCATATTGCCTGTCAGAGAAGAGTCTGTGGGCAATGAGATGTTGAACTATTTCAACATTGATTATGGCCTCGAATACTTTCCCGAATATCGGTAGAAGACTGTAAGGGAGATAGTTGGATGGGTCCGAGGGTTCACCACAATTCTTAAATGCAGGAACGACTGAAGAGAACTTCCAGCATGCAGGAAAGTAGGAAGCAGAAAGGCAGTAGTTAAATAGTTTAGAGAGGACAGGGGAAAGTTCAGGAGCACACCTCTTAAGGACTATCACTGGGATTCCATCGTATCCACTCGCCTTAAAAAAAAATTCTATTTCAGTAACCATATTGTCTATATTGACAGACAAGTATCTGATTGAACTCAAGTGTATTTGGAATCTCTTTTTATGTATTTCTAGACGGCAACCATCTCTGTGCAAATAAAAAAGCTTCCTTTACTCCTTGAAGAAACCCACCGTGAACTAAGTTCACTTACAAAATCTGAGAAACATACTTTCTTGTGTGAGATTACAATTGTAAACAATATTCCAAGTTTTCAATGGGAATCCTGTTTATAGTTAAACATTAAATCATTTGATTAAAAATCGGGTCGATTAATTATAATTTTATAAATCTGGAACACGTATCATTATCATTATACTTTATCAGTTTTACTTTTCAAAAAGTAAAAATCATTTGCATTTTAATCAATTGCATATTCGCCATTATTTGCTCTGCAACGGCCTGATGATCACACTAACACACATCCAAGAGTATGACATGCCATCTACAAACTAGTGACGCCTTCTTGACAGACAAAGCAGTTTCTTGAAAAACATTTTCCGCGAGAACACCATCCGTCAGTACATCCAGAGAATTGATTCTGTTCTGTATCTTCAATCTGGTTTTTATTAAAGGAAGATTTTCCCATCGAATCGTTTTCCAGAGAGCGAAAAACAAAGATAATGATCGGCTTGTACATATATATATATATATATATATATATATATATATATATATATATATATATATATATTAATCATTTCGCTCAATGAAAACAGTCTTACTCTCACCGGTGCGCAGGGGTTACATAGGACGAAAGTAATGAGAAGGAGGTACAGATTATAGGGGGTGTCAGGCAGTGGGTAAGAGAATGATTAGAATACTGGAGTGATGAGAGTGGAGTGGACGGAGAAAATAGCATGCGATAAAGGATGCAAATCATTGAGACAGGATATGACTATTGACCTTACATTTAAATTCTTGTGATTGTAGCTGTCGGGGAAGTAAGTATACCGAAGGGGATTCCACAGGCCGGATGATGCGAGAAAAGAAGCTGTAGAGTAGATGTTGCGGTTACATTTTTTATTGGTTTCACTGTAAAAGGGTGGGACCTAGTTGCTAATCTGGTAGCTCGAGTAAAGTAATACGTAGGGGACAGCAGTGAGCTATATCTTCTGAAATAAATTTTGTAATGGATTAAAAATGGATTAAACATCTATTTAAAGAATATATATATATATATATATATATATATATATATAAACTTATTTTTAAATCGAACTTTTTCTGTGTGTGTGTGTCCGTTACATATAGACTCCGAAACGGCTGAACCGATTTTCTTGAAATTTTACACAGTTGTACTATAAGCGTCTGCGATTGTTCTTAGCAAGGTTTTGTGTCGAGGTACCCCCGATAAATATCGAAAATAGATAACCGAAAAAAATCGGCTTATACCAGGAGTGGTCCGATTTCAATCAAATTTGATACACTCATAGACAAAGACATAAGAAACGATGTTGAGAAGTTTCAAGGCTGCAGTTCTTACAATAGTGCAGAAAATCGATAATATATATATAAAAGCTTTCATTACACCCGAGCAACGCCGGGCTATACTGCTAGTATATATATATATATATATATATATATATATATATATATATTATATTTATATATATTAATATTATGTAGTTAAAGAAAATAGTAAGAAAAGGACTACATATAAAATCCGAAATAACTGAATGCATAGTAATCGGTATAAAGAGCAACCTACAACTCAGAGATGCTAAAATAAAAAGGAGAAGAATACATCTGTTATTTTTTGTAAAAATGTTCCAAGGCAGCCAGGGAGCCTTTGCTTCGGCCAGGAAGCTTTTGCTTCAGCCAGCCATTAACAAGAAGAGACTAGTATACGGAAGAGATCACAAAAACTGGGCAACAGAACAGTTCATTTGATGCACTGATGTGCAGTATTAAAAACAATTCTATTTTCATTTAGAATTATCCACTTGGCAATAAATAAAAAAAGATATGATGAAGTACTTCATTTCTTTTAAAACACTCGGGTGACCTAATAATTATGGTTGGTAGTATTTATGTGTCTGTGTAAGATAAAATGCTGGATATCCAGATAGAAGTAGAGCGTTAATAACAGGAAAAACAAAAACTGAATAAGAATTAAGACATTATAATAATGCCTTCACGAGGCTTCGAAGTCAGCATGACTGATAAAACATTACTCATCTAAGTTACAAACTTTAATTATATTTATATATATCGAGGCAGCAAGTAATTTTCTAAACATATGCTGTTAAATATAAGAGACAATGAATGTCTATTATGTTTAATCATGAGCCCTTCTAAAGCTTAGAAGAAAATTAATAAATAATCATCCAAATGTTGGAGAATTTTTGTCTTTATTTTCAACTGAAATTAAAGCAAAAATACGACGTTTAGAACGGCTCATGATTAAACATAATAGACATTCATTGTCTCTTATATTTAACAGCATATGTTTAGAAAAAAAAAAAAAATATATATATATATATATATATATATATAAAACCGCTTGATTATAAACAGAATATCTACTTAAATACGAGTATCGATCAAAAATTGTCGCTTGCTTAAAAACCATCTCGTTAATTTTGCGTTAATTTCCGTATGTATTAATAGTAGTAGTAGTAGTAGGAGGAGGAGGAGGAGCAGGAGGAGGGGGAAGACTAAGAACCAATGGAATGACATTCCACAGTTCGTAGAATCTACTTTTTGAGAGTGCTCGAAACGTAATAGAGAAATATTTGCAGTAATATTTTTATTATTAAAGTTTATAATAAAATATTTTATTATTAAAGTTTATAATAAAATATTTTATTATTAAAGTTTATAATACAATATTTTCATTCTTAAAGTTTATAATAAACCATTTTTCTACACAAGAGCTGTCATGTTTCTGTCCTATCTCATCCGGTGATATACCTCATCAGATACATCGCTCGATGAGGTGCTGAATATAGTACTCAAGCACGACAGTCCTTGTATAGCGAAAAAATATTTTTATTATAAACCGCAATAATAAGAATATTAGTATATATATATATATATATATATATATATATATATATATATGTCATTCACATACAAGCCTGTTGTTCTTTATCACAGCTCACCAGTGTAATTAAACATTTACTTGCTGGGCTTGAAATTGACCGAGTTGGTGTAAGTCAGAGACGCTACTCCTTATGCCATAACCGCAAAAATAAAATTCTAGCGTGTTTTATATAAGCGGCCTATACACACACCAGTCACCGGAAAAACTCAATTTATCGCTGAAGAGTAACACGTAAATCGCAGAAGTGGTAACTATTTTTTTGTAATTTTCCTCTCCAGAGAGCTCAATCGTAGTACGAGCATCATATATTTATCATCCACAAAGAAGCCTGTTCACAGCTTATCAGTATGGGTAGACAACTACTTGCTTCTTACTGATACTCCTATATATATATATATATATATATATATAGTAGTCATTAAGTACCCTACGTGATACATGCTTGGGCGACCATGATTCGAAAGAGACATGACTGACAGAAGATTATCCTGCAGTAGGTTGCCATTCAACAGTCAACTGGAATTCGAAATTCCCCAATTTCTTTTTCCGAGCCGACATCCACTGCCCGACAACGGTAATAAATCCAGGAAAAGAGTTGGTAAATATTTAAAATAGGCTCTAGCAATATTAGATTAATAATAAAACTGATCCAACAGAGAGCTCTATGTAAATTTAATTTACACAGCAAATATTTATTTTATATGTAAATTCAATATTTTACATTTAAAGAATAGACATTTAAAGCCTGCTTTAATGTTACTACATCCCTTCCTTCCCACTTTCCATTTAATTCTTATATCAATCTTTAGCCTAAGTTTATTGATACTGGTTATAATTTAATTTTATGCACTCCATACCCTTTAAGTTTATTCTTAGATGTGTGTATGTACACAGAATATATATATATATATATATTCATCCGCAGACAGATCTGTTTCGCTGCATCACAGCTCATCAGTACGGTAAGACATTCGATTGCTTTTAGCCGGGATTGAAATCCGATCGAATTGACTTCAGTCGGCGATTCTACCTCTGAGCTATGTGTGCTCGGTAAAAGAACTTTTAGCGTAATATATCATGTAAACATTTGTTTAAGTAGCTAAGAGTGTTCTAATTCAGTAGCTAAGAATGTTCTAATTCATTACTGAATTAATTGAATATATATATATTTTTTTCTAAACATATATATATATATATATATATATATACATATATATATATATATAAACATATATATGCATATATATATACATATATATATATATATATATATATATATGAACTGAATATACATATTTTATTATATTAATAAAAGAGGGAGGAAATATATATATATTAATAGAAGTGGAGGAAATATTGCTAATTGAAATAAAAGCTTAGAAGATGTAGGGACCCATGATCGTATACGATCCAGTTAAAGAAGGCTCATAGGGAGAATGTATAACTTTGGAGAAAATTAATTTTAAAAGTATGAAAATATATTGACATCCTCTAGGTGACTGATTCAGTTTGGTATTTTCCAAAGTTGGTGTTCTAGTAGTTGCCTAAATACTAAACTCTATTGCGACTTTTAAATGACTCCAATTTAATGTAATGGATGTCGCCATACTTGAACTTTAATTTAATTAGGAAATATACCAAATTTTACCAAGTATCAAGCACATATGAAGTATAGGACCTGTGATGAGCATCTCTTCATGCTAGTAAAATTTACGATCCTCTCTTCATTCCGCGATTCTATAATCCCTTAATTTAATCCTTAAGAAAGAATTAATGTTATGCTGCTATTTGCGAACGGAAAAGCTTGAATTTTACGAAGCTTCCGCTTTCTCTGCATTTCGCATATATTTTCTTATTTTTTTTCATCTGCCTGTAAATTATTCAATTATTCATCATCCTAAATGAATTAACCAAATTACATTATTCAATTATTATTTGTGCTTCACAGATTTTATTTTTTAATTTTTTTTTTACGCTAAAACGACGCGTATTCGATTTTTTTCTCACTATAAATTTATGTGGAATTTTTTTAGTTATGACCGATTTAGGCGTATATATATATATATATATATATATATATATATATATATATATTGTACTAGTTGTAGCGACGTTCTACGTTATATCGAGCACTCTTTATAAAAGTAAATGCATCAGCAAGTAAAAAAGCCTACGAGTTCCACAACTTATATATAATATATATATATATATATATATAAGTGGCTTATACTAATTTATTCTAATGGATATATATTCTTCAGTTTAACAGTTAAGTGCTTAATACAGAAGTAGTGCATTTATAGATATATAGTTATTAATATTTATAAAATAATAGCATACTGCAACTTAACCGTTATCATGTTTCGGTGTTCAATACACAATCATATTACCTGATAATGGTGTATTGATTGTTTTGAGTTGCAGTATTCTATTAATATTATGTTAAAAAATAAGATCTATCTATCTATCTATCTATCTATCTATCTATCTATCTATCTATATATATATATATATATATATATATATATATCTTATATTAATTAATTTTTACTTAGCCGAGCAGTGATATTTCAGTCATGCCGACTTCAAATTTTCGTGCAGGAATTATGGTAAAGTCTTCAAATATCTGGGCCATTTCTATTTTTTCGGCTGCTATTCCAATTTTTCTGTATTCATATGAAATTTAGTGAGATTCGATATCTTTGTGTGTGAGTGATTGATGGGTGTTGTTTCTTAAGTGGTATGGGATTTCTTGGTGGTTGTTTGCTATTTATTTTGTTGATCTCTTTTTAGCGGGCTTAAGTGTATGCCAGCTTAATTGCTTCATATTGAGCTGACCTCAATACATGCATATACCGACGCCAATTCGGTCGGATTTCAATTCTGGGTAAAAAGCAATCGGAGTCTAACCGTACTGATGAGCTGTGATGCAGTGAAACAGATCTGTCTGCGGATGAGCATATATATATATATATATATATATATATATATATATATATATATATATATTCTGTGTACATACACACATCTAACAATAAACGTAAAGGGTATGAAGTGCATAAAATTAAATTATAACTTAACTGACTGATAAATATAATTATTTAGTTCTTGGTCATAATTAAATTAGATCAGTACACAGTTGTATTTAAAAGTGTTCAATATAATATGTTGTAGAACTTTTGAAGATGTTTCATTTGTAAACGTGTTATTACGCAACCCATGTTTCTACCTTCCGGTGTCTTCAGGCGATTTGCAATAACTGATTTTACCTTCTTTTTAAGAATGTTCACGTCACAGAGAGTTTATTATGAACGCGCAGTTTTCAAAATTAGAAGAAATTAGAATGTTTTCATCTATGATTGTATGATCTTAATAGGTATTTGTTGGTATGGTTACACTTGGTTATAATTTCTGTTTTTGTTTCATTTATCAATTCATTTTTTCTAGAATAACATTGTTAAGGTGCCCTATTTATAGAAATGGAATCTTCCTCCGTCAATAAATAATAACCTTCCGAATTGGCAGTCTAGAGTCAGTCGAGGTAGTCGAGACACAGTGTAACTATACAGTTCGGAAGTATACTTCTATTTGCTGATTACTAACACTCGTATTTATATATATGTTCTGTTCTTCTAATACATTGGTTAAACCTACCTTCTTGTTTTCCGTGTCTTTCTTCGTGACCCTAACAAGCCACAACAAACATAATAGTTAACTTTTCTTCCTGGCACAGTCTACATATTTTGCCACCGTTGTATGGCTTGGATGGTTTCACTACAATGCATATTATATTTCGGTCTGTTCCACATTTTAATTTCAGTTTCCACACGTGGCTAGCCAATTTTGTACAATTTTTTAAGTATTCTAGTGTAAATGTAGGTTTGTGATGAAACAGTCCGGTCTTAAGAGTATCTTTGGTTGATCCCAAATTTGTTTTGTGTTAACCATTTAAGTCATGTACTTTTGCTTTGTAAATAAATTCTTTTTTTATTACAAAGTCCTTGAAATAGGCATTTATTTTTGTTCTTACAGTTACATTTCTTATTAATGATTTTGTTTGGCATGTTGCGATTTAAGTTTCTAGCGTTTTGTTACTTTATGAAATTTTCTAAATTACGACTGCAGCTATAACTCAGTTTGATTGTACTCCTATTTAAAATTTTGTTTAATTCTGAGGTTTTTGGAAAGTGTTTATCGATCAGTTTAAATTTTTTTTTTTTTGTATCTTGGTTTTTACATCTATGTTATATGCTGAGTTGAACCAGATAATGTTTCGTTTGCTATCATTGTACTTTTTGTCTGTTTGGTTTGAGATCTAAAAGTATTCGTATGGCCAGATTATTTTAGTGCATTTTCATAGATTTTTTTCTTTTTACCAAATATTCTTTTGTTTGACGAATTCTTATATATAATAATGAGAGTTAAAATCAATTTACGAACAAGGGTGGAGCCTTAGGGGGACACCTGAGTTAGTACGAAAGAAATCTAAATACGTGGCTGTTCAGAATAACATTCATGTTAAGATATAATAGGAAAGACTGCATAAATTTAAAAATGTGTCCGGAAACACCGTAACTTTTCAGCTTGTTGAAAAGATCTGTATGCCAAAAACTGTCAAATCCTTGCGAGTTGTTCAATGCTTCCCTGTTTTCGTCAAGTGCATGACAGTCTCTGGATGAAAACAATAGTTGAGCTAGCTATACGTTTTTGTGCTTATTTTATAATCATATAACCCCAAGCAAGGCAGTTAATTGCCATTGGTGCGCAGTGGGTACATAGGAGGAAACTTATGAGAAAGATTGGGGTGTCAGGAAGTGCGTAAAAGAAGGATTGTACTACATCAATTTTACTTTTCAAAGAGTAAAAATCATTAGCATTATAATCAATTGCATATTCGCCATTATTTGTTCTGCAACGGCCTGGTGATCACACTAACACTCATCCAAGAGTATGACATGCCATCTACAATCTGGTGACGACTTCGTGGCAGACAAAGCAGTTTCTTGAAAGACACTTTCCGGGAGAACACCATCCGTCAGGACATCCAGACGATTGATTCTGTTCGGAATCTTCAATCTGGTTTTTATTAAAGGAACATTTTCCTATCGAATCGTTTTCCAGAGAGCAAAAAGCAAAGATAATAATCGGTTAGTATAAGTTAACGTAATTATGAATAGAACAGACAATCTCTAATCCAAAAGTTGAAAAACAATTCAAATGTGTGTGTATATATATATATATATATATATATATATTAATCATTTCTCCCAAGCAAAACAGTTTTACTGTCACCGGTGAGCAGAGGTTTACATAGGAGGAAAGTTATGAGAAAGAGTGACAGGTTATAGGGGGTGTCAGGAAGTGGGTAAGAGAAGGATGAGAATACTGATGAGAGTGGAGTGGACGGGAAAAGGATCATTAGAGAGACGATGCAAGTTAATGAGTTAGGAGATGACTATTGACTTTACATTTAAATTCTTGGAGATTGTAGCTGTCGGGGAATTCTTGGAGATTGTAGCTGTTAACGGAAGCTGATGGAGTAGAATTATCGTTTAAATTTTATTGGCTTCATAGTAAAAGGGTGAGACCTAATTGCTAATCTTGTCGCTCGAGTAAATTTATACATAGGGGACACCAGGGAGCTAAGTTCATCGGAGCAGAACCCTTGAAAATATTTGTAGAAGAGACACAGGGTAGCCACATTGCGCCGGTGAGAGAGTAACTGTACCTGAGCTGCCAAGTCGGGATCGATTAAATTACAGATTCTCTATTGGATTTTGTCAAGGAGACCTAGGTGGATAGCAGCGGCAACTGACCATATATGTAGCAGTAAATTCTATGGTAACGGTATTTTTTCTTACACTTTTGTTTTGTGAAAATCCCTTCCAGTCTCATGCTTTCCATCCAACTTTAATCTGCAAAAGTTTAAATGCAATCTCAATCACTATCTTCTGTCCTCTTGATTACTTTTTTCTTTTCCAGCTCATTAGTAATGTTTCTGTTTCTACTTCTTCCACACCCTTGCGTCTTAGTGGATTTACTTCCTTTGCATTACGTGAAACGGAATAAAAATAAGTATATTGACTACATTTCACGAAAAAAC
Organism: Ascarosepion bandense; assembly: GCA_037127315.1. NCBI lineage: Eukaryota > Metazoa > Mollusca > Cephalopoda > Sepiida > Sepiidae > Ascarosepion > Ascarosepion bandense. The sequence continues at coordinate 459,384 of JBBBDQ010002026.1, read as the reverse complement.
GTGAAATGTAAACTATGAGTAGATGAAAGTGTTTGCAGTTTTATTAAACCGGTATACTGTTGAAAGCATCTGGGATTCTGGAAGATATAAAAAAAAAACCTTATGTTGCTGGCTTTATTTATTCTGTACTTTTCAAATTTTCACCACAAAGAAAAGCGGACATTGAATCTCGTAACAAAAGGAAATCTTCCAGGGCCCAGCCGGTTTTGTAAGAATGGCGCGATAATATATCCAACATTTAGACTTTAAGTTATGCTTATTCATAGCTGAGAGACTTCATTACAGCTCGCAAGAATGGCGCACTTTCTACCATTACAGACCAGAGAGTTTAGGCGCCCTTTTTTGTCTGAGAACATTCTGAAGATAATGCATATGCGTGCAGATATATTTAACAAGCTTAACTTTTTCTTATATATATATATATATATATATATATATATATATATACTGTGTTTATGAAATTATGAAAAATATAAGAATAGCGAATATTTTGGAACAATATATATATATATATATATATATTAATATATATATATATTAATATATATATATATAAAGAAAAAATATATTGTAAGTAATATTATATATATATATATATATATATATATATATATATATATATATTAATATATATATATATGAAGAAAAATATATTGTAAGTAATATTATATATATATATATATATATATACACTACCGGCTACACTAGTATATATATATATATATATATATACACTACCGGCCATAATTATTAGGCGACACCAGATTTTTAAAAGGAATGATGTATTTCATTTTTAATATTTGTTGCCAAGTGGATAATTCTAAATGAAAATAAAATGGTTTTGTTATTATTACTTTGAAAAATTTTACAAAGCAAGGAAACAAAGATGAACTCGTTCGAATCACTGTAAATATTTATATTCTTTTATTGATGAAACTGCAATATAGGTAATTATTAAATATTTCTAAATTCATTTGATGCACTTGTTATTGTGCAGTATTAACAAAAGAACCATTATGTTTTTATTTGCATTTATTTACTTGGCGATAAATACTAACAAATACTATGAAATACATCATTTTTTAAACATTGGGGTGGCCTAATAATTATGCCCGGTCGTGTATATCTTGTTTCGACATTGAAAAACAGTGTCTCGTCAGGTAGTTAATAATTATAGTAATAAAGGTTTCATTTTAAAAAAACAAAAACAATATTTTATAAGCGTTTCACCACGAGCAAGGCATGTCACTGCCACTACTGCGCAGGGGGGCTACATAGAGTGGAGAAAGGATGATTAAATATAGGAAATGTCAGAGGGTGGGTGATAGGCGGGTAAGGATACCGAGAATGAGGGTTGGGTAGATGAGAGTGTTCTGAGAATAATTGGTAGTTAGTGTGATAGGAGGTGTCTATTGACCCTACATTTAAACACCTGGAGATTTTAGCTGTCGGGAAAGCAGACTTGTGGAAGGGAGTTCCACAGGCGGGAAGCGCGAGAAAAGAAGCTGTTGGAGTAGAATTTATGGTTACATCTTATTTGTTTAACTGTAAAAGGGTGGGACCTAGTTGCTAATTTAGTATCTCGTGTAAATTCGTGCTTAGGCGGCACCAGTGATCTAAGCTCATCGGAGCAGAAGCCATGAAAGTACTTGTAGAAGAGGCACAGGGAAGCCACATCACGCCGGTGAGAGAGTGGTTGCAGCCGGTCTGCCAAGTCAGTATCAACCATGTTACAGATCCTCCTTTGTATTTTGTCAAGAAGCCCAAGGAGAGCAGCAGGGGCACCCGACCAGATATGGCAGCAATATTCAATACACGGGCGGATGGTAGATTTGTATATGTACAGAATAGATTCAGGTGGGAAAAACATCCGGGCACTGCACAGAGAACCGATTTTCATAGCAGCAGATTTGGCAATGGTTTCGATATAGTCATTCCATTTGAGGTCCGCCGAAAGTGTAAGGCCAAGGAGGCGCAGTATTTTAATTTACCGTTCACTTTCTACTCGTTTATTTTTCCTTTTCCTATTTCTTTTCCTTTTCTTTATAGAAGTACAATTCCTTTTTTTTTTTAAACTCCAAAATATTTGAGCCCAGAGACGGTTTAACCGATGTTATTATCTATCTGCAATTCATTTCCGGCCAAAGTTTAAAATTTCTCTCTCTTAGCCGTTTCTATTGGCTCTTTCCTCTCTATATTTTCTTACTTTTTTCTCTTCACTTTCTATTTCTTCTGTATCTTTCATTTTAATTTTTTATTTCCTTTTCTTGATATCTCATCATATTTTCTGATCTTTTTCTCCCTCTTTCTTTCCCTCCTTTTTTAATATCTTTTTACCGTGTACGAAAAAAAAATCTAAAAAAGCGAATAGTTTTTACATTTTTTTAAAAAAATAAAACGTTTATTACCATCATTATTAACTATTTGTTAAGACATTGTTCCTTCAATGTCGAAGCAAAATGTACCATTTTGTAGTAGCTTGTAGTTTGCACATGTTCTAAAGTAATAATAATATAATATTATTATTTTATTTCATAAAACTTACTGGCAATAATAACATAACGATATGATAATAAAGAAAATAAAAAATATTAAAATAATATTTAAATATCTTAAAGTAATAAAAATAATAGTCCTGATAAATAGAATTATTATTAATTATTAAGTATTTATTACTTATTATAATATTATTTATTATAATATTCATAATCAGTGCTTAGAAAATTTACTAATACGAAAGTATATTCTTTTTATTTTAGATAGATGCATTATAGTGAGTTTATTATTTTTAATTTCGTAATTTTTATCAATTATTGTTATCATGTGTAATTGTTCTTTAATTTTTATTATTATTATCAGAATATATATATATATATATATATATATATATATATATATATATATATATATATTAGTGTCATTCAATAAAAAGGGTGAATGTTTCAGTATAAGGACTTGTAATACAGATAGAAACTTACTTTTTTTTATTTTTCTCCCAGCTGTGGCAAACACTTTTCCCATCAGTGCACAAGCTTCCGTATTCTCTCAACATAAAAATCTTTGACAAATTATACCTAGAGCCAAATCCGAAACAAAAACTAAAATAAAAGGGCTGAAAAAGAACAGACATACTGGCAGATAAACAGACACACACACAAACATTTTGTCTTATATATATATATATATATATATATATATATATATATATATATTATCGATTTTCTGCACTATTGTAAGAACTGCAATCTTGAAACCTCTGAATATCGTTTCGTATGTCTTTGTCTATGAGTGTATCAAATTTGATGAAAGTCGGACCAATCCTTTTATAACCCGATTTTTTCGATTATCGATTTTCGATATTTATCGGGGGTACCTCGACAGAAAAACCTACCTAAGAACACTCGCAGACCCTTATAGTACAACTATGTGAATTTTCAAGAAGATTGGTTCAGCCGTTCCGGAGTCTATAGGTAACGGATACACACACACAGACACACACACACAGACACACACACACACAGACATAGTTCTATTTATAAATAACTTTAGATAGATTTTATTTCACCTTTCTTATTTCTTTTTAATACAATTGTCACCTTCTTAGCCTGACTCTTTCCCTGTTCTGCCATCTCTTTGATTCCCTCCTTTATCTCTGTTCTTTTACCTGTTTTTCTTGTCCCACCATTTTTTCTTTTGCATGCTTTGTATTTTCTCTTTTTTATTTCTCTTCTTTTTTCACTTTTCCATCAGTCAGTTCATTGCCATACGTGAAACACGCTTGGGCAATCATATCTCGAAAGAGACATGACCTATTGGGCAGAAGATTATCCCGCAATAGGTTTCCATTGCTTTCTGCGGTAGACTGGTTGTCAGCCAAGGCTATAGAACCCATCTGTCCTGTTATTTAACCCATAACTGGTAGGAAGAGACGGATTAATACCTTTCTCAAGGGTACTTGCGCGTAAGTGAATACAATGAATTCAACTGGAATTTGAACTCGGCTCCCGGATTTTTTGTTCCGAGACAATATCCACTGCACCATCGCCGCCTCTGTCTTGCTTTAGATCTCCCCTTTACCGGTCTACTTTTCCAACAGCCAACCTAATTTACTTCTGATCAATCACTTGTGCATTGCTTTTTATTCCCCTAAAACTTTGTCGGCGAGCATAAAGGAAGAACGTCTAAACGGTTAGCCAGCCGCAACAACTTTCACCTCAAAGCTGTCGAAGGTGGCACTGAGCCCTTTCGACGCCTATTGGATTAAAATACGCTACTCCCACACTGCAGCTTTAAAAGTGATCAAGAGGTGAGTGCACTCTGATTGGCGCTTCCACTCCATCACTGAGTCGACGAATATATCTTTTCAAGATGGAAACTGATAACCAAACAGACACTTCGCCATCATCAGCAGAAACAACAGCAGAATTATGATCACGTTTAGCTTTTATTCATCTCCTTCTGTCTCTTTCCATTTTTATCTTATTTTTTGTTTCTCGATAATCGACATCATTATCGTCTGTTTGTTTTTGTCTTCAGCTTTTACAATAGCAACGTCATCAACAAATCCCCCCTTCTTTCTTTTCCATCTTTCGAAGTTGTCTACTTTTTTCGGCTCCGTAAACTACAATCTCAGAATTCAACACCTTTTCAAATGTTAAAAGCATTTCTCGACTACGGCTTCTAAATAAGTTTTAAGCTTGAGATTGTCTATTGGATTGTGTGCAAAAACCGAACAAAAAAGATAATCTACTTTAGTTTTATCGACAATTTCTTGATTTTAATGTACGAATGAGGGACAAGTACATAGGAAGGCAGAAGATTGGCAGTTACAATAGCAATGAAGCTAACGAAATAAAAAGATACTCCGCTAAACCTCAGGTTGTTACGGATATTACTTTTTTGTTTTTACATGTACAGCAACGTATCGCGAAGTATAATATTTCGTGATATATTAGGTTGTCCCAAAAATTCATAAACACTTGCAAAAAATTGAAATTTTACTCGCACAGTAATCTAAGCTTACCAAAAAAAAACTTGTAAAAAACTGAAATTTTACTCACCAAGTAATCTAAGATTACCAGAAAATACTTGCAAAAAATTAAAATTTTACTAGCCAAGTAATCTAATGTTACCAGAAAACACTTGTAAAAAACTGAAATTTTACTCGCAAAAACAACAAAAATTATTGCTCAAAATAAAGACCATAATTTTCCAAGACTTTCTTCCATCGATCTTCAAGCTTTCGGATCTGGTCAAAGTACCATTCAGCCCGATTCGAATCAAAGAATTCTTAACACACTTCCTCGACTTCATCAAACGAGTCCCATCGGCAGCCCTTCAGAAAGTGTTGCATTGAGCGGAAAAGGCTGTAATCTGATAGAGCACAGTCAGGACTGTAGGGTGGATGTGGTAGAACCTCAACGCCGTTCAGCTCTTCAAACTTGTCTTTGGTCTGCCTGGCGGTGTGTGGCTTGGCGTTGTCCTGCTGCATCAAAGCGCAATTTCGGTTGATCAGAGCCGGGTAGTTTTGCTTCAACTTTTCGTAGACTCGCACAAGTTGCTAACAGTAAAGTTTCGGCACTGATGGCACGACCATTCGGAACCAATTCAAAATGCACGATTCCTTCAAAGTTCCACCAAACGCACAACATGACTTTCTTGCCGAACTGATCTTGTTTTGGAACCGACGGTGTCTGTTGCCCTTTGTGAACTCATCGCTTGTCTCGATTTTGCTGGACCAGATAGACCCATTTCGCAAGTGTTTACGAGGTTTTGGGATAACCTAATATTTTGCTTTTTAGTAACTTTAGTCATTCTGAGAAACTATTGTCTAACGTTTTTGAAATTATATTTTTGGTTTGACACTTTTTTGAGACAGACGGCCAAATCGATAAGAATGATCTTGTTTGACATCTTTTTCTTGTTGCTTTACTTAACGGCCACAAATCTGCCAAAGATCAGAGGTCAAACGCACAGATCCTTCGCATTCGAGCTGATTTTTTTCAGTTTGGTGAGAACCAATTGTACGCAAATGAGCAATGGAATTTGTTTCTCTTGGTCAATGCGTGTGGCACCCATGTGCCATGTTTCTGGACCTTACCCATTCGGGTAAGATGACGTGCGACAATAAAATGAGAGTTTGTCACCTTCTGAGTCAATTCCATAGCGCGGTTCTTCTTTAGTCTGCGCGTGCAGTTGATTTTCATCAAACAGAACAGGTCGGCTAGAACGCGGAGAAGATCTGAGTATGATATTGTCATCCATGAAAAATGAAGAACATTTATGTGCCATGCTGCTTGTAATGAAGTGATCTCCGAACACAGCACACATGCCAAAAGCATTATTAGCAACTTTGTAACGAAGATTAAAAGAAAAGATATCGAACAGACTCATTCTTGGCAACTTTGCAGTCTCTCACGAACGGGTGTCTAATCTGAAATAATATTGTGGTAAAGTCAGACCACAGTTTCAAAAGATGACCAGAGCGATTTAGATAAAATTATGCCATGAAAGATTATTCTTCGAGATCATTCGCAGTACACTAGAAAAAATCAAATGAACGAATACGTTAAACGACCTAATATTTATTTGGCTACCTTGCTATTTCATTAGGTATATACGTCTTCTAACTAAAAATATTACCTCACAATAGACAAAATGTAATGCGTTGTGGTGCAGTAGATATCGGCTCGGAACGAGAGAGCAAAGTTCGAATTCCAGATGAATTCGTTACATTCACTTTCTCGCAAATACACTTGGGAAAGGTATTAATCCGTCTCTTTCCTCCAGCTAAGGGTCAAATAACAGTATAGCTTGTGTTTTATAGCCTTGGGTGGCAACTAGTCTATCACAGAAAGTAATAGCAACTTACATCGGAAAAATCTTCTGCCAAGTCAGTCATGTCTCTTTCGAGACATGATCACCCAAGCGAGTATTAGCTATGGCATTTAAGTGACTGATGGACGTAACATTTGTTTTTGAAGATTAAAAGCAAAAAATTAGGTTGGTAAAAGAAAAGTGGACCGTATTTTTTGTACAATAATACACTAAAACTTAAATAAAAAGACCGCCCAGAAGAGTTGTAGGAGATTCCAAAGTCGTCTTCAGACCGTGGTTTAAATCAATGGCTATTTTAGTAAAATAAATTTACTCTTTAGTATGTCAAGGCTTGTTTGTGCAATTTGAGTAAATGTAGCTATTAAAATGAGATTTCACTGACATTTCGGCGTAATTTAGACGACAATTCATCCAATCGCAGCCTGTATTTCTGTCACATGTGGTCTAGTACTCCTGCTACATATTTAGTGATTCTTGATAAAATCCAAAAAATAATCAGCAATATTTTTGGTCCTAACCGATCGTCTAGGCTTCAGACTCTGCTTTAGTCACTTCCCAACTGCCGTAAAGTTGCCTCCCTCTTCCTTGTCTAAAAATGCTTCATGATAAATTTTCGGATGAGCTCTTCGCTATGGTACCAAGACTTTATGAATTTAAGACACAGGAAACGTTGACTAGAAACAAAGAAGAGTGCACTAGATTGCTATGTGATGACAGTTCTTCAATATGGCAGTGAATGTTGGACAATATCATCAGAGATGAAGGAAAAACTTGAAGAAGCTGAAGTGTGGTTCAATAGAAGAATGCTGCGAATATCATGGATCGAGCATGTGAGAAATGATGAGGTTTTAGAAAGAATGAAAACGAAAAGGAAATTAATAATGATCATCAGGAAAAGAAAACTGAAGTTCCTTGGACATGTAATGAGAAAGGAAATCTTGGAGAATCTGATACGCACAAGTCAGAAAAGGGGAAAAGAGACGGGGGAATCAAAGGAGAACATATTTGAAGGGCCTGAGCAGGAGGATTGCAGAACGGGGTTTGGGTGGGGTAACAGAAGAACTTATACTAAGAGCCACCAGGGATTGGGACATGTAGAAAGCCACGATCGCCTACGTCCTGAAGGGACATAGCACGAAGAAGAAGAAGAAGAAGAACAAGAAGAACAAGAAGAAGATATAATCTTTTTTCACAAATGAAAACCTTTCCTTCACATATATCATCTGAGAAACGGAGAAGAAAAGGAAATAAATTTGTTAACCTATCACAAATTCCTTTTTATATAAAATGAGAAGGATTTTCTGAAGTAATCTGAAAAGTCTAGTTTCTGTTCACGAATTCATCGTTCAAGTTTTTGCCAATATAAAATTATTCGCCAATTATATTATCGTCTTTTAACCAAGCTCACGATACTTCAAAGAATTTTCCTTTAATAATCCAAGAATTCTAAGTATTTCAAACTATCTCTCTCCGTTTACTTTTGAAACCATACGACCGTATGTCCCTTCGGTGAGCAAGAAATGCCTTTACCGCTGTTTTAAACATTTTAAAAATATTATTTTGTGCCAGATTATTTAATATGTTTAATATGAACATTTCCTCTTCATGACAATTCGTTAAACCAACGGATTTCAAAAGTTTCTAATTTATTTTCCTGAAACGAGCTTGTGATACAACTTTAGGCATGTAATTTTGTAAATATATCCCTTATCTTGTTGTGTTAAAACTACCCATGTGTTTTCTGGTTCATTATTCTTCTTGGTGGGACTAAATAAACTGCTTTTATTATGGAAAGAAACTGATAAACTGAAAAATGTGTTTTAAGTGGTAAAACGGAAATGGATTGATACTCTGGTAATTGTGATTTCGATGGTTAAATTACAATGCCGGGAAGAACAGGTAAATGTGGACATCTAAAACACATTTTGAATATACTGGATAAGTGAAAATGAACTGACAATTGATTCAACTTGCTTTATAAAAATAAAAACCGAAATTTTTTTACTAAATTAAATTAATAGTTTTTAATTAATCTTAGTAGATTAGATGTACAGCCTTGCTCAGTAGCTCATTTTTTTAATAAGAAGAAAAACTGACACTTCATTTTATTTATATTTATTATTAAAATATCTAAAAGAAGTTAACATCTATTAATTTACTACGAACATCTTATTTACCTCCCTTGTCATTAGAGTTTTATTGATTGATTGTTTATTTGTTTAACCAGCATATCAAAATCTGTGGGTCGTTTAACATTGGAATACTGTTGTCATATCTGGTCAGGCGCCCCTGCTGTTCGTCTCAGTGTTCTCGACAGGCTCCAAAAGAGAATCCCTAATGTGATTGGTCTCGATCTGGCAGCTCGACTCTAGCCACGTTCTCACCGGCGAGATGTGACTTCCCTCTGTCTTTTCTACAAATATTTTCATGGCTCTGACGAAATTAGGTCATTGGTGCCCCCTCCAGAAGAATTTACTCGTGCAAACTTTTACAGTTACATCAACCAAATGCAGGCAAAAATTGTACTCCATCAGCTTCTTTTCTCGCACGTTCTTCCATACTTGCTTTTCTGACGGCTACAACCTCCAGGAATTTAAAATTCAATTCCTTTCTTTTATCCACTTAACTCCAGTCCTTTCTACATTACCCGTGTATCTTGTTCTTTTCATTTCTCTCTACCTTCGCAACTGTCTTCACTCTTGTGTTCACATCCTTCTCTTTTCCTTTCTCTTTCACCCCCTGTAAATGGTTCGTCTTCTTCTTCACTCTTTCTAAATTACCCCGTGTATCTTGTTCTATTTCTTTCTTCCTACCTTCACAAATCTCTTCACTCCTGTGTTCACATCCTTCTCTTGTCCTTTCTCTTTCACCCCCTGTAACTGGTTCGTCTTTCTCATCACTCTTTCTACATCACCCCATGTATCTTGTTCTTTTCCTTTCTCTCTACCTTCGCAACTGTCTTCACTCCTGTGTTCCCATCCTTCTCTTGCCCTTTCTCTTTCACCCACTGTAGCTGGTTCGTCTTCCTCTTCACTCTTTCTACATCACATAGTCTATGATAATCTCTGAGTCACAGTGTATCAGAATACCATATCTCTAGAAGCCAATTTGTCATGCTTTTTAGCCCATAGTTGAGAGTGCAAGAGTATATAAAAACCCAACCAGCTAAAACTCTTGTACCCTCAACTATACAAGTGAATGCCCCAACAAAATAGCAATTATACACAACTTAATTAACCGAGCACAAATCCACTCCTCCACAAAAAAATATTTTCCTCTGAACTAAAAATATAAAGCAGACTCTCATTAATAATGACTTCCCAAACCACATTTTAAATAAGACGATACTTCAAAAACCGCAATATACATAAAACAAAATATGGTCCTTCCACAAAAGACCCTAAACATATCAAATTCTTCTATTGCAACCAGATGCACGATAACTACAAACAGGATGAGAAAATAATAAAAAATCTCATTAGTACTCCTAAATTTTCCGTTGATCCTAATAAAAATTTAAAATTAATAACATATTATAAAAGGTACAATACTACTAATTTAATTATCCGTAATAACTCCTCCCTACAAACTGATGTGTTACGTAAAACCATTCAAATGTCCCTAAGGAGAATGTATCTATAAAAACAAAAAAAAAACAAAACAAATATATATGTTGGATTTACAACAACTACGTTAACTACACCTCATACATTACATTTGTCTGTCCATTTATCCATTTCTATACATCTACAACAACACTCCGGTCTACATTCGCAATATTAAAAAAAAACGATCGATAATACAACTATCCTATACCAAGAAAACAACAAAATCAAACTACAGATTCTCAATATTCATTAAAACACTTAAAGACGTCAGTTAATACAATCAGCTATGAATACTGTAGTAATGTTCTAAAATGTTTGTAAAAAGAACAGTTTTGTTCATACTTTAACACGTGCATGACCATAACTTTTTTTCGCATCCGTTACACCCAATGGTGTGCAGGGTAGCATCAAAGCTTCTCCACCTCTGCTTATCTTGGGCCAGACTAGTCAATGAACCTCAAGTGTGCAGCATGGCTAGCATCTCATTCTCCACCGTTCTTCTCCATGTCGTCTTTGGTCTTCCCCTCATTCTTTTGCCATCTGGTGTCCAGTGCAGTGCTGTTCTTATGATTGACTGTGGATCTTTCCGGAGCCTTCTTGTAATGATGGTGCCCATGTTCTTTTGCTTGCATCTCCTAAACAGGTATTCATTGGAGATATTCTCTGGCTAAAATATTCTCAGTATTCGTCGGCGGCATACGGTGTGAAAGGATCAAAGTTTAGCGAGATCGGCCTTAGTCATTCTCCAGCACTCAGATCCGTAGAGGAGAGTAGATACAACACAGCTCTTGTATAGCTTGAGCTTGGTGTTGGTGCTGTACTGTGTTGATCCCTAGATGTTGTTCATTTTCTTAAACTCATTACTGGCCTTGTCAGTCTGCTTTGAAGATTCTCTTTCGTGCAAGCCTTGGGTCTGATTATGCTGCCCAGGTAAGTGAACTTGTCTGTATGACGTAGATCTCCATTCACTTTGACAGGAGCAGGCCTGTTCACTTTCATTATCATCATTTCAGTTATCTTAGCGCTAATCCGCCACCCAATCTGCTAACCATGACATTAGAAAATATAAAAGAAATTCCATATTGTATAATTTTCACGTTCTAATGAACGCTAGCAATTTGTCAACCGTTACATTTAAAGCAGAAAAAATGTAGTGATTTTTGGCAACACAGTTTTCCGTTTACATTTGTTACCATAACACACACCCATGAATATGATCTCTGTAAGCGTTTGAAAGTACTTGGGTACCTTGAGAAATGAAGGTTACAACATCTGTCAACGTTACAGCTCATTTCTAATATCTTTTGATTGTAATACGCGAAAGATTATCCGTGAGTATGAATGGATTTTATTAAAAATAAGCAAACATAATGTTTGCAATTTATTATATATATATATATATATATATATATATATATATATACGCAGTATAGCTTTAAAACTAATCCATGGTCCGGGAGCTCAGACTCTTTGGACGTTGGCACGAAAAGAGTAAAAAGCAAGGATTGCTTCCAGTTAAAGCGAAACCGTAGAATGAAAGAAAAAGGAATGGATGTAAGTCAAATTTTGATTTCCTGGTTTCGATATCAAATAGGTTTTTTCGCCGTAAACTGAATTTTGAAGGCTAAATAAGTCCTCTGAGTAAATGGTATCATGGCTGAGTCTAAGAACTACAATTATACCTACTTAGAGCCAAACCTAAAGTAAAAACTAAAATAAAAGGGCCGAAAAAATTACAGATATACAGGCAGATAAACAGACACACACACAAACATCTTGCCTTTTATATATATATATTATCGATTTTCTGCACTATCGTAAGAACTGCAACCTTGAAACTTCTGAACATTGTTTCTTATGTCTTTGTCTCTAAGTGTATCAAATTTGATTAAAATCGGACCACGCCTTGTATAACCCGATCTTTTCGATTATTGATTTTCGATATTTATCGGGGGTACCTCGACACAAAACCTAGCTAAGAACACTCACAGATGCTTATAGTACAACTGTGTAAATTTTCAAAAAAATCGGTTCAGCCGTTTCGAAGTCTATAGGTAACGGACACACACAGACACACACACAGACACACACACGCACACAAAGTTCCATTTATAAATAAGTTTAGATTGATATATTGGGGTAGGCATGTTCCGTTCTTTAAAATATTATTTTTTAGACAATATACTCAGTCTCTTATCTAAAAGTTAAAGGTAAAAATTAAACATTTCTGCATACCCTTTCTTTTATGCGAACGTCTATTTACATCAACGAAGATGTACACTTAGTCAGCTGATTTCGTAAAGAACGAAACGCGTCATACTAAAATCTTTTCTACTTTGTCATTGATTCTCATGATATATATATATATATATATATATATATATTTCTCATTGTATGTCTTTTGCATACACTATGAAAAGTTGAGGACAATGAAAAACTAGTGGAATTAATAGTTCTTGAAAAGAAACAATTTCACCAAGCGACTAACTCATAATAATTTATCATTCTTTAGTTATTTATTTTTTTGTAATTGTACAATAAAACTTTATGCGTCGTATTAATTCCTGTCAGGTATACTGGGAGTAATTTTCTTGCTAATTCAGTGAATTAATTCCTTGCCCCTGGCAGAGCAATAAAACCCTGAAATAATTTATGGCATATAAGCTGAAAAGATTGAATAAGAAACAGTAGGAAATACAGAAAATAAGCAAATAGAAAGAAATAAAATAAAAATGGGGAAAACAAAAGAAAGGTAGACAGAAATAAAGAAAAATAGAAAAGGAAGAACGGAAAAAATGAAATAGCGAAAGAAATAAACAAAGGAAAGAAAAAAGAAAGAAAACAAGTAAAAAGTAAATTGAAGAAAATAAAATAGAAATGTTGAAAACAAAAGAAAGAAAGAAAGCATTAAGACTACAGAAAAAAATCATTAAACTAAAAGAGTTTTAAAAAAAGAAAGACATAAAAGAAAAATAGAGGGAAAGAAAGAAGAAAAAAGAGAAAAAGAACGACTAGAAGGAAAAGGGAAAGAAAAAGAAAATAATGGAAAAAGAAAGACACAAATGGTTAAGAGAAAGAAAGAAAAAAATAAATAAAAAGTGAAAACAATGAAATGCAAAAAAGGTTGCTGTAAGCAAAAAAAGAAAATGAATGAAAAAATTGAGCAAGATTAAATTTTAAAAAAAGACAGAAATCTAAAGAGCGATAGCATAACAAAAGATATAGACAAAAAGAAAAAAAGAAAATACAGAGAAAGGGCAAAAAGAATGCGAGATAAATATGAAAGAATAGAGAAGTAAGAAGCAAAATTTGGAAAAATATGAATAATAAAAGTTCAGCAGAGAAACAGAAAGAAAGAAGAATGGAAATGAGTGAATAGTGTAAAGTATAAATTATTAAAATTCAAACAGAAAAAGAAGGGTAGAGGAAAAAAATACGAAAGAGATAAAATAAAGAAATTAACAGGAAGAGAGAAATAAAGAAATAACTATTAAAACAGAAATTTAATTACTAGAAGAATGGAGATAAAAAAGATATCAATAAAAAATATGAAGAAAAAAGAAAAAATGAAACTAATAAGGAAAGGACATTTCCAAGGAGAATGTAAAAAATTATCGCATGATAAATTATTAAGAAAGTAGAAAGGAATAAAGAAGTACTAAAAAGAAAGAAGAATGAGAGAAAACAGAGAGTACAGAAAGAAAAAAGAAAGAATAAGTTTTAGTCTAGAAAGAAAAACCTACACCAAGAAAAAAAGAAACAAAGAAACAGACAACAATAATTGAATGAACAAAAAGTAAAAAAAGAAATGTTGCCAAAAATAGAGAAAAAATGAAAGAAAAAATCATTAAAGAAAATAAATTTGTATCAGAACTAAAGAAAGAAATGTTGTAAGAAAGGAAGAACGAAAAGAAATAAAGAGAAGAAAGAAAAATGAAAGAATAATAAACTAATTGTTCCACTAATAAAACGCGTGTAAATGTAAAAAGCGAACAAAAACGTAAAATGTCTGCCAAAAAATGTGAAATAAGTTTTTTTTTTGTAAGTTCGGGCACATAAATTGCACGAAACAAAAAGAAATCAATAAAAAATGTTTAAAATGGAAATATATTTTGAGAGAGTCTAAAGTGAATATGATTTGCATATTATAAAAATGATAGCTAATGATACCTAATTCTTGTTACAATCAGGCATAACAGACAAGCGCTATTTTATTGGATGGACTCCGATAAAAACTTTATTGATAATCAACTATTATGTATATATATAACGGAATCTACACTCTGTGCTGAATTGGGGCAAGAAGTGGCTTGTCAATTTCATTGCATCCAGGACCAAGCTGTTGTCTGTCAACCATCACAGGCAACCTCTCCTGCCTCCCATAAGCATAGACCAAGCAATTCTCCCTGAGTGCAATACACTGCGCCTCTTCGGCCTTACCCTCTCTTCTGATCTCAAATGGAACCTCTACATCGAATCCATAGCTAAATCCACTGCTAAGAAGGTTGGGTCACTGTGTCGATCTAGGATGTTCTTTCCGCCTGAATCCATCCTGCATATATGCAAGTCTACCATTCGACCGGGCATGGAGTACTGCTGCCATTTATGGTCAGGCGCTCCTGCCGCTCACCTCAGTGTTCTCGACAGGCTCCAAAGGAGAGTTAGTAACGTGATAGGTGCTGACTTGGCGGCTCGATTACAGCCACTTCCCCACCGACGAAATGTGGCCTCCCTTTGTCTGTTCTATAAGTACTTTCATGGATTCTGCTCAGACAAACTTAAGACACTGGTGCCTCCTCAACAGGTGTTTACACGTGCAAACAGAATGGCAACTGGGTCCCACCGATTCACAGTTAGGTTAGCCAAATGCAGACGACAATTCTACTCCTGGAGCTTCTTTTCTCGCACTTCCCGCCTGTGGAATCTCCAGAAATTTAAATGAAATGTCAATACTCATCTACTAACTACTGGACTCTAGCCCTTCCCCCACCCCGTATATCCTTCCCTTTCTCTCCCCCCTTGCAACTGTCATCAAACCTGCATTTTCATCTTTCTATTGCTTCTTTCTAATTGGTTTGTAAACATCTTCTCTCTCTTCTAATTAAGTTTCTTTCAGTTATGTAGCCCCCCGCACATCAGTGGCATTTACGCCTTGCCCGGGGTGAAATAATTTAAAAAATATATATATGTGTGTGTTTGTGTGTGTATGTGTTGTGTATTTAGACAGCAATCCTTCTTTTATGCAAGTTTCGTGAAAAAATGACAAAGAGATGTGGTTAAGTTTTTTGTATAATTTTTCATGTGATCTTATACTTTTTGTTTTTGATCTCCGCTAAAATAAAAATATAATCTGCGTAGAACATTTTGACAACTTTGTTTCTACATGGGACAAATAATAGCTAGAGGAGAATGGACCGAGCCGGTTTCCATAATTACTTTATTTGTTTGAGTAGAAAAATAACCAGTAAAGCCTTGCCAAGATTTCACATTGGCGGCCACCATCTCAACAATATCAGATACACGGAAGACATTTTGCTGATAACAGACATGGAAAGGAAAATGCAGGACCTTCTACAGAAGTTAGCAAAAGAAAGTAAAAACAAAGACATGAGTATAAACTTAAAGAAAAACTGAATGTATGGTCATCAGCAAAATGAGGAGACCAGTATGACAACTGTATGTCGGATAATCTAAAACAAAACAAGTGCAAAAACAAGTGAGCGAGAAAAGACAGAGCCAAGTGGAAATCCATGATCGCCTATTTCCTGAAAGGATAAGGCACATGAAGAAGAAGAAGAATGGTTGTAGAGGAGAAACTCTCACTCTTTAAGTCGGTATATAAAATTATTCCAAATAATTCTCCTTATATATATATATATATATATATATATATATATATATATATATATATATATAGGGTGAGACATATAAATTGTTGCTATTTTATATTTGGAGCGTGCGCATTGTTTATTTTTGATTTTGTCGACTGCACCATATAATAGAGACGGTTAGGCACTGTCTGTGAGAATAAGAGCTCCGTGGGGTATGACGGTAAACTGCATCCGGCAGCAGAGTCTCTGATTGGGATGTTGTGAGGTGTATGGAACCACATCTTAATTGCTGCTGTTTACTCGGAGGGTTATTTATCCATTAGGGTCTCAGCTATGGGCAAATAGTTAACCACCAAACTCGGGTCAAAACACTAGAAATCATAAAAATAAACTTTCATAGAAATATATATGTATATAAATAGACATTTTTGGGAAAATATACATTTTAAAGGAAAAAAATATTACTATAACACATTTTTAAGAAAAAAAAATTAATACCGGCAATACATTTTTAAATACAAAACTAGAAGATATCCACCTTTTTGGCACTAAATAACCCACAGAGATTGATATGCCGTTAAACAAAAATCAAACTTTAACTCAAGAGCTCCGTGTGGTAATTCATTCCGATAAAAATATGGAAATGGTATGCTGTACTGCTTGGCATTCAAACCGGAAGCACTAATACGAAGGTGTTTGGATGTCAATTTGAGAATATCGCAGATAATTTGAAAAGAGTTGGATGAGTCTAAAGGTGATTACGAAGGAATGGCAACTCAGAAAACTTAAGTAATTTTGCTCAAATATACCATGCTCTATAAGTTTTTCTTCTAAAATAAAGACCAAACTAAAAATTTATTTTTTTCTTAGAAAACTACCACAACTTCACACACTGTATATGTATAGTGTGTGGAGTTGTGGTAGTTTTGTAAGTGTTGAGTTGCGATAGTTTTGACACCAAAATAGTTGCTTTTTCAGTAGTTTAGTTTATATACAGTATTGTTTTTTTATTGCAAGGTGCTCGAGATTTATATATATATATATATAAATATAAGCCAGTATGACATGATCACCCGAAGATTTCTCTTAATGCATGAAACTCAAAGTCGTGCCTAAAACGTAGGATAATATATATAGTCAACTGCAGACAGATCTGTTTCGCTGTATCACAGCTCATCAGTACAGTTGCTCCGATTGCTTTAACCCAGGATTGAAAGCCGACCGAATTTGCGTCAGTCGGCGATTCTACCTCTGGGCTATGGGTGCTCGGTAGAAGAAGGCAGACTTTTTTGCGTGTATATTATCAATATACGCGCCCAATAGCCAGAGTGATCTAATTCATTAGTGAATGAGCGAGGCGTACATGCTAGAGTAGCTACTGTTTATCCAATAGCCAGAGTGCTGTATAGTTTTAGTGCAAAGAATTTATCACTTTAACTAAGCAGGTTTATGCCATCGTTATGATGTCTTGACTCATCAGGGCTGTGAATTTTTTCCACTGTTTTGTCCTTGTTCCTTGCCTCTATTTATAATTAATAGAATCAAAAGATTCGCAATAAAAACAAATTAAAACATTAACCTGTCATAAGCGGGACTGGTTCCAGAAAAAATCAAAAATAAATCATGCTCCTTATGAGTAGGAATCGGAACCGGGATTCAACAGCAAAAGAAAACCAGTCCCGAGTGAATACATCATAACGGTGTTTTCCCAGTTAAAATGATACATTTTTTGTAGAATATATATATATATATATATATATATATATATATATATAAGTATAGAGTTTGTATTCATAGAATAAAATTCCATATCCAAAAAACATTATTCTTAAAAAAGTGCTCAATACAAATTAGACCGAATCACATATATTTTATATTTACAAAATAATTATGTTATCAGTATAAAGTAGCTATTTTGTTTCAACATATCTTGTGTCTTATCAGGTGTCAAGATGTGTCGAAACAAAATAGCCACATTGTAGTGATAACATACATATGTTATAAATTTGAAATACAGAATTATATATATGGTAATTATTATTATTATTATTATTATTATTATAATGAGAAACTGAAACTTGATAGTTATAAAGTTTAATCTTTATATTTATCACCTTGCAGAATGCAATAATAATAATAATAATAATAATAATATATTTATACTCTACTTTTTTTGGAGAACATTTTTAACGTAAATATCGAACTGTGAATTATACTTCCATTAGTGACTATTACACATTTATCATTTATTTTATATATATATATATATATATATATATGTATATATATATATATATATATATATATTGCTTCAAATTTTATTGTTATTATAGTTGACACTCTGGATTTGAAATAAATGGCAGACTTTTATTTATTAAGGAAAGCCTTACGTCTAGCATCCAGTGTATTCGAGAAAGCCCTATAAGATAATTAGCGTATCATAGCAGGGATTGAAGCTGCAAATCTTTTACTCGAAAATCATCTTCATTCTTCTTTACTGTTCGTCCACGAAGAACGACGCTGCAATATATTTCTTATTTTCCCTGTTTTTAAGGAACACACATACTACTCTCCAAAGGTTATTTTGTGGAATGCTTCACAAATGCGCAGTATACGTAAACGTCATCAAAACAATTTCTACAGAATTAAGTATATATATTTATTTATTTTTTTATTTAATTATTTTATGGAACAAAATATTAATAAAGTGATAAGAACATTAATTTTATTACAATACCATGCTAAATATTAAAGCATATTCAAACAGCGAGTGTCAGTCAGTTAAGTGCCATACGTGTTAATCTGTTGGCCATTCATATCTTGAAAGATACATTATTGACTGGGCAGAAGATAATAACCTGCAGTAGCTTTTTCTGCCGCAGATTGGTTGCCAGCCAAGGCTATAGAATAATCATGACATACTGCACTTTGATGGTTATGAAGTTGTAATAAGTCAATATAATAATAATAATAATAATAATAATAATAATAACAACCATTATTTGACTCATATCTGGGGGGAGAGACGCATTAATAACTTTCCCAAGTGTATTTGTGCGTAAGTGAATGCAAAGAATTCAACTGGTAATTCAAACTCAACTTCCCAATTTCTCGTTCTGAGTCGATATCCTCTTCACCACAACGCACATCCCGGTTTGTTCTGGCCAAAACAAAGAACCAGTTCTTATTTTCTATTAATCTTTTTAATCTTTATTTTACTTATGATAGAAAGTCGTCCATTTTTCCAGTAGAAATATATATATATATATATATATATATATATATCTTCTGTACAATAAAGAGGAAGCTGATACTCTTAGAGAGTTATCCGATCACTGTATGTACAGATTACTCCTCTGGCGTGGATTTTGGACGAAAGAGACGTTTAAGAGTTCAAGCTGAAAGGTTTAGACACGATGATGGAACGTTTTTAGTTTGGACTTTTTAGCTATTGAATGTTTTTTGAATTGATCATTTAGAGCTTGATCAGTTGCAGGGATCCAAACATCTTGATTTTAGAAGGGCTTCAATAAACTGTGCTATCTTTTTGTTAGACAAAAATTTACTCAGAATCAAAACCGGATTCATTAAATATTTTGTAAATAATTTAAATGTATATATGGTAACTGCTCAAAATAAGATTAGGGCGGGTTTATATCCTGTTGAAAGAGGGTTTTCTAATACGATCACCGAAGTTAAGAAAGATCGAGCTTGGTCAGTACATACATGGGTGATCACATGGCATATAAGGTACTCTAATCTTGAATTAATTAAGATATCTCTCCTGAATTTACAAGTTATTGCCCCCAGCTATAAATTAAGTAGTAGTATTTGTAACAATAAAACATTATCACCAAAAAATGTTTTTACAAACTAAAAATATTTCCAGGCTTCAAATAACATGAATAAAGTTAATAAACAAATCAATAAATCAAAATTATATCAGATAAGGTTAATATAAGTAAAAGATTATAACATTTACATTCTATAATCCTTATTGTTACTGCCATATTCACGACGTTTCAGCTGTTGTACACTTTAGCATTCTTCAGGTGATATAACTTATAATTTTGAACCAAAGCTTTTATTTTTTCTACTGGATAATATTTTTCTTGTTCTAAATGTTATGTCACTTTCGGATCTCTCAGTTTCAGTTTAAATTTGCTAATTCAACTCTACAAGTTTTGTTCACTTCTGCCTGCCTAGTCAGTCATGTCTCTTTCGAGACATGATCGCCCATAGCGTGTATCACGTATGGTACTTAACTGACTGACTGACTGACTGACTGACTGACTGACTGACTGACTGCTGTGAACAGGTATTAAACCTACAATACTTTGAGTCAATTCATTGGGTTACTTCTTGCCAACACTTTTATCCACAAAGTCATGTGTCATTGTTCAAACCTCTTGACATAATAAACAAACACAGTCACACAGACAGGATTCAAGGGATTTTAACGATCTATATTTCATTAACAAATCTGAAAAACAAAAAAGATCGCAAGCGATGCCTTTCCAATTTTTGAGGCTGTGGTTTTCATTACGTCACCGCTAAATTTCACGGGCAAACATTTAGAGTTCCTAGACTGTATATTAAAGAATCCTGTATGGATTCCAACATATATCACCTGAAGAAGGCTAAAGCGTAAAACGTCGAAACTTCGTGAATATGACAATAAGGATGAACTGAACAGTCCGAAAAATTTAAGGGTTTACGAACATATAACTTTGAAATACCGGTTCCCTTAAACTCACTGAAGTCAAGCAATGTCGAGCCTGGTAAATAACTAGATGTGTGACCGCTTAGGAATATCAGGTGCTGTAAGTTAATGGGAGTTTCAAATCCCGTTGTTATCATTTACGCACAAATACCGTTGGAAAATGTATGAATCCACATATTCTTCCCCCAGCTAGGGGTTAATTAGTAAAATCTGTATTACTAAAATCACTTTTCTGTCCAAAAAGTAAAATGGGAGAAAACTATTTAAATTTAGATATTAAATAACTCAAAGCGGTTTATATGCCACACAACAAAAGCTACCAACCAAACAACAAAGAATGTAAATAGTGTAACTAATTACAGTACCCCATCTCTGAAATATAGAGAGATATTGAAGTTGAATATGACAACGAAGATGAGGACAACAGTCGAAACAATATAGATATTATAAATAATTGCAATTCCTCATCTCGGAAATGTAGATATAAGTAAACATGTTTAGGAAGCCTAGATACAGTGTAAGGGTTAATCTGCTTGACTAATATTAATCTGTAGAGAATTTGATTCTCATTAGGTGATTCCTTGTTTGAGACTTTTTTGCCAAAATTAAGCGGATATTATTCAATAGAAATGCGGGTGTGTATAGACACTAACATTGGTGGTTTTGAACAATATCAGAGATATTATATATCTGTCTTATTCTTTAAGACATTTTCGGTAATCTTGTCACGTCTAACAATTACTATGCCAAACCCGTTTTGCTAAACCCTTAATCAATAAACCAGGAGACTAAGCTACGTTCTAAGCATGCCCAATCATCTGATAAATTTCAATCACATACAATGTACGTGTGTTTATTTCAACCAATCTGGAGTCAGGATGCTGAGGGTAACATCAATTAGCTAAAAGATAAACTTTTACTTGTATCAATCCTATACATATCTATATATATATATATAAAGAATTATGTGAGTCTGTGTGTGATTGTTCCCTATGCACGCTTACATTTTTTAAGCTACGCCATTCAAACTTTCTAGGGACACATATATACAGGGAAGCCAGGTCAACACATACTTTTTGAGTTTAAGTTCAGGTATTTTCGCAATGGAGCCGATTGTTTACATTTGGTCCGTAAAACGTCTAAGATCTAAGATGGTTGCTAAATTACGTCACAGAAATCAAATCACACGTGTCAAACGCAACTAAAATATATTTTATTAAAATTTTTCTTCTAAAATTAAATGTCTACATTTTGAAATATTCTTAAAAAATTTCAGAACGGAGAGCATAATAGATTTTATATTTCAGATTTCAGTAAAACAAAATAAATAATTTTTATTTTTATGTTAAATTCATTTAGTCAACAAAAATGGTAAATAGTTTCCCCCGTAATTTTGAAACAAAATCAAACGAAATGTTGTTTACAATGTCACACAAAACGTCAAATCACGTTTACGTAAAAAAAAAAAGAAAATAGATTTTTTTAATGGAAACTTTGAACAATTTTGAAACAACAATTTTTTTATATAATTATTTTTTATGCAACCGAGTTTTAAAGGAATTTATCCATTTAATATTATAAACTAATGGTTACTAAAAGCCTCAGCTCTCCTTTCCAACTTTCGATAAATGATTTCCATCTACTCCTCTCATTGACATCTTCTCCTACTACTAAAATGTTCTGAGTTGCACGGGCAACGCTGGGCTATGATGCTAGTATATATATATATATATATATATATATATATATATATATATAATAAAAAGTGCGAGAAGCCGTGAACGTTTTCTTTAAAATATATATTTATTGTTTGGTATTCATACAAGTTATGGAGTATTAATTTGTCATGGTTTCGAGTCTAAAATTGAGTCTCTTCAGGCGTT
The DNA here is from genome assembly GCA_037127315.1 of Ascarosepion bandense. Taxonomy (NCBI): domain Eukaryota; kingdom Metazoa; phylum Mollusca; class Cephalopoda; order Sepiida; family Sepiidae; genus Ascarosepion; species Ascarosepion bandense. Next base: position 436,502 of record JBBBDQ010002026.1, on the reverse strand, counting down.
GTTTTACGTTTGGGTTTCTCTGAGATACTCAGAGAAACCCAAACGTAAAACAACGAATTTGTTCGCTTCTCACACTTTTTATTTTATACTAAGTACACTCGTTGGAACAACCCTATACATTTATTCGATATAATTATATATATTATATATTTATATATATATATATATATATATATATATATATATATGTGTGTGTGTGTGTGTGTGTGTGTGTGTGTGTGTGTGTGTGTGTGTGTGTATGTGTGTGTGTGTGTGTGTGATTAGAACATATTTTTTTGTTTCAGCTATGTATATAGAAATATATTAATGTATGAATATGCGAGCGTGTGCTTATATTTTTTATCTCTCAATCTGACTTGCCCTCTCCTCATATGCATACATATATCTCTCGACCACTAATGACGATCAGTCTAAAAGAAGTCAAATTAAGCATATATCACAATTTTCGAATTAATCGTAATAACCATTTCTACTCTGAAATGTATCATAATATGTAAACATATTACGGAAATTAACGAAAATTAACGAAACTGTTATAAACAATCGATAATTTGAATTTGAAATGATTTGTTTGAACAACATTTTTGATCGTAACTCGTACTTAAGTAGATATTCTGTTTATAATCAAACAGTATTATATATTTATTTCTACCGGCCTGATTATTTACGATAATTTTTGATACGAAAATGTGTGTAATTCAGCAAGATTCGAATCCGAGACCCCTATCCACATAGGGGAAGCCATCATGTGATCTTCGTTAATTTCCGTAACATGTTTACAATTGTTGACATTACGATACATTTCAGAGCAGAGATGGTTATTACGATGAATTCGGAAATTGTGTTATAGGCTTAATTTGACTTCGTTTATATATATATATATATATATATATATATATATATATATATATATGGCCCTGTAGTATATATATATATATATATATATATATACATATATATATATATATATATATATATATATATATATATATACTACAGGGCCATATATATATATATATATATATATATATATATATATATATATATATATATACTACAGGGCCATAATTATTAGGCCAATCCAGTTTTAATAAAAATGATGTATTTCATACTATTTTAGTAGATGTGTCAGTTAAGAGCCATACGTAATACAGGGTTGGGAAATCATGTCCCGAATGAGACATGACTGACTGGACAGATTATTCAGCAGTAGGTTCCAGTAGGAAGTGCAAGAAAAAAGCTTCTAGATTAGAAGTTGCGGTTAAATTTTATTGCTTTCACTGTAAAAAGGTGGGACTTAGTTGCTAATATATGAGCTCGAGTAAATTCATGCAGTTATGGAAACCAGAGATCGAATCTCATCGGAGCAGAAGCCGTGAACTTATTTGTAGAAGATACAGAAGAAAACCACATTACATCGGTGAGAAAGTGACTAGAATTGAGCTATCGTGATCAATTCTCCGTTGGATTTTGTCAAGAACTCCGAGAGGTAATAGTAAAAGCACCCGACCCCCTGGCAGGATACCCCTGCTATTATTGGTCAGATATGAGGAATATATATTAAAGCATTATATATATATATATTTAAATGGATGTGCGTGGAATATTTTGGATAGTAAAATGTATCATAGTGTTCTGTCGTATTTTATAGAAATGCCTGTCTGTTTATTTGTGTGTTGGATGTTAACATTAGTTAATATATGTATATATGTGTGTGAAGAATATTTTCGATGGTGAACTATGTCATTATGCGTAGATGTGTATATGTAGAAACGCTTGTTTTATTGCTTTAATACACGTGGCACGTATCAGACTAATAACTAACCTCGAATTACAACATAACAGTTATCCGTCTCTTTGTTATGTTTTCATTTTTTTTTTCGATCTCTGAATAAGCTTCAGTAAAAGGGAAACCTGTTAGATTGAAACACGTTTCCTATTTTATTCTTTTACTTATTCTATAATCTTGGATTTGGATTCCGATTGATATATATATATATATATATATATATATATATATATATATATTCGACAAACAGAATATTTTAGTTTTAAGAATTCCTTCATGTGTAGTGCAAAGTCACGAGATGTTAAAATGAAGGGAATTCAACCGTTTTCTTTGAACTTTTTATGATGTATGTTAGTCTGTTTTAATATAATTTCCATAAGTAAAGGTGAGATTTTATACATCTCACCTTTACTTGTGGAAATTATATGATATATATATATATATATATATATATATATATATATATATATATATTCTTACTATTCTTCTGTAAGTGATACAAAGAGATAGCCTGCTAACTATTCCACCACGTTAAAGTACACAGAATTGCAATTTCTTAAGCGTATAATAGATATAGCACAAGCCTTCAAATATGTATAGCCTCGTGAGATGCAAAATTCATAATCTGTCGTAATTGATGTCGTGAAGCCAGCCAAACAACCCTTAAGCCACGCCAAATTGCTCTGAATGATGATTCACTAAGTGTAGCTCAGGTGCCGCACAGAGTCACATGAATGGTGAATTTAGTCAGTTGTAATTAATGCATCGAGAGTACTTTGCTAACCATTAGACAAAGTCGAATTTCACTAACTACTGATATATGAAAAAAGGCTACTAAATTAGATCACTTAGAATTGAACTCACGTAATTGATGTAGCAAACATACTTCGCTAACTATTACACCACGTCCAGGTAAAATACATTGTAATTTACTAAGTGTAGCATAGTCGCAGCCCGAATTTCCAAGTATTAGTTACATATTAAATATCGAACACAGTCATAATTGGTGTAGCGAATACACTCTAAATAGCGATTTTGTAACCGTGGCATCTAGACGTATGTGATGTAATGAAAAGCACCCTTGTTTCGCAAGAATCATTTTAATTGAGTAGTAAGTTCGATCCTCACTGGGTGCCCCATACTTTTGGTTTTGTGCCACATCTATGCTGCGCTTAGAATATCACCATTAAATCATGTCGAAGTTCATACTTATTTTTTCATATTGAAGCGAGCTGTTCCATGATATTCTTACTCCTAAATGGCAGCGAATGCTGGTCAATCTTCTCAAAGATGAAAAAGAAACTCAAACCAACAGCAAAGTGGTTCTGCAGAAGGACGCTTAGGATACCATGGGCCAAACATGGGAGCAAAGACAAGAATTTTAGAGAGAGTTGAAACGCAAAGAAAACATATATTTAACGTCAGGAAGAGACAGTTTCTGAGACACTTAATGAAGAAAAAGGGCTTGGAGAATTTGATATTCACAAGGCGGATAAAGGAAAAAAAGAGTCAGGTTAATCAGCGCGTGGCATAGTTAATGACAGATCAAGGTTTCGGAGAAATAACTAGAGAAAATAAGTTAAGAAGTACAAGAGACAGGAAGATGTGGAAAGCCATTATCTGACAGGGACATGACACATAAAACAAAAAGAATTAAGCATAGTTTCAATGTGACAAAAACCAGAAACTATAGGGAAACTGGTGAGGATTGATCTCCCTATTCACTTATATCCGCACATTTCATTACTATTTACGTTGTATCTATAGTTTTGAAAAGAGTTTTGTTATCCTAATATATATTCGGAAAACTGAAATCGCATTTTCTTATTTATACTGTTCACATAAATGTTCATTCTATTCCTGAATAACCTCGGAACACGTGTAGGGCATCATACGAGCTCCGCATTTTTGAATCCGTTTTTCCTCACTTCAGCTGTCTTTTTTTGATGTTGAGTATTAGTTTTCTTTTTGATTCCATCTCCTCCAAAACCTTATCGATGCTCTCATGTTTGGTCGATAGCATCCTCAGAATCCTCCTGTATAACCACCTTTTGGTTGTTTCAAGTTTCTCCTTCATCTTTGAGGTTATTGTCCTGCATTCATTGCCATATTGGAGAACAGGCATCACATAACAATCCAGTAAACTTTTGTTTCTAGCAAAATTTTCCTGTCTCTTAATACTCTGCTCTGCTTCTGGAATGCGTTCTTGCTATACCAAGTCACCTTCGTATATAAGTCTCGGACCTCACATCTTCTGTTAGAACACTTTCTATAAATTTAAATTTATGAACCTGCTTTATTTTAGTTTCCCCAACCTGCAGTTGGCATTTTAGGATTCTCTTTTTACAGTTTTCTTGTAGTTTATTTGTGATCTTTTTTTTCCAGCTTCTGCAGCTAATACATAGAGCCAGCAAAAGAAAAATGTTATTTTTTCAGGTTTTTTTTTAATCATTTCACCCCGAGCAAGACGGAAACGCCACTGATGTGCAGGGGGCTACATAAATGTAAAAAGATTAATTAGAAAAGAGTGAGGAGTACAAACTAGTTAGAAAGGAACAATAGAAAGCTGAGAAAGCAGGTGCGATGACAGATACATAGGTGGAGAGAAAGGGAAGGTTATACAGGGGTAGGGAGAGAGCTAGAGTCCAGTGGTTAGTAGATGAGTATTGACTTTGCATTTAAATTCCTGGAGGTTGTAGCCGTCAGGAAAGCAAGAATACGGGAGCGAGTTCCACAGGCGGGAAGTGCGAGAGAAGAAGCTGCAGGAGTAGAATTGTCGTCTGCATTTGGCTAACCTGACTGTGAATGAGTGGGACCCAGTTGCCAGTCTGGTTGCACGAGTAAACACCTGTTGAGGAGGCATCAGTGACTTCAGTTCTTCTGAGCAGTTTCAATTGAATTAAACAAACGTTATATATTAACAAACCCTAAACGAGAAAAGCTATTCGCAAGATGTAGGCTGTGCTTATTAGATCTATTTTGGGGATCCTTAGAGATATGGTGTATCAGGGAAGTTGATAATTTGTATTTAAGTTCCCTACTTTATCAGGCCCAAAGTTCCAACCAAAAACAAAAACGGATTTAGTTGTGATGTTCCCTATTTCTTTCTATTTTCATGCACAGGTTTTCTTTTTTCTGATTTGGTACGCTCAAATCAATCTGCGTGCAGAATTTTTTAAAAAATTTCTGCTCTTGATAATAATGCCTGTGAGCGATTTGATTTTTTTGTTTGATCTGTGTTTTTAGAAAAATTCCAGGCCATGGTGACATCAGATGTTTTCACAACAGAATTAGGATTATTTTCGTATTAGTTAGCAGCTTTTTTATCCTGGCATGATAACAGATATCAAATGTAGTTATTAAGTTAGCGCCCTATGATATTTTCTATATCTTAATACCGTAGTACCTGCGTGTGTCACGCTTTAGAAAGAGATATGAAAGCACACACAGACACAAAAGATTAAATGTAGAACTCCGGACGACGTACACACAAAGACGCTTGATAAATGAAAGAAAATGTTGAACATGAACTATAAAAAAGACAATTACTGTAACGTATATATCATCTATTATATATATATATATATATATATATATATGTAGAGATAGATAGATAGATAGATAGATAGAGAGAGAGAGAGAGAGAGAGAGAGATTATTACTATAGTTATAGCGTTTTTGTGCTTTAAATAATAATTTCAAGTCCTTTCTTTACTGTCTTCATTTCGATTCTCCTCCAACTAAGGAAAATACTTTTCATATTTTTATCGAATCGGTCCATCAATTCTCGTTGTCAACACATAGCAAGTCGTAGTATTTGTGTTATAATACAGTAGTACCTATCTAGGTACTTACGTGTCTCACGCTTTTTGTGTAATGACTGAAATTAAAAGTATTTTGTAAATGCATCATACTTCCGGAGAAAATCATTGTAATGTTGTATAATAAATCTATTCTAATCTATCTTCAGTGTTAAGTATTATTATTACACTATTCTTTTCCCTGTCATTCCTTCCTGGGATATAACATTAATGAATTAAGTCTATAGTCATGTAGAATAAAATTCAAAGGTCAAAACTGAAAAAAAAAAATTAGAAATGAAACTTACGTAGAAAAACTGAACTCTATTAAAACTGAATTCTATTAAAACTGAACTCTATTAAAATAATAATGGATTTCATACTTATTTAAATTGTTCAAATATTTAAAAAAATTTTAAAACAAAATGTAAATTATTAACTGAATTTTAATATACTGTCAAATTTGCCAGATAGGGAATCCAAATTGGTATGAAAATAAATTTTAAAAAAATCAATTTTCTTATTTTATCTATTTTGCATTCTATATTACAGTTGAATTTTTTTAATTCGACTTCGCCTAAATCGACAGTTCTTCTAATTCGACACCTTTTTCTCAGATTTGAGGTGTTGAATTAGGCAAATTCTACTGTATTAAAATAAAAAAAAATACTGTAGAAAAGTAAAATGGTCTGATTTTGTTTACATGCTTTTATATTAGTAATATGACTATAATTAAACACAATTGTAGCTCTCTAATAGTGCCATTTTAAAAAATTTTCAAATACTAATTTACTTTTTTTACACTACATATTCTAGATCAAATTATAGCATTATTTAGATCTATGGAGCAATGTACATTGTTTTAATTTGTGTGGTTTGCTTGAATTCTATTTATTTCTAATATTTTTATACTATTTATTCAATGAGAAATTATTTGTATTACATACTAAATTTAAAATAATGTGTACAAAAATAATTGATAAAAACAATTATGTAAATAATTTTTAGTTATATTTTAAAATTTTATGTTTAGCTGCAATATTTTAAGTAAAAAAAAATTACTTCACTAGAATATCTTGTCCTTTACTTTTCCAGGTTTAATAACGTGTCCTGTCCTTTTCTAGGTTTAATATTATCTTAAGAATATTTTTTTCATGCGCGCATTTTTTTATGTAATGTATAAACGGTTTGTATCAGCGTTTGGATAAATGTTATATTTAGAAAGAAGATTTTTTTTTTATTTGAATCCTTCGTCTGATGTCATTTAGAATCTAGTTGAAGATGCAGAAACTATATTTAACCACTGGGATGAAAATATATTGAACCACCGGTGGCGCATACATGGCCATAATTCTATTCTGGGAATTCAGTTCAGTTCTTAATTTCAATTCACTTCCATGGTATTTTTTGCATTGTTTCTTTCATATCTTTATTGTAAATTCCTTCTCCATCATTTACACCGATATACTTATAAGCATCCCGCTTTAAATCTTTGATTGTTACGCCATTGTTTAAGATAATGTTATGTCGTGAGTAAGAATAAATAACTCAACAACAGGAATAGGTTAATTGTTGTATTCCGTGAAAATAGTATTTACAAAGGTTATTAGTATCCAATAAAAGAATAAGGGTTAATCGTCTCAACCGTCGTAAGACGTAGTATGAGCAATGGGTGCTTCCGGGTCGTCACCGGAAGTCTACGACTGACTTGTCGATCGGCTGCTCGGCACACTCTCCTACGTAGATGTCACCATTACTTTACATAGTAATGGAATAGTCCATTATAGCCGAATAGGCGCGGGCGTCCCAGCAGATAATAATGGAGATTTGTTATAGTGATCCTCATCGCACTGTAGCTTTATCACATGTATTCAAACCAAATTTTATTTTAATATCATCAAGGAAACTTTCTATTGCTTTCAGAAGACCTTCCAGTTCATTGTTATTCCTAACATACAAATTTAAGTCATCCATTAAAAATAGATGGTTTATTTTCTTTTGTTGGTGTTTATTTCACCAGACGTATAGATTCCATTTATATAGTTGAGGTGAAATGTTGTTTTGTTTATCAACATACTTTGTTGAAATTAATGATGGTGGCGGATAACTTTATACATTCAAATATTTTATGATCCAAGAATGAGAAACATTATCAAATGGCTTACGATAATCTTTCCAATTTTTCTTCTTATTATATTTGATTTCTAAGACAATCCTATGAATAAGTGATTGTTTTTTTTTATATTCTTAAGCTACGTGTGAACATTCTTTGTTCCAAAGTTAGTACGTCATTTTTTTTCTAAGTACGAATATATCTGTTTTGTCAGAAGAAAAATCTACAGTCTTTACGTAGTGAGAAGACAGGTAATCGGTCCGTAGTCTTTGGGGCATTTGTGTACCTATTCTTAGTTAGGAGGAAGATAATTCCTTTTGGTTACCCATGCCGGAATGTTATTATTATCATTGGCCATTTGTTAAAACGTTTTGACTCGTTTATTTTTATTGTATGTGTGTGTGTGTGTGTGTGTGTGTGTGTGTGTGTGTGTGTGTGTGTGTGTGCTGCCTTTAAATAACAGAGACAGAAGATAGGAATTTCATTTATTCCTGGAGATTTCAAGTGTGCTTTTTTTCAGTGCATATTCAACATCCTTCTTTGTGATTACCGGCTATGTTTGTCCCGGTTTATTTTTCATCCGTTCTGCCTCTTGCGTAATCCAATCTGCTTCTTTGCTATGTTCTTTAGGCTAAGTTCATATTTTTGTTCAAGAACTGTATGACCTCTTCTATTGTTGGGGTGAGGGGTGGCTGTGACTTCAATTTTTGTTTGTCTATATCTCTATAAAATTTATTCGCATCGGTTTAAAAGATTTTGTTCTGTCTGTCGAATGTTGTTATTTTTTTTAAAGCGTCTGATTCTTTGACCCAATATTTGCTTTGTTTGCTTTATTTTTTCCTTTAGCTGGTAGAACTTTATTTTTATTCCTAATTTTGTATTATCATTTGACTCATCTGCCTTTTCTAGTTTTTACATTTGTTGCTCTTGCCAGTTCATCGAGTACTGATAATTCAAATTTATTCAATTTCTTTCTAGGCTTTTCTTTTCTGAGGTAGATTTCTGTGAGACTTTTTTTTTTACACTTTCATGCTTAATGTTTAGTTGCGGCTTACGGCCATATCACGTTGAATACACCGGTTCTCGCTCGATCAAGTAACGCTAACCATGGTCAGTACTTAGATCGGTGACAGCTTGGGAATACCAGGTGCTGTAAGAGTTTAGTGACGGATGTGCGTTGTGGTGCAGTGGATATCGGCTCGGAAAGAGAAATCGGTGAGCCGAGTTTGAATTCCACTCGAATACCATGCATTCACTTAAGCACTGGCACCCTTGGGAAAGGTATTAATCCGTCCCTTCCCTCCAGTTATGGGTTAAATAACAAGGCTAGGATTGGGCCCCTGCCCTTAAAAACAAATCCCAATGAATCTTGATACTCGAAAAGAAAAAAGTATTACTAAACACAAAACTTATATAAAAACAACAATAAGTTGTTGAAAGAAACCAGCAATATTACCAGCAATAAATAAATAATATTTAGTTGGCAATAAATGACCCGCCGAGGTTGATTTGCCGTAAAAACAAAACAACCAACCAGCCAACTTCAGTTGCTGCCATTGCTAATGCATATATTGCTTCGTTGAGACTTCTATGTGTGTCTAATTTATCCAGAATTTAATTTTTAAAGTTATGCTCTGTTGTTTGTAATTCTGGGACTTGTTCTCGTATCAGTATATTGTGTTTGACTTATATGCTTCATGATCTTTCATTGGCTTTCTGTATACTATTGACGTTCTCTGTAAAATTATTAGGTTTAATGTATTTTGAACTCAACTTTATTGCAGGCTTGTGAGTGACTAAGAGCAAAGCTATTTCACTATTCTAGTATTTCCGCTTGGGGTACCTCGTCGTAGTGTAAGAGTTAGCAAGCTTGTTTCGCTCGAACCTATTACAACTAAGTAGTGAGTTCGATCCTCACTGGGTACCCCGAACTTTCACCCTTATGCCACATCTAAGCGGCGCTTAGAAAATCAACAAATCTTTTGCCTTCATTTTTACTGTGATTAGTGTGTATCTCAGTTTCTTCATTATGATATGTGAACTGTGTGATGCTGGTAGTTTTATGACCATTTCCGGTTCCCGTTCATGTTCTGTTGATTCACATATTCTGGTTTCAGTTCTCTTTATTTCTTTAATTCCAACATCTGTCAATCTGTTTGTTCTGATGATGTACCTTCTTACATTGGCGAGATTATTTTCTTCAATGTACTTTATAATTGCTTATCTAGCCTTTTCCCGCCAAATGTCATACATGTTTTTCTTGCGTTTGTGCAACAATTTACAGAATACATTTATAACAAGTTTGTACCCTTGATGAGAACATTTTATCTTTTCTTTCTTGAAATGAATGTGTGTGGATCTGGTTGTTGAAGTTGCAGAGTCATCATTGGAATTAACTCGCTTGCGAATGCTTTAGTCAGTTAAGCGCCATACGTGAAACACGCTTGGGCGATCATGTCTCGAAAGAGGCATGACTGGGCAGAAGGTTATCCCGCAGTAGGTTGCCATTGCTTTCTGCGGTACACTAGTTACCAGCCAAGGCTATAGAACCCAATCTGTTCTGTTATTTAAACAATAACTGGAAAGGAGAGATGGATTAATACCTTTCCAAAGGGTATTTGCCCGTAAGTGAATGCAAGGAATTCAACTGGAATTTGAACTCGGCTCCCCGATTTCTCGTCCGAGGCTATATCCACTGCACCACAATGTACATCCGGGGGAGCTTATTTATCTTAAAAAATCCTAAACATGAGTAGTTTTTTTTAACTATGAAAAAAAAGATTGTTATTTTCTCTCTATTTATTTGTTTCCTACTAATGTTTCTACTGTTCTTGTTAGAATAGTTGTCAATTAAAAAGTATTATTGTTGTTGCTACCATCACTAATCCTTTTAACGAAATCAATTATCAAGAAAAAATTTAAAAGAAATAGAAAAAGTATAATTCGGATAATAACGTTTAGAATGTATACGGATGCTAACGTATTACTGCTGTGAAATTGAAAAAAATAATGCTAATATTTACTACTTTTAAGATAAATAAATTTGAGTGAAGCATTACTGCAAATTGAAAAAATCAGAAAAAAATTTATTTATTAATTGATTTTATAGGATACTGTTGGGACGCCCGCGCCTATTCGGCTATAATGGACTATTCCATTACTATGTAAAGTAATGGTGGCATCTACGTAGGAGAGTGTGCCGAGCAGCTGATCGACAAGTCAGTCGTAGACTTCCGGTGACGACCCGGAATTACCCATTGCTCATACTACGTCTTACGACGGTTGAGACGATTAACCCTTATTCTTGTATTGGATACTAATAACCTTCGTAAATACTATTTCCACGGAATACAACAATTAACCTATTCCTGTTGTTGAGTTATTTATTCTTACTCACGACATAACAGATACAAATCCTGTATCATCTATCAACTAATTAAAACACACAATGTAAAAATACAAACGACTAAAAGCATTTTGAAAAAAAAAAACAACTAAAACAGACGAAGTGATTCAAACAACTAAAAACATTTTAGAAAAATCCAGACTAAGAAAAATTCACAAGTTAGTGTGAAAAGCAAAATTATGGATCCTGATTGGATTAGAAATAGAAAATTCGTATATGACGATATATATTTTCACACCTAAAGAAGAAAGTGCCTGCGGGAGACGGTCACATGATGATATCCACTAATTATGGACGTCGCCTGACCGGTCAAGACCGTCAGAAAGGCGCAGAGATTAGAGGTCAAAGAACCGACAGATACGTTCGTGACTGACTCACCAAATACACAAGAGAAGAAGATGGAAAGGAAAACAACAACAACAAGAAGATATCCTCAACTGCCCATAAAACTTTTACATCTCTCATCGGCCAGAAAAGGGAAAGAAACACAAACTTTATTAGTTAAGTAGACTGATTAATCTTTTCACATAAACGCATTTTGCTAATTACTACTATCGCTATCTTACCCTTTTCCCTCTCTTCGAGTCTTTCTTTGGCACACACTCTTTTTCAGCTTCAAATTCATCGACTTTTTCTTTTTCCACCGACTTAGCGGCGGACACATAAAAGAGAAAGAAACAAACATTACTACTCAATTGAATTACAGACAGCAAAACGTAGACACTTCTTTGTTCAGAACCACATTCGCTCAAATGCAAGACATTTTTTTCACCAAACAAATTATACAAAAAATACACAGATTGTTTATTCTGTATATATATTGTTAAATATATTATTTGCTAATTTTATATGAACATTTTTTATTGCGTTGTCTTCTCTTGAAATCTGTGTTGTGTTTTGGGAACAGGATATACCGCATTAAATTCTCCCTTTTAATCCGGGTGTTCTGTATCCCACACTTTATTCATCCTAGTAAATGTTTTAAAAGTACAAGATTATTGATAACTTATTTGTTTGCATTATATACAAACTTTATTATTTCGTTCATCCATTTGTGCATTCAGTTATTTTATTCACTGAACTCGTCGAGCTATGGCAAGTATTATAGCCTTTCAAAGATAAAATACGGTAGTTCCTTTAATAAAATATATTATAATCTTTCTGAGAAAAATATCGTAATCAGTAAGATAAAAGAACATTCTTTCGAAATATCTGCAACGAATATCGTAGTCTTTAAAATATTTGAATAGTACAGATAAGAAAATTTAATTAATTCAATCAGGATTAATAAAAGAGAAAGTGATAAATTGAATTAATAATACGAAAAAGTCATATTTACATTAAAATAGTAGTAACAATGTGAAAATTTCATATTTAAGTTTTATTCTTTAAGTCAAATTTTGGGGTTCTTCGAAAAACACTAATTCCAACCACGTATATTATTAGTATTATGCTGTAATTTTTCGTCATATTTCGATCTCTGCTATGGTCGCACTACTAACCAAATCTGCGGGAAGACCTAAGGCAGGTCGTGGTGTGTTGTTATGGCTCCATTTCATGTTTTTTTTTTATCTCACCTAACATCCCTAGCGTTACATAGACAAAGTTCTCCTTAGTGTGTGTGGGCTGTACAATTTTTTGTATATCTCTTAAGTTGGGGTTTCTAAGGATTCTTTCAATGTGTTGTTTTGTTCCATTTTTTATCATTCTAAGTGCGCCTACTATCACTGGCACGATTCTTGTTTTCAATTTCCACATTTTTTCTATTTCAATTTCCAGGTCTTTATATTTTGACAGTTTTTCGAATTCCTTGGTTGCTATGCTACAATCCGCTGGACAAGCTATATCAATTAACAGGCAAGTTAATTCTTTCTGGTTTTTAACAATAATGTCCGGTCTATTTGCTTCAATTTTTCTTCTGTGTAGATAGTGTAATCCCATAGAAAGGTGACATCTTCTATTTCTGTAACCGGTGCTGGGTGATGTTCATCCCAGTGATTGTTCTATAGTGTTTGCACATTGTCAAATGTAAATATTGCCCCAGTCTATTGTGATGATTTTTATATTCATTTGGAGCAAGTACACAACATCCTGAGATTAGATGGCCTATTGTTTCTTCGTATTTTTCACAGAACCTGCATTTTGGATCCACATTATTATGTATAATATTTGCCTGAAAGTTCCTAATGAAAAGACTTTGATCTTGCGCTGCAAGAATAAAGCCTTCAGTCTCAGACTTTAATCGAGATGCACGTAACCATCGATGAGTATTAACTTTATCAAGATTGGATTTATTGACACGTTCTGGATATTGACCATGCAGAGGTTTGTCTTGCCAACGTTGTTTCATCTGTTCAAGAGCTTTATCCTTGGCTTTAATTTTCATATTTTTTGCCGCAATAGTTGGTTCTTTGCTTCTGTTTTGCTTTTCTACAGAAATTGCTAAATGTAAATCTTGTTTGTGTTTACTGCCTTCTTTTATTATTGAATATTTTATCTTTCTGTTTTCATGTTGTTTGACTAATTGTATCACCCAGTCTTTATTATTATGATTATGTCATTTTTCATCATATTTCAATTCTGCTATAGTCGCACTACCAATCAAGTCTGCGGGAAGACCTAAGGCAGGTCGTGGAGTATTGTTATGGCTCCATTTCATGATTTTTTTAATCTCCTCTATCATCCCTAGCGTTACATAGACAAAATTTTCTTTAGTATGTGGGCTGTACTTAATAAGACAAATTTTTGTATGTTTTAAGCTGGGGTTTCCAGGGATTCTTTCAATGTGTTGTCTTGTTCCATTTTTTATCATTCCAAGTGCACCTACTATCACTGGCACGACTCTTGTTTTTAATTTCCACAAGTTTTCTATTTCAATTTCCAGGTTTTTATATTATTATTATTATTATTATTATTATTATTATTATTATTATTTCCTTTGATTCTTCTTCATTTACCATTTTTCTTCTTCTTCTTTTGTTTCTTTTTCTTTTTTTCTTTTTCGGCTTCTTCATTTATCCATTTTTTTCTGCTACTTCTTCTACTGTTGCCTTTTCTTCTGTTTCTTCGTATCTTCTAATCTTCTTGTTCTTTCTTCTTCATATAACCATTTTCTTCTTTTTCTCTGTCTTCTTTTTCATATATTCCTTTTCTTCCTTCTCTTTTTCACCATACGTCAGTTTTTTCTTCTGTATAAATTCTTCTTCTTCGTCATCATATATCTCTTTCACTTTCTTCTTCTGCTTCTTCTTCATTATATCACTTTTCTTCTTCATCATTTTACACCTGTTTTTCTTCTTCATGTTTCTTCTCTTTCTTCCTTTTCGTTTATCTCTTTCCTTTTTCTTGTGCTTCTTCTTTTTTTCTTTTTCATGCTCCCTTGTTCTTCTTCATATATTCTACACTTCTTATTACTTCTCTTCGATATCTTTTACTTATTCTTCAGATCAATTTAAAGTTAATCTTCTCACAATTCATCGTTGTCTTCTTCCTCTTCTGCTATATCACTCTTCTTTTTCTTATTTGTTTTTTCTTCCTCCTCCTCCTCTTCTTTTTCTTCTTCTTCTTTTTCATCAATATCTCTCCGACTATTCTGGATCCTCCTCTTTCTAGTGCTATATATACCTATAAACTCTTTCTGTATTTTTTCTGTTTTTCGTTTTGTTTATTTCCTTCTTTCATTATTTATTTGCTTCCTTATTTTTTACCAATTCCTATCCGCGGAAAACCAGGATTAGAGCAAATGTCACGTTGCCATTCACTTCCGTTAAAGGTCTTCAGAACAACAACGTCAGCGGCCAAAACGAACTCATTCCCACCATGAATTCCTCTATTTTATTTCTTTCCGACCCCATTCTTGTTCCTTTCCATTGATTTCTGCTTTTCTTCCATTGATCAATGCAAGTTACTCTTACTGTAACTATTCCTGTTGCTTTCCTTTTCACCTTTCTTTCTGGCTTCTTACATTAACTTTATCGTCAATTTTATGCGCGAGGAAAGTTATAAAGACTCACTTAATTGACAGCAGTTGTTTAATTCCTGCTCCAAAGGCAAACATGGCAGAGGATTTTCTATCTGGAATGTTTTATAATCTCGTCAAAGCTCGATAGTTTCATTTCAAACTTTATTCATGAACAAGATTTAAGAATGAAATAAAATAAATATCGTTATTAATCCTTTCCTCAATCTAGGTCGATACACTTTATATTGATTATCTGCCCTTGTTTGATACTTGGGTATTTTTTTAAAATTTTACTTCCATGAATGTTCATTTACAGGTTCCTCGTTTTGGTTGTAGTTATTAATGTTGCTTCATCTGCATAATTTTGTTTTCTTTAGTTGCCTTTTTTTTTGTTTTTCTTTTGACTTTTAAAAAAATATTTCTTTGCCTTAGCCTTTTTATTTTGTCCTTTAGTTTCTTCTTTTATCTTGTTTGTTTTTGTCATCTTTTTTTTCTTAAGTTTTTCTTCTTTAAATATCTTTTTCTTACCTGATTTTTGCATCTATATTTTTTTACTTATTTACTTTTTATACTTATTCGTTATAAGTTTTCCTTCTCTGTTCTTTCGTTTTTTTTCTTTAGCTGTAACTTTCATCTTCCCCATTTTATTTACTAGATTTGATTTTCTTATTTTTTTCTTTATTTTTCCGAATATTTTTTAGTTTTTCCTTTGCTATTTTTCTTGTCTGTTTTTTCTGTTTTTTGTTTTTTTTCTTTACCTTCTTCTTCTATTTCATTTGTCATGTCCCTTCAGGTCGTAGGCGATCATGGTCTTCCACGTCTCTCTATCCTCTTATAACGCTTTCTCCTGTTACCCCAACCAAATCCCGATCTGCATTCAACCTGCTCAGGACCGTCAAATATGTTATCCACTGCTTTTCCCCTGTCGCTCTTTTTCTCTGTATGAACTGTGTGTATCAAATTCTCCAAGTCCTCTTTCTTTCTATTTTTTCTTTAGATTTCTTTCTTTTTCACTTAATTTTCCTCGTCTTTTCTTCTTTATTTTTCCTTCTTTTTCTTCTATTTTTTTAATTGCTTTCTTTAGTCTTCTTTCTTGTTTCTTAAGTTATTCATTTTATTTCGTCTTTTTTTCTTAATTTTCCCTCAGTTTTTTTCTTTTAAGTTTTCCTATTGATCTCTTTCGTGCTGTTAACTAATTTATTTTAGGATCTATTGTTTGACAACGAAATGGTTTGTTTCGTTCGAGAAGTGTATGAAGTCAAAAAGGCTTTTATCTTTCAATCGAAATCGGTTTGACACTCGTATTTAAAGTGTAATCTTCCTAAAAATAAAACACAGAATACTTTTTGACACAAGAATGGAAACACTACAAGGAATCTTAATAAATTAAAATAAAATCGCGCTCTCGAAAACTCAACAAAGTCTGAACACTAACAGAGAACTATCACAATCATAGCCTATGAAGTCAGGCACAAGGCTAAACGTAATGTGTTTTTTTTTCTGATTTCTGGATACAAAAAGGTATTAACTGGAGAGTATTAAACGTGACAAAATTATGGAATCCAATGTCTTACTTGAATTCTCTGTGCCGTATCCGTTGAGGACGTTGATGATCATGGTCTCCTACAACTTCTTACCCTTTGTAACTATTAATGAACATTGTTATTACTCATAACTCTTTTCCGTCATTTATTTAATCAAGTTCACTAAGTGTGTTAGGTGTTGCTCTGTCTATCCTTTGCTCTGTTTATCTTGCCTTATATCTGTCACGTGAGTGTCAGATTTTCCAATCCTTCCTTCCTCATTAACTTCCACAGAAACATCAACTGTCTCTCCCTGATGTTAGATATTAATTTTCTTTTTGTTTCCATTATTTTCAAAATAATGTCGTTGATCATAGGTTCGGTCCATGGTATCCTCAGACAACCAAACAGAAAAACTTAAAAGAAAATAGTAATACCGTAACAACCGAAACTATATACCTCATATGAGAAAATTCGCTCTGAGTATGCAAAATGACGTTATTAAATATCAATATTTTCAGTTGAGCTAATGAATATTTATGAGCATTTTATAATTTTCTGATGACCAACAGCATTTTGTTTTTGTTTATAGGATACTTTATTTTAAATAAATTAATTTCGTTTTTTGTCTTGTTAAATTCCGTCAATGGACGAAAGGTGTTGGTACAACCTGAATACAGTTTTCCTCTAGCCTCTTTCTTTTAGTCATAGTGTTCCTCTCTACAGATTATACCTGAGAATAGTCATACACACCCACCCACACACACACACACACACACACACACACACACACACGCACACATATATATATATATATATATATATATATATGAATAAAATACAAGAGAAAACTATATCTGAGAATATTTACACACACACGCACACGCACACGCACACACATAATATATATATATATATATATATATATATATATATATATTAGGAATTTCACAATTTTAATTGGTAACAATATTGTGACGCCGGTGAGAAAAAAGGCACACAAACACAGATGAAGATGTTATAAACTTGTATTTACAGGAAAGAGAGAAAAGAAGAAAGAATAGTCTCTTGCAAACAGTCGGGTTTGTGGAAATTATCTTAAACATGCGTCCTTTTAACAGTCAATATTTCTTGTGTCGTTATGGCTAGGTTGAAGAAATAGGGCCTTGACTTCTGTGCTGCAGCTGCTGTCAAATCCCCCCACGTATCCTGGGTCTAGATGACAGAGAAGAAGACGGGGACGTCTTGTGTCTAAAGTCCCAACAAGCAAAAGAGGAAGGGAGTTTGTAAAACCCACTCACGTGGGGAGTTTGTTGAGAATTTAAAAAGGTAGCCTGTGATTGGTTGTTTTTCATCAAATCACGGGGCACCCAGTTGGCGAATCCGTTATAATTTTTATAATATATATAAAACGCAATCGTCGGGTCATTGCAATTAGCAGAAAACCCAATGTCACCTTTGGTTGGTGACATCGATGTCTACTTATATATATATATATATATATATATACATACGATCTACCCATGATATCGAGCACTTTAGCCTATATAGATATGGTGCTATTGTCAATCGTTGTACATAATTTTTTTATGTGGTGTTATATTTTTCTTTTCAGAACATAAATTATATAAACTGGTCCGAATGCTTTATTTCTTTAAGCGCTTTCGGTTATATTTTTGGCCATTATCAAAGATGATCTTTAATTTACTTTTAATTGAATGTATTTATGTAGAGTTCTACGATGTTTCATATTCCAAAAGTAGTGAGCACATTGTAGCTATGTTCATATTTGATATTGTTGAGTGTTTGCTGTTTTCTTTTATTAATAAAGCTTCCAGTATTTTTAGCCATTTTTACACGTAGATGATACTATTATGTTTATATTATCGAGAGTATGTTACGGATAGAGTCTGGTAGATGTTCATGTGTATTTAAATGAGTCCTAATAGAGTGATGGTCAGAGAGAGGTAACATGAGTTTTCTTCTTAAACATATGTGGCTTCCATGTGTCTCTTCTACAAATATTTTCATGGCTTCTGTTCTGACGAGCCTAGCTCGTTGGTGTTCCATCCGCATGAATATAGTCGAGCAATCAGGTCCCATACTTTTATTGTCAAAGCAACCAAATGCAGCCACCACTTTCATCCCTCAGCTTCTTTCACGCACTTCTCGCCTGTGGAGCTCCCTTCCGAATACTTGCTTCCCTGATAGTTACGATCTCCAAGATTTTACATGCAACGCCAAATGCAATCTCTTACCCTGTCACTGCCATATTTCACTTATCCTTTCCCCCAAATCCCCCGAATCTTGTTCTACTCCGTTTTTCACTCTACTCTCACGCAACTCTCTTTGCACCAATATTCCCATCCTTTCTCTTGCCCATTCTCTGACACCCCCTGTAACCGGTTCCTCTTTCTCTTCGCTCTCCTTCTATGTAACCCTTCACTCTCCTCTTATGCGCACCAGTGGCAATACTGTCCTATATAGGGTGAAAGGCTTAAAAATTATATATTTATGAATTTGGATTGATAAAAAACACAGTGCTTTAAAGGAATGTAAATTTATAAATAATATTGGTTCTTTTTAGTTTAGACATTGCAAAAGAATTGATATTCTTGAGTATAGCGTTAGCAGTTTTGCATTTTATGTAGAAATAAAGCATTTAGACAATTTTTATATAATTTATGCCCTGAAAAGAAAATATTATATTAGTACATGAAAAACTATCTAAAACACATAGCTATAACACCATGTCTGTCATTTTTATCAAAAGTTGCATATATATAGGGGATTTAGCGACTCCGACTAGCCAGAAGCAAGTGGATGTCTAGCCGCACTGATGAGCTGTGATGCAGCATAACAGGCTTGTATGTGGATGATGAACACACACACACACACACACACACACACACACACATATATATATATATATATATATATTTTATTAAGACAATATATGTATATATATATATATATATATATATATATATGTATATATTGTCTTAATAAAACAGTGCTCGGTATAAGAACTAAAAATATATATATTAATAAAATTATCATATTATCATATTATCCTACGTCTATAGCACAACTCTCAGGTTCATGCCCGGTTTAATCATCTGGTGCATACTACAAACATATCTTTCTAGATTTTTATTATTATTATTATTTCTTTATTAAAAGTAAATAAGAAAATGTAGAAACGGTCCGTTCAGAATATGCAATTGCTGATTGCATAGCGCCTGAAACTCTGATTCGTGCTATAGACGCAGGATATGTATATTTATTAATATACATACATACGTACATATATATATATATATATATATATATATATATATATATATATATTTAAATCAAAATAATAACTAAATAGACTCTGTAAGTATGTAGGCTGTAAATTTCTACTAAGATAAACCTTTAAAAAAAACCACTAACAAACAGAACCTAATTCCGTTATAATCCGGTGCACTGAGGCGTCGGATAAATGGGGAGAAAAAAAAGAAAGCCGCGGAACAAGAACAAAACATTCAATACTCCGCAGTAAAGAAAAAAAAACCCAAACGGAACCAACCACAAGAAAAAGTGCTCGATACAAAGTACAAAAGATATACAAAAGTAGAGCAAAGACACACGAAAAAAATCTAAAGCGAGCCAAAACCTACCGCGGTTTCACACACGGATCGTCAGGGCAAAGCCTTTGCCCTGACGATCCGTAGTGTGAAACCGCGGTAGGTTTTGGCTCGCTTTAGATTTTTTCCGTGTGTATATATATATATATATATATATATATATAGTGTTCCAGATGTCGACCACCATATCAGTCAGTTAAGTGCCATCCGTGAAACACGCTTGTGCGTTCATGTCTCGAAAGAGACATGACGGACTTGGCAGAAGATTATCCCGCAGTAGGTTGTCATTGCTTTCTGCGGTAGACTGGTTGCCAACCAAGGCTATAGAACCCAATCTGTTTTGTTATTTAACCCATAACAGGAAGGAAGAGACGGATTAATACCTTTCCCAAGGGTATTTGTGCTTAAGTGAATGCAATGACTTCAAGTGGAATTCGAACTTGGCTCCTCGATTTCTCGTTCCGAGCCAATATCCACTGCTCCACAATGCACATCCATATACTATTATTATTTAAATTTTTGCAGACTTTGTTTGGCTACTTTGAAGATATTCCCATAACTCGACGAAAAAACTGTTTTTTTTTAGCAAGATGGTGCTCCACCGAGAGTCAAACGATCAACTTTGAATCCCTCAAAAGAGTAAAAGAAAGTTTTAGAAAGAAAATTGAAGCATTTGTGAAGGCAGAGGGTGAACAATTTGAGCATCTGTTATGATTATGATCAATAAAATTGATCTTCATCTGTATTTTTATAAAAAAATGGGGCGAGACCTCTGTAACACCCTGTATATATATATGCATATATATATATATATATACAATAATATAATTATTAATTAAAAGTACGTAGCGACACAGAAATTTCTATGTTTCGAGATTTCTATCTCGTCATCAGGCAATGTTGGCTGTTGGTTGTGAAAATAAAAATAAAAAATAAAAATAAAATTAGGTTAAAAGTAGGTTGACACTTTGACTGTTAGGGATGAAAAAAAAAGAAAGATAGAGAAAAAAGAAAAAAGAAAGTATGTATTCCCTAAAAATAGAAATTACTGGTCAAATTTCAAAGTGAATCTTTATTCTGATTGGTTAAAAGGAACACACACATAAATTTTATAAGTCTCCACATGCACAAATAGCAAGCCAATTTTTTTGTATTTAAATGTAAATCATTTTCACAACTAATATCTAGATGACGAGATAGAAATCTCGAAACATAGATATTTTCGTTCCGCAATATACTTTTAATTCATAATTATATGATTATATTATGCTCTACAATATTTATTGTATTGAGCACTTTTTATAAAAATGTAAATGCCAGGGAACTGAAAATCGTAAAATCTTGGGTCGTGTTTAGCTGGATATATATATATATATATATATATAGCATAATATATATATATATATATATATATATATATTATGCTCTCATTGCGATTGAGCTCTCTGGAGAAGAAAATTTTAAAATAGCTTCCACTTCTGCTATAGGCGTGACTCTTCAGAAATGAAAATTGAGTTCTTTCGGTGACTGGCGTGTGTATCCTCTGCTTATATACAACACGTTAAAATTTCCCTTCTCTGATTCCATGCGTCGATGGCTTAGGGAGTAGCAACTCCGACTGACACCAAATCGGTCGAGTTTCGGTCCCGGCCAGAAGCAAGTGGATGCGTCTAGCCACATTGATGAGTTGTTATACAGCTTGTATGTGGATGGCTAATATATATATATAGAATGAAAAATTCACACGCTGTCTATTAACAGTGAGGACAGATCTGTGAAATCTTGCATGCATGATTTTTAATTGCTTTTATTAAGAGCCCCATTGTTTTCTTCCAGGTAAACTGACATCTGACTGAATTAATTTCAGAAAGTTACTTTATATGTTCCCAAGTAAAATATATTCCTTTTCTGGGGTTGCGGTATGAAGAAACCCGCTCTAAAGAGTTCTATAGTCCGAAAAAGCTTTTAGAAATTGTATATTTCTTCTTATTTTTTTTAGCATGAAGAAAATTGTATATTTTTTTAACATGAAGAAATTGTATATTTCTTCTTATTTTTTTTAACATGCTAGCTTTTGGTCAAAATGAATACATGAAGCGAGAAGTGTAGCATTGCATGAGAAAGAATTATTTTGGAACCGAAGTGTAAGAAACGAAATCCCTGTATGCAGTGTGCACAGCCGGCAATAAAAGTAAAGATTTAATATAAGATTAAAATGGATTAAGGTAAACCAGTCCGATTAATTTCCTGTTTCTTTTTACTTTCTTTGTCACCTTTGACTGTATGGTGTTTCCTTTCACACGTGGCTGAAAGGTAAATAAGTAAAAAGAGTTTTCAATTTCCTTTTGCTAAACACTCCTTTATATAACCCTGACAAATGTTGGTTTTATTATATATATATATATATATATATATATATATATATGTGTGTGTGTGTGTGTGTGTGTGTGTGTGTGTGTGTTAGAGTCTGTGTGTGTGTGCCCAGAGTGTGATGGATAAATTGTCATCTAAATTTGGCAAAAATGAAAATAACACTGATATCTCATTTTGGCAGATATATATAATGTGATAGGTAAAATGTCGTCTAAATAATTAAAAAATGAAAATAATTTTGGCATCTTATTTTAACATATATTTACCAGAATTCCACAAAAAATAAGTTGAAATACTAAAAAGTTACTTTATTCAATAAAATGGCCATTGGCTTTAGCCACAGCGTACAGGCGACTACAAAATCTTCTACAACTCTTTTGGACGGTCTCCTTGGTGAATACGGTCATAATCCTTGCCTTCAGTTTATATTTGGTGTTACAATAAAATTTGTTAGTCTCTCACTTACCTGCGTTTCACATACAATAATTCAGTGGTCGCGGTCTGGGTGATTAGGTGACTAGAGATAAGGCATGATGGGGTTGAAGAAATCGTCTGTCTGACATGACTGTGTCCTCCTACTTGTGTTGTTCAGAGTCTTGTTGCCAGAAACAGGTCTTCCATCAGTCATCGTCTTGACCCAGGGCAGCGCTACCTTTTCAAGAAACTTATTGTAGGTTTTCGTGTTGGGTCTGAGGTCCTGAGAGGAGATAAATTGAGGCATAATGTTGCCATCGCTAGTGATCATTCCAAGCACCATGATGTTTACTGTACATATCATCAAATCCTTTTCGAATTCTTTGCACTGTCAGTGAAAGGAGAGATCACAGGATAAGTCAGTGTGTTTAAAAACAGAAGTCAATCCAACATAGAGTAATATTTATTAAACTGATAAATTAATCTTTAGGCTGGAAATCATTAAAGGAAAATAACTAATTAAAGGATAAAGAGAAAGAAAGAAAAGCCATAGTACGTCACCCACAGTTATTCATTCATAATGAGGCTTAGCAAATCTGGAGTCAACGCAGATGCCATGACGCCATAATTTTTTCTTCTCTGTAACTTGACTGTGCGAAAAATTCTAGTAGATCAGCTGTTTTGGACAATTTCAGGCCGACTTGTCTGATACCAACAACCATACTGTGTTTAAGCTCAATTTAAATAACGCTCTTTTCCTCTCCTTATGGATGAAATTAAATTGAGCATATTCATGGTCGTATTTAAATACCATTTAAATTGGTATTTTGATGCTGCCACAACATTTACTAATATGAAATTTGAATAAAAGAGCACGTGTCCATTTACACTTAAGTAAGAAGCCACTGAGCACACACACACACACACACACACACACACACACACACACACACACACACACACACACAAATATATATATATATATATATATATATGTATGTATACATATTGAGTATTAAGCATTTTATATAAT
Source organism: Ascarosepion bandense (assembly GCA_037127315.1). Classification (NCBI taxonomy): domain Eukaryota; kingdom Metazoa; phylum Mollusca; class Cephalopoda; order Sepiida; family Sepiidae; genus Ascarosepion; species Ascarosepion bandense. Next base: position 412,459 of record JBBBDQ010002026.1, on the reverse strand, counting down.
TTTTTATGTGTTTGCATAATATTTTTCTTTTCGGAACTGAAAGTATATAAGAATCATCCAAAACTAATTGCTGATAATGGATAAAAGTATAGCCGAAAGTGCTCGGAAGTACAAAATATTTAGATAATTCTTATGTAATTTGAGTTTCGAAAAGAAAAAAAATATTCGAACACAAAAAACTTAATGATAATTCCTTCTCTGTCATCTTTAATGAACCTGTATAAAAGAAAGATTGTTGCCCAAATGCATAATTTATATATATATATATATATATATATATATATATACGCAATATATACGTACATAAATAAATTTTTTTTTCAGCTGTTAATAAAACTGTGCTCGATTTAATATAAGAGAGCTATGAAGTATATATTAATAAATATACATATTGACACATCATTCAATATGTTCCAAGCCTGACATATAGATGGCGCCATTAATAGAAAAGTCATAGAACTTTCATAACATACTAAACTTCAAATAGCACGTGACAAAATTTGGGCCCAATCGGATTATTAGTTTGCAAATTACAGTTATTTAAGTGAAGGTACTGTTTAAAATTTTTAAAACACCGAAAAAAATCTGAATTTTGTGTGTTGATAGAGCATTACTTTCTGATAGGAACCAACTGTTCAAGAAAAGCAATGGCTTGATAAGTGTTATTTGGATTCAACGGTTAAGAGGTGGTATGCTGACTTTAAATGCAGTCGAACAGACACAAATTATGATGAACACTCAGGTGGCACAAAATCGGCAGTTGTTCAAAATAACACCAAAAAATACACAAACTCGTTTTGGCCGTTCGTAAATTGAAGTTGCGTGAGATAGCAGGTGTTGAACATATCAGAAGTCAGTTTATTCCCCCTTTATCAGGAACATTTGTCAGTGAGAAAACTGTGTTGAAAATGGGTGCCGCGTTTGGTGACATTCCATCAAAAACAACAGCGCGTCGACGTTTTAGAACGTTGTTTGCAATTGCTTGAACGCAAAAAGAAAGTTTTTGCGTAAATATGGATGAAACATGGATCTACCACTTCACTCCGGAGGCAAAGCGGCAGTCAAATGAGTGAATAGCAGCAGGTGAAAGCCGTCCAAAGCGGCGAAAGACGCAAATATAAGCTGGCAAGCTTCTGGCTTCCGTATTTTGGAATACGCAAAGTATTTTGTTGATCGATTACTTTTAGAAAGAAGAACCATCAATAGCGAATATTATATAGCATTGCTGGTGAGTTTGAAGGAAGAGACCGACAAAAAAAAAAAAAACTGTCACAAATAAAGAAGAAAAATGTGATCTTTCACCAAGACAACGCACCGTGTCACAATTCGATTGCCACGATGGCAAAAGTAAATGTGTCGAATTGTTTCCGCATCCCTTGTATTCTCCAGATCTGGCACCCAGCGTCTATTGGCTGTTTGCAGATCTTAAACGAATCCTCCAGTAAAAGATATTTGGCTCCAATGAAGAAGTGATATCGGAAACTTAGGCGTATTTGAGGCCAAAAACAAATCGTTGTAAAAATAGCATGTGATTGTTAGAAAAGTGTAGGAATCAGTTTATTACTCTAGAAGTCGACCTTTGCTTAAGAGTTGTTGTTTTATTAGTTAGGCCCAGAATTTATTGAGTGATGGTTATAAACCCAGCAGAACTTTTTACAATTGCCTCGTTCAGGCCGTTGATGAATTTTTTCTTTACATTGCTGAAATAAATTATGGATGTATAACCGTTTAACTATGTGTTGAGGTTTTCTCAACATATTTGCACTGGATAATATCCACTGAGCTCTCTTTTTCGATCTAATTGGTAATTTACATTTATTAGATAAAATTTTTCGGATTATTCTCTCCATCTTCCTGGCTTGCCATTCTTTCATATATATATATATATATATATATATATATATATATATAAGACAAAGTGTGAGAAGCCGTGAACGTTTTTTTAAGTGTATATTTATTGTTTTTGTTATTATACATGTAATGATACATTAAGTGTCCATAATGGTATTTGTGACGCTACACGTGTTTTGAGTCTAAAATTGACTCTGTTCAGGCGAATAAATTTTTGGGCTTTACTATATATATATATATATATATATATATACAAAGAGCAATATATGAACTGTCGTCTAATTTACGCAAAAATGAAAATATGACTGAAATCCCATTTGAACATATCTATAAAAATTACACAAAATATCTTGAAATGCTAATGAGTAACTTTATTTAATAAAATCACCGTTGGCTTCAATCACGACTCCCAGACGACTTCGGAATCCCTGCATCCTTTCTGCATGGTATCCTTGTTTAAGCAAGTGAACGATCGCATAATCTTAGCCTTCAGTCCGTCTTTGGTGTTAAAGTGAGTTTTGTTGGTCTCTCGTTCAACTGCCCCCCCCAAACTTTATAATCAATGGTGTTTTAGTCTGTGGAGTTAAGTGGCCAGATGTAAGGGATCATGTGGTCGCAGAAAGTGTCTGACAGCTGCGACTGATTCTTCTTTCTTGCATGGCATGGTGCCAATTCTTGTTGCTGTACAGAGCGATTTCCAGCGAGGTTGACTGGATATATCATCACTATGATGTTGAATTTACGTATCATTCAACTCCATGCGAATCCTCTGCACAGTCCTCAGAGCGACACCACAACCCTATTAAATGTTAGTATTAGAGAGTACAGCTCGAATACCAAGTAGCATTGTTGTGGATCTTCGTCGCCAATATATTGGAGTTGTTGTAGCGAAACTTCGCCGCAAATTTGTAGTGACCGGTTGGACGGAAGTAAGACAAGGAACACAGGGGATAGTTTTAAAAAAAGTGTATTAGTATAGCAAGAACATATGTTCATGGTAAATGTTAGTAATAAGTAAATAGAAATAAATAGGTCCGAACAGGACAGTTACGCTGCTTATTGCGTGACTAGTAGCTGGCTTTAACTGCGTACTAGCTGCCGTACTAACTGCAGTCTTAACCGCTGTAAAATGCTTTTTCCTGCTCCCGGAAGTCACGCAGGTAATTATATATAGTAAGAGGAAGAGTCCATTCCTCGTAGAAAGGCACCATTACAAGCATGCCTTTTCTAAATTTCTGGCGGACTGAATTGCAACATAAAAATAGTCAGATCTGCTGCCATGGAAATATTTGGAGAAAAGTCAGTATCACGTCAGTGAGAAAGTGACTGAAGTCCATAAGCCATATGGGGATCGATTACATTGCAGATACTTCTTCGGATTTTGTTGTGAACCGCGATATGTTTAGCTCGATCTTTTTTTTTTTTTTTTTTAATCATATCACCCCAAGCAAGGCGGTAACGCCACTGATGTGCAGGGGGTTACACAAGAGTGAGAAGATTAGAAAAGAGAAAAACAGGAAACCGCATCCTAAACAGAAAACAAGGGATGAGCCTCTTCACCTGTTCAATAGACGTGGGTGGAGTGTGAACCGGGCGATAGTTTAGTCTATCTACTCCAATTGAAAAAACAGTGAGAAGATTAGAAAAGAAAAACCGGAAACCGCATCCTAAACAGGAAACAAGGGATAAGCCTCTTCACCTGTTCAATAGACGTGGGTGGAGTGTGAACCGGGCGATAGTTTAGTCTATCTACTCCAATTGAAAAAACAGTGAGAAGATTAGAAAAGAAAAACCGGAAACCGCATCCTAAACAGGAAACAAGGGATAAGCTTCTTCACCTGTTCAATAGACGTGGGTGGAGTGTGAACCGGGCGATAGTTTAGTCTATCTACTCCAATTGAAAAAACAGTGAGAAGATTAGAAAAGAAAAACCGGAAACCGCATCCTAAACAGGAAACAAGGGATAAGCCTCTTCACCTGTTCAATAGACGTGGGTGGAGTGTGAACCGGGCGATAGTTTAGTCTATCTACTCCAATTGAAAAAACAGTGAGAAGATTAGAAAAGAAAAACTGGAAACCGCATCCTAAACAGGAAACAAGGGATAAGCCTCTTCACCTGTTCATCAATGTGCATTGTAGCCTTTAAAACCATTCGCGTAGCCGTATTTGAAAGGGTCTGTCAGTCAAAGATCAAATGGCTGCATACGTGTGTAGAAGCACGCAGAGGTTATTTTGAACATTTGATACGAGTTGCCGTGTTGAAGTACAACGATGTTTATATGGACATTTTATCTGGTTTCGGTATCAGGGACCCGCTCAAATGTTTGTAAACGTATATTTTATCTTGTATCATGGATCGTGCATTTATATACTAGTGTTATTATACAACACCGTGTAGCGTAAACTTTAAACTTAATAACTCAAAAACGAATATTTGCAGATATATATAAGCATGCATAAGGTAGCAATCTTTATTTTCGTTCCGTTTTTTTCGGGGTCTTTGTGAATTTCATTCGTGTAAAGTCTTCTGTACCATAAAGACTGAAGCTGATGATGGTTCACCTGAAATAGGCCCATACTTCCGATTTACTATGAAATAACATGTTTGCTTATATTTTTCCTATATATATATATACATATATATATATATATGCAGACTTTTATGCTCATTTTAGTGTGTTAAATCCGCGTCCACAGTTTTTAAACGTATTTTTATACATCCTGTATAGATATGACTAATAAATAATACATTATAGATCATTAATATGATGAAAGATCAGATTATATTCTATATGTCCCTGAAAGGGATATATATATATATATATATATATATATATATATGTTTTGAATAAAAGTGATAGTATGTCATTGGAAATGTCTAGATTTAACCGTAGGTTCTATGCAGTTTCTTACTTCTGTGGCCCTTCTCATTTGTGCAACACTTAAAAATTTCAGTGACATATCAATCGTTATCTTCTGTGCTATTAATTATTACCTTTTTTATTATTCTCTTTAATTATTAATATTTTTCCTATCATCAATTATCTATTAACCTATTACTCTTAGGTTTTCATGGCTTTATCGCCTTGCTTTGCGTGAAATGATTTTAAAAGAAAGATCTTATATATGAGTACTGATAATTATTACCCATATATATAGAAAGTATAGATGAAAATATATATTGGGTATTTTAGGGAAGTACCTATGCATATATATATATATATATATATATATATCTATATATATATATGGTTAAATAAAAAGAAAACTGTATTTTACTCGCCGACGCGTTTCGCCCTGTAATGGAATTTATCAAGGCAAATAGACAAAATGAGCTTTATTCCAAATTCAGTCAGTCAGTTAAGTGCCATACGTGATACACGCTTGGGCGATCATGTCTCGAAAGAGACATGACTGACTGGGCAGAAGGTTATCCCGGAGTAGGTTGCCATTGCTTTCTGTGGTAGACTGGTTGCCGACCAAGACTATAGAACCCAGTCTGTCCTGCTATTTAACCCATAATTGGAAGGAAGAGACTGATTAATACCTTTCCCAAGGGTATTTGCGCGTAAGTGAATGCAATGAATTCAGCTGGAATATCGAACTCGGCTCACCCGGTTTCTCGTTCCGCGCCGATATCCACTGGACCACAAAGCACATACGTATCTATAAATAAACAGTGTTGCAACTATAAAAAAAAAACTCTTACAAATCATTTAAAAAGATTAACAGAACATTTTCACTTTTAGAATGTTAAAATGAAGAGAATTTTTTAAGTATGTTAGTCTGTTTTAGTATCATTTTTAGAAGAAAATGTGAGATTGGGAAAAAATCGGGGCGCAAATTGGTATTTTGATAGCACTGGATGGCGGCGCTCTCGAGAATTTTCCTTCTGAATAAATTGTTTACTCTTTTTATTAGTGTGGCATTTTTTAAATCGAAATTGTGGTTGAATTTATTTCTGTGAATCACTAATGCATTCGCTATAAAAAATAACAAACTTAGGGCTAAACATTAGTACAATTAAACACTATATATATATATATATATATATATATATATATATATAAGACATAATATTGTTTCCAGAACAAAAAAAAATTCAATGAAAGATTAGAAGCATTGGCCAGATGTAATCACTCCAAATGACACATCTTTAGATCATACATATCTTGATGAAATCGTTTTAATATCCTTAAGTAATTCCACCCTATTTTGACAATTTTCAATTGTTTAAAATTGCAGAGTCGCATTCTTAATAATCCCTGTTGTACGTTTGAAAAAACATTGGAAAATCAGTTATTACAAATCGTGTGAATATACAGAAAAAGTTTCGGAAATAAATCATTTCTAAATGAAAAATATTCAAAACATCTACAATATATATGCATTTAGCACCTTTGAAAACAACTGGTTACTGGTCTAATTTAATTATTACCAAAATCTCACTCTCTCTCTCTCTCTATATATATATATATATATATATATATAGAGAGAGAGAGAGAGAGAGATAATTTTCGGTCATAATTAGTTTATATATATATATATATATAAAGAGGGAGAGATAGAAAGATAGAGAGCTAGAAAGAGGGTAGATAGATAATATGTACGTATTGATAAAATGTATTGATATTAGCTTAGCATAAAACTGATAAGATGTCAAAGTTGTGGGGTACTGTAATTTGCCTGAACTCACACTAGCGAGAATAAAGATGAACAAAATAAAATCGACACGGAAAAACTGATGCAAATAGTAAATAGATTTAGATAAGTACACAAGTCTGACCGGACACAAATAGTACAAAATACTTTTTTTCATACAACTATATTATAGAATTGTGTGAGCATTCTTGCTTCAAAATGTATAGGTCTATGAAGAGCAGAGAACTAATGATTTGAGAGTAACCGACCGACTAGTGTCCCGTGGATTTTTCCATTATGGAAGAAATATGCCTCCGAGACATCTCTGGCCTTTTGCGTCACTGTTCAGTATAGATGAACACGTTCTCTCCTTGAGGCCAGACTGTGTTAAACGCCATCTGAATTTGTATGTTGGCTTGACTAGCCGTCGTTTGAAAACTTTCCAAATGGATTTCTATTTGATTAATTTTTTTAAAAAATGGGGACTTTTTTACGAAACGTCTACTTTTATTTGCTAATGTACGTTATATTTTCGCTATGGACTATTTTTTATATGACTAAACACACATTTATACAGCACATATATATATATATATATATATATATATATATATATGCATTGTGTATTTGGGCAGTAATCATTCTTTTATGCAGGTTGCATTGAAAATTTAAAAAAATATTATCATTAAGCTTTTTTACTTATGATTTTTTTCTTTTCAGAACTGAAACTATGTAAGAATTGTCCGAAGGTTTTGATTTTCGAGAATTTTCTGCGTTACTTTAAACAATTATCAAGGATAAATTTTGTTCTCTCTCTCTCTCTCTCTCTCTATATATATATATATATATATATATATGCATATTTATACACACACACACACACATATATATATATATATATATATATATATATATATTTAGTATATCGAGGCAGCAAGTAATTTTCTAGACATATCCTATTAAATATAAGAGACAATGAATGTCTATTATGTTTAATCATGAGCCGTTCTAAACGTCGTATTTTTGCTTTAATTTCAGTTGAAAATAAAGACAAAAATTCTCCAACATTTGGATATAATTATCCAAATGTTGGAGAATTTTTGTCTTTATTTTCAACTGAAATTAAAGCAAAAATACGACGTTTAGAACGGCTCATGATTAAACATAATAGACATTCATTGTCTCTTATATTTAATAGGATATGTCTAAAATATATATATATATATATATATATATATATGTATTTGTTTCTCGTATTTAAGTAGGTATTCTGTTTAAAAATATATTTCTCAAATGAAAATAATCTTCAAACAAAAAATTAAATATGTCGGTTATTAATTCTACTTCCTTAATCTCCGGGATTTTCCGTAATATATACAACTGGGTAATAGTCTAATTTAATCACGACCAAAAACTACAGTTTAAAAAAAAATTGAAAACCACGTACTTCTTTATTCCTTTTTAAGAAATTTCTTAGAATAGTTACAGTTTTATCTCCGATGAATTAGAGGGTGTGGAAGAAATATATCGCACACATAACTGCTAGAAAAAATCCCATATATGTGTAAGGCCTCACACATGTTGACGTGGTGCAATGGTTAGCAAGCTTGTATCACTAGAATCATTAATATTGAGTAGTGAGTTCAGTCCTACCTGGGTGCCATATACATTCGGCCTTATGCAACATCTAAGCTGCGCTTAAAAATCCCCATTAGCGGCAATGGTGTCTAGCGTATTTTTTACCATTAAGTGAGAAGTATCACTAGAATTATATGTGGGAATTACCTCAGCAGTCCCATTTACAAGCGACAATTAGTTTATCCATTTCAAAATATAAGCAACGGGTTGTAAATGCAAATATAAATGACAAACGTTTATTATTCTCAACCCAAGTACATTTTCACTGTATTAAATAAAAAAGGCATACACCCAAACCGAGGAAAGTTCATAAACTCAATGATGACCAATATTTACTTATCAGTGAACCAAAGAAATGCATATAAAGGGTGACTGAAAAGCAACTCATGTAGAGGGTGGCCACCCATGAATTCTTGATATCACAACTCTGACTTTCTTTAGGGTTGATTAAAAAGAACAAGTCTACTAAACCAAACAAAGCCTTTGGAAAAACTTTAATAATGATACAAGATGTTGCATCTTTCTGGTGAATTCAGTTGATGTGGTTCCTTGGTGGCTATTAGTAAAATTATCTTTTGTCAATAACGAATTTTAAATACGACATTATGCTAAACCCTTTGCTCTCGTACCAATTTCTTACAAAAATTATAGTTAATAAGTAACTTATGAGCAATTTAAAATGGGAAATAACTTTTCAATCAACATGTAAATTCAAATATAAATGACCAAAAATCACATCTCCCAAAACAAAGCTTATATATCCAGTTATGTAACACCAATATTTGCCTATCACTAAACAAAGTAAATAATTTTAAAGTCAAACATGAATTACAATATTCACTTAATCCTTAACGGAATAAATCTTATAGACCTAAATATGAACCAATGCTTATCTATCAACGAACTTGTAGCCGGGGATGCGTGTTTCTTGTACGTCGGGGGTCACCACAGTAGCCGATTCGACCTTGTATCAGACATAACCGAACTCCCTACAGCTTGTAGGATTCATGTATAATTATAATCATCAGAATTATCAGAAGGTTTTCATCATCATCAGAATGTTGGTTGTTGAAATGTGAAAGGATAAAATATTTCGTGTGTACATCAAAGCAAAGATTTATTTACAGAATGACAAAAGTGTAAGAATAAAATTTAAGTGAGATTTTGTTAACTAAACACTGTAATATATCTGTGAGAAGAAAAATGTTAATTGAGAAAATGCATGCAGTTTTGTAGTTAAAATTGTTCGTAGATGAATTAGGTATTTAAAATGTCCGCCGAAGTTTAGAGTTCATGGTTGTGTAGTAGCAGAATCTAAAGTCTTTGTTCCTTCCTCTTTTTAGTAGGTCGCAACAGATTGAGAGAAAAAGAAGGCAAAATAAATAAAGAAGTTGTACTTAACGTGTCCATTTTTTTCTTGGCGTGGAGAAAAATAGAAGAGAATTGGGAAAGGAGGTGAAATGAAACTGTGACATGCCCTGCGTCCGGGTTGGCTTCTTGAATTTTGTTTCGTTACATTGCCACGAGGTCCTAGCTAACCGCTCCCATGTCAACTGACTTTTGACAGGTTAGCGTCGTGTTTAAATAGTTAAACTTCTCATGATGCCGGCTCCAGCGGAGCTTTTCACATCTAGGCGTGAAAATACGTCATTGCTGCTTTAATCCAATCAAGATTCAGAATTTGCTTTTCGCACTGAATTGCAAATTTTTTAGTTGGGTTTTTCCACAATGCTTTTAGTTCTTAATTTCTTATCGCTACAAACTAATTTAATGAGTATAAGATCAAGTATAAACGATCAATATTTACTTTTCTCCCAAACCAAGTAAATGCTAACAAACGAATAATAATAACAAATATATACCTATTACCCAAACGATAGATGCTCTTCAAACTCAAATACTAATGAACAAAATTTACTTCTCCCCAAGCGAAGTAAATGATTAAACTCCAAAAATAATGACCAATATTTGTCATTTCCCCAAACGATAGATGCTCTTCAGACTCAAATACGAACGAACAATGTTTACTTCTTCCCAAGCGAAGTAAATGATTAAACTCCAAAAATAATGACCAATATTTGTCATTTCCCCAAACGATAGATGCTCTTCAGACTCAAATACTAACGAACAAAATGTTTACTTCTCCCCAAGCAAAGTAAATGATTAAACTCCAATAATAATGACCAATATTTGTCATTTCCTCTTCAGACTCAAATACTAACGAACAATGTTTACTTCTCCCCAAGCGAAGTAAATGATTAAACTCCAAAAATAATGACCAATATTTGTCATTTCCCCAAACGATAGATGCTCTTCAGACTCAAATACTAACGATCAATATTTACTTTTCTCCCAAACCAAGTAAATGCTAACAAACCAATAATAACAACAAATATATACCTATTACCCAAACGATAGATGCTGTTCAAACTCAAATACTAATGAACAAAATTTACTTCTCCCCAAGCGAAGTAAATGATTAAACTCCAATAATAATGACCAATATTTGTCATTTCCCCAAACGATAGATGCTCTTCAGACTCAAATACTAACGAACAATGTTTACTTCTCCCCAAGCGAAGTAAATGATTAAACTCCAAAAATAATGACCAATATTTGTCATTTCCCCAAACGATAGATGCTCTTCAAACTCAAATACTAATGAACAAAATTTACTTCTCCCCAAGCGAAGTAAATGATTAAACTCCAATAATAATGACCAATATTTGTCATTTCCCCAAACGATAGATGCTGTTCAGACTCAGATACTATTGAACAATATTTAGTTCTCCCCAACCCAAGTAAATGCTTAATCTCTAACAATAACGAGTGATATTTGCCTATTTCGTAAACGATAAATGCAGTTTAGACTCAGATACGAACAAGCAATATATACTTCTCGCCGAACAAAGAATATGCTTAGACTCCAATAATTGATTGTTCCCAAAACGATAGATGATGTTTAGACAAAAATACTGACGAAAAATATTTAATTCTCCCCAAACCATGTAATCGCTTAGACTCCAGTTATAATAACCAATAATTTCCTGTTCACCCAAACGATAGATGCTTTTCAGACACAAATACGAACTAACAATATTTATTAATCCCTCCAAAAGTAAATGCTTCGACTACAATAATAACCACCATTATTTGCCTGTTCCCCAAACGATAGATGATGTCCAGACTTAAATACTCAGAACCATATTTACTTTACTTTCTTCAAACCAAATTAATGATAAAAGTTCAATTATACCGACAAATCTGTATCTGTTCCCCAAATCATAGATGTTGTTCAGACTGACATACAAATGAACAATATTTACTTTCCCCAAACCATGCAAATTCTTAAACTTCAATAAAACTGACGAATATGTGCCTGTTGCGAAAATGATAAATACTGTTTAAATACTAACGGTCAATATTTACTTATCCGCAAAGTAAAAGTTTAGACTCCACAAATAACGACCAATATTTGCCTGTTCCCCAAACGGTAGATGCTGTTCATATTCAAATAATAACGAATAATATTTACTTTCCCCAAACGAAGTAAATGCTTAGACTCCAATAATAACGGCCAATATTTGCCTGTTCCCCAAACGGTAGATGCTGTTCATACTCAAATAATAACGAATAATATTTACTTCTCCCCAAACGAAGTAAATGCTTAGACTCCAATAATAACGGCCAATATTTGGTTCGTTCCCCAAACGGTAGATGCTGTTCATACTCAAATAATAACGAATAATATTGCATTTCTCCCCAAACGAAGTAAATGCTTAGACCTAATAATAACGGCCAATATTTGCCTGTTCCCCAAACGGTAGATGCTGTTCATACTCAAATAATAACGAATAATATTTACTTCTCCCCCCAAACGAAGTAAATGCTTAGACTCCAATAATAACGGCCAATATTTGCCTGTTCCCCAAACGGCAGATGCTGTTCATACTCAAATAATAACGAATGATATTTACTTCTCCCCAAACGAAGTAAATGCTTAGACTCCAATAATAACGGCCAATATTTTGCCTACTCCCCAAACGGTAGATGTTGTTCATACTCAAATAATAATTAATAATATTTACTTCCCTCAAACGAAGTAAATGTTTAGACTCCAATAATAACGGCCAGACGGTTTGTTCCCCAAACGGTAGACGCTGTTCATACTTAAATAATAACGAATAATATTTACTTTCTCCCCAACCATAAATGTTATATTCCAATAATAACGGCCGAATATTTGCCTGTTCCCCAAACGGTAGATGCTGTTCATACTCAAATAATAACGAAATGATATTTACTTCTCCTCAAAAACGAAGTAAATGC
>JBBBDQ010002026.1:292500-395000 GCA_037127315.1 Ascarosepion bandense | reverse complement strand
TAGGGGAGCAAAATTTTTATTTCTCACCAGGGAAAGAACTTTTCTTTCCTTAATTTTATGCATGCTGTCAACCCTATGTAACCTTTGTTAATATATTGTTTTTCTTGTTACTTTCGCCTACTCGTCTTTCTTATTGCCTGTTTTATTTCATGACCCCAGTTACGCCGAGTCGACTCGTAAACCTAAATTAGTAATGGACGCTTCGTCCTCTACAAAGTCAATACATGACAAAAGTCAGAAAATATAGAAGTATCTTTCATTTGGGATGTTTGCAAATTTTCTAATCATGAAGCAATCAGAAAGATTAAAAAAAGTTAAAACTAGAAATATTTTAATTGATTTCTTGTAATTATCACTGGTAATATGTTTTTTGTCAACCGCGGTAGGCAAAAAAAAGTGTAAAGTGTTACGATTGGAAAGCTACTTAGCACATCTGGTTTGCAACAAAACTGCAAGATTTTCCAAGATAAAATGGATAACAATGCGAATCCCACTGAAACAGCGTATCCATAAATGCTTAAATGCGCATGCTTGAGAAACACGTCGAAAAAAAAAACTTGCAAAGAAAGAGTGCCTGTTGGTAGTTGGATTCGTGCGCGTACACCCGAGTAATTCAAACTGGGCTTCGAAATTGTTGTGAGCCCTGAGAAGTATCAGACTTCTGTTTCTATATCTTTAAGGGGATTCAAAATCAAATTTCACATATAGATGTGTACTTGTTTTGAATACACGGTTTACATTGTTTAGAAAATGATTTCACACTGGCTTACAATAATCTTTGGCTTGAATTTGCGGAAGTGGTGAAATGGAATTATTTCTAAATGTTGTAAAAAATAAAACGCGTTTTGCCAGTATTTACCCTTATAATGATTGTTTATTAAAGAAACCTTTTGATGTAATTTTATTGATTGAAATGCATTTACAGCGTTCATTTATAAAACATAAATAATGGTAGATCACCTTTTTCTCATGTAAATGCATGAAAGTTGTAATGAATAACCACCATTCAGAATCAATAACGGCACTCCCTGAGAATCTCACCTGTGATTTTATTTTCATTGTCATTGTGTTTTTCTTTTATTATTAAGCATCTGACTCGGAACATTTCATCCTTAGTAAATATCTATGCAGCTGATAAAACAGATTATGAAAGTCTTTAAAAAAAAAGTATAACCGGGATATAAGAGATCGGGATATAAGAGAAACTCGTATATAAGATCGATTTTCTCTGGTCCGAAATTAGAGCCTGTGGTAATGTATATAAATCAGACCAAACCCGGATATAAGAGCAATCTAATCCGGTCCCGACAACTCACTTACGGGTTACACTGGAATCGGAACCGTACAGCTGATCTCGACTCTGACCTAGATCTAACGCTTCAATCAGGAAAAAAACAAAACTGGTTTGTAACATTAAATACCTCAAGAAGTGATCTAATATCATTTTAACATCAGCGCTCAAAAACTGATTTTTTTTTCAGACACAATGATTCGCTGTACTTTCAAGGAGGCTACTGTTTTTAGACGACAGTTGTATCTCAAGTTAATTAAGTGGCACAAGCGTAACTTATACATACGATTCATTGCAACAGATCTTCGCAAAATAGTCGACTCGTGATTTCGACTCAAAAAGTATATCACTTTTCTTACCATGTTTTATCTTTAAAAGAATTATTCTTCATGTTAATTTCTCCCCAAGTAAGGCAGGGCTGATACTGATGCGCAGTGGGTTTCGGTGAGAGAAAAACAATGTACAGAAATATCAAAGAAAGATAAGAGATGAATAGGATTCAAGTAGATAAAAGATGGCAATTGCATCTAAATATTTGGAGATTTTAGTTGTCAGGAAAGAAATCAAACGTGATGTGCAAGAAAAGAAACTGTTAGATTAGAAGAGTACGTTACATTTAACCATCTTGACGTTAAAAGGGTGAGATCTAAATGTCAATATTGTAGCACAAGTAAATATGTTTGGTCGGGGAACCAGAAAAAAAAGCTGGTCAGTTGCCATGAAAATATTTGTAGAAAAGATAGAGGGAAGCCACGTCACATTAGTGCGAAAGTGACTGAAGGCGGGCTGCAAAGTCATGGCGGATTATATTTCAGATTCTCTTTTGGATTTTGTCATCAGCCTCAGGATGAATACAAGAAGCATCCGACCAGATATAGCAACAGTATTCAATTCACGCTCTAATTGTAGATTTATAAATGTGCAAAATGGATTCTGACGAGAAAAAGTGATCCAAACTTCTTATCTGTGAATTCAGCTATGGATTCGATGTAGTCATTCTATTTGGTGTCATTTGACAAGGAGGCGCTGCGTGTTGTTTTCTAGAAGGCTAGCTTTATCCATTCTGATGGTAGGCAGGGAAGATTCTCTACGATGATTAAAAGAGAGCAGCTTCGTTTTTCGAGTCAGTAGACACAAAACTTTCACTAGAAACAAAGAAGAGAGTACTAACGTACTAAGAGCCACCAGTGATAGGGAGACGTGGAAAGCCATTATCGCCTACGTCCTGAACAGACAGGACACATAGAAGAAGAAGAAGAAGAAGAAGAAGAAGAAACTGACAATCCATTTCCTATTCCATTCAATCACAGATTGGAAGCCATTTTGAAGACCAGCAGCCAGGATTGCTTTGTCAGATACTTTTTATTGAGACGGCAGTAAAAGGTAGTGTTATCTGCGTAGATACCTACATCAGGAAGATCAGTGATGGAGATCAGAAAAAAATCGTAGAACCTAGGATAGAACCTTGATGAACATCCGTGTTAGTATGAAATTAAACCGAGGACGGAATATTGGTGCTATGTTTTTGATGGAGCTCTTCAGAACTAACTTTCTAAACTTGATCGAATAAGACTGAGTTTCCACTCCGTTTGCAACATTCATACAAACTCAACATCACGCTCTTATGCACAGAACCCATTTAAACCAAGAACCGTGTGCTAGAGCACTGTTTTGATGAAACAAGTTTTGTTGATAGTTCGGTCATGATAGCTACTCAGTATGAATGTTCATAGAGAAAAACTCTTTTTCTGTAAGTAATTAATAAACCCACGATGTCAAATTTTACCCATTTTTAAGGGAAGTTACTATTATTTCTGTGGAAACAGTCGGATTTCAGTTTACCTTGGAAGTTGGTTGTTTTGTTTTTATGGCAAATTAATCTCGGCGGGTCATTTATTGCCAACTAAATTTTATTGCTGGTAATGTCTTTTTCTTTCAACAATTTAGTTATTTTTTTATATAAGTTTTGTGTCTAGTAATACATTTTTTTTCGAGTATCAAGATTCATTGGGATTTGTTTTTATGGGCAGGGTCCACAAGTTCTACCCTTGTTATTTAACCCATAACTGGAAGGAAGGGAGGGATTAATACCTTTCCCAAGGCTACCAGTGCTTAAGTGAATGCAGAGTATTCAACTGGAATTCGAACTCGGCTCACCAATTTCTCTTTCCGAGCCGATATCCACTGCACCACAACGCACATCCGTTACTAAACGCTTACAGCACCTGGTATTCCCAAGCGGTCACCCATCTAAGTACTGACCAGGCTCAACGTTGCTTAAGTTCGGCGATCGAGCAGAGAACCGGTGATAGGCCGTAAGCCTTTACCTGGGAAGAAACAATGCATTTATTAATAAGAAGAGTTGAAATTAATGTATCAATAGACTTTATCAACAATTCCGTGGAAAATGGTTAGATGCGATCCAATACTTTGTTCTAACAGTTCATACATTTACAACTTGAGTACGACATGCCCATGGAAAGGAATCATTGTTGTTTCCTCTGTATTCAAATTCTAAGGAAGAAGTTCCACTGAAATATCATTTTCCAAAAAAATACTGTTTTCTGGAATAGATTCCAACATAGACGATTTCCTGAACAGTAAATTCAGCTTAACACCTCTTCTTAAATATATATCACATATACCTTATAATGCTTTAACTTGAGTAGCTCACGAAAAATGATACCAAACATTTATTGCGTGATCTTTAGTAAAATGTGAATAAAAATTAAGGAAAAAAAGATATTAAATGAAAGAATTTATGTAAAAGTAAAATAACACAAAATGTATCTAAAAATAAAAACAAATCAATTACTGAATAAAAAGATTTTTAAAACTGAAAAACATATTAATGAAAAAAATTAAAGAATAAATTTTAAAATAATAAATAAATGAATAAAACAATGAATTTTAATAATAATTGAAATTAATGAATTGAAAATTGATGTTAAAATATTTTAAATTTTGAAATGAAAAAGTATTAATGAATAAAAAAATTAGAAATGAATTTTAAAATTAAAAATTAATGAATAAAATAATTAAACTGAATAATTAGTAAAAAATCAAAAGTTTTACAATTAAAAAAGATTATGGATACTTTTTAAAATTATTTTGAATTTAAAACGTAATTAATGAATAAAATTTAAATTTGAAAAATAATGAATAAATAATAAAGAAATTCAACATTCTTAAAGAAATAATAAAAATGAACTTTAAAATTAAAAACAATTTCATGAATTAAAAATGAATATAAAAATTTAAAAGAATTAATGAATTAAAAAGAAATTAATTTTGGAATTAAAATTATAATTAATGAATTAAAATGAATTTTAAAATTAAAGAAATATAATGAATAAACAAGATAAATCTGATAAAAGGTAATATTAATATCCACATTTATTTCTGGATCTTCTGAAACAATAAAATAAAATTAATGTTATTTTATATTATTCATGACGTGAACCCACAACGCTTGAACAATACAAAAATTTGAAGCATCTTTGAATTAATGTAAACCACTGTCATTCCAAACACAGCAAAAATCTTAAGCAAAAGAGCAGAAAATAAACTAGTTTTTAACTGATTTCTCGTTGCGACTACTAGTGTGGAAAACAAAAATAAAATAACAGCATTTGCCTGCAGAAAAAATAACCCAAATTAAGTAGTTTGAGTGACAGAAGTTACATCCAGGTGGGGTGGAGACGAAGTAGAAACAAGTTTTATTCTGCAGTTAGGCACCAAAACGGACTCGAACAAAACCTATACGAGTTCACTGAACGAAACAAAAATATGCCCATAATACTGTCTCTCAATGACAGGCCATTATCGAACTGTCAGGTTGAATTAAAAGTTTTCCATTCGAAATTTTCCGACATTTTTTTTTAGTATCTTTTGTAAATCTGTATTTTTAGTTTTCTCATTTCTCTCATTTCTCTCTCTCTCTCTCTCTCTCTCTCTCTCTCTCTCTCTCTCTCCGTGTGTTAAACACAAAAAAATTGGATCTCCTTCTACATTTTCTTCTTTCAATTGTTTCTGTTGTGGAGTAAATAAGACATCCCCCCCCCCCGTACCACAAATAAACAAGGCAAGACGCCTTAAATAAAGAACTCGGACAGAATATTCGCGTGAATGCGGCCAGTCTTGATTTTCTTTTTTAAGTCTCGTATAGTAAAACGGGGCGGTTTCCTGTGACCCCAACTTCCCGGTTAAGCTAGACTTCTTGTACGCACCTAGTTAATGCGAATGAATGTGTTCCTAGCCTGTTCCCAGCTTTCTCCTCTGTTATTATCCAAGTCGAGATTCTCAACCTCTCAGTTTGTTTTCGGTCCCACGTTTTCATCTTGACTTGGTCAGTCTTTTATTTTCCCCATTCCATTATTTATTTTATCCTCTCCCACATCCTTAGCGAGTGTGCTTCTTGATTTCACCATTTTGGCGGAATACAGCAGCCACTCATGTTTTTTTTCCGGGTAGACGGGTCTTGCTAACATCTGTTTTGCTGGAATATTTTGTTATAATTTTATTTCGTTTTGTGTTATTCATCCTCTCCCTTCCCTCATTTACATTTCATTATATTTTTATATATGTTTTATAGAAAATGACTGTGTATAAATAAATTTTTATCTCATTGGTTTCTTGTCCCGTTTTTAGGTTTCCCCGAGAATATGTGGTATTATGATATATGTATGATTGTGAGGTGACGTATGAGTGTTTTTGGTAAATGGAGAAATTGTTAAGAATGATTGGGTCGTGAATGTGATTAGCTAGGTATACATTTCATTTTCATTAAATCTTTTAAATTGTGTATTATATTGTATATAATCACATTTTTATTGTCATGGGTTATTTCTCCACCTTTTTTAGATGCCCCTCGAAAATATGTGGTATTGTGGTGTATAAAGGATAGGGAGGTAATGGATGGATTCTTTTGGTGATTGAGCAAATTGTAATGAATAAATGGGTCGTGATAGTGCTTAGCTAGGTATAGGATAGTTAACTGAATACCACCCTCTACCCCTTCCCTTTTTCGGCCTTGTGCTACAATTCGTTTATGTTTACATGAATAAATATTGTGATTAGCTAGGTATAGGATAGTTAACGAAGACCACCCTCTACTCTTCCCACTTTTTAGGCTATATGCCACATTTTTGTTTTTTTATACAAAATAAATATTCTTGATTTAGCCGTTTGACGGAATACATTAGCCACTTTGTTGGGCACCTCGAGGTGGTGTAATGGTTAGCAAGCTTGTCTCGCTAGCACTATTGCAATTAAGTAGTGAGTTCGATCCTCACTGGGTACCCCATACTTTCGGCCTTGTGCCACATATAAGCTGCGCTTAGTAAATTACTACATTAGCCACTTTGTTTTTTGTGGGGTGGACGGTTCTTACTAACATTTGTTTCATTTTAGTAAATATTTTGTTGAATTTTAGCTTGTTTTTGGGCTTTTCCTTTCCTCCCCTTTTCATTTTTGTACCATTAAATCTTAAATTTTTATCTTATGGGTTTTGTCCCCGCTACGTTTTTTTTAGGTTCCCCTGGCGAATATGAGGTATATGGAGGATGTGAGGTGATGGATGAGTTCTTTTGGTGAGTGAATGTATTATTATCAATGCTTGTATCGCGAATGTGATTAACTACGTATAGGATAGACAGTGTCGACCAACGTAAACCCATCACCATTTTAGCCGTATGCCACATTTATTGTAATTTAACAATAATAAATATTGAATATTCGTTAGAGACACTGTTAGAATCAGTCGATACATAACATTATATGTTTGTGTGTCATTCGGCAGGTTCGAATCCTGCCGAATGACACACATTTTTGTAATAAAAAATTATCGTAAATAATCAGGCCAGTAGATATAATTATATAATACGGTTTAATTAAAAAACAGAATAGCTACTTAAATACGAGTATCGATAAAAAATAATGTTCAAACAATTCATTTCAAATTGTCGGTTGTTTATAACCAAGTTTCGTTAAAATTCGTTAATTTCCATAACATTATATCCGTTAATAGCACGTTATAACAGTCATGACGAGGTATCGAAACTTATTCTTAGTTGGAAAAATGCGTTTCTCATGCGATGACGACGAGAAATTAGAAACACATCCGTGTCTTTTTTCTTTGCAGTGCAGAAAGAAAAATTGATATTCTTAAAGTGGTAAAAATACAGTAACAGAAACGACAGCCGTATTTTGTTGAAACTTCTGAAACAATAACGAAAATTCATTTAAATATCTCGTAAAAACAGAATACTCTAGTCTCTTTCATTCCTGTTATTATTTTACTTCAAACTTTGTTGTATTTTCAGTTTTTTTTTTTTTTGGGGGGGGGGGGGTCATACCCCTCCCATCATTTCATTCTTCATTAAATCTTTTAAATTATGTATTATATTGTATATAACCATATTTTTATTGTCATGGGTTTTTCCCCGTTTCTAGGTGCCCTCGTAAATATGTGGTATTATGGTGTATGAAGGTTTAGGTGACGATGGATGGGTCCTTTTGGTGATTGAGCAAATTGTAATATGTGAATGGGTCGTGATAGTGTTTAGTTAGGTATAGGATAGTTAAGCTAGAACCAACCTCTACTCCTCTCCTTTTAGGCGTTGTGCCACAATTTTGTAATTTTTACAAAATAAATATTGTTTCTTTCATTCCTAACAGTGTTGCAAGTGCCATAGCTGAATTCACATACAATTAAGATGATTGAATTATTTTTCTGCTTATTTTAGAAGAGACGAGAAAATTTACAGAGACGGTTGCAGCGATTGGGAGAACGTGAAAAAATAACTTTTGTTGAGATAGCTAGCATGGTTCTATCACGGAGACTTAAGACATTAAAGTGCTACAAATCTGAAAAAGTAGGATATAAAAGTCACATTGTAAAACTAAAGCAAGGAAAAGTTCCAACAGAAAGTTTCCGTACACAACGATGAGATGGCAAAATAAAGAGAATTTATTTGAAAATTAATGTGTATGTTAAAATGCAACTAGATACTGATATCATAATGAGCGAAGCCACGTGGAAAGCAAACGGAAAACCTGTACTGAAAAGATCTCGTGGCGTGTCGAGAGAGAAACTATTTGTAATTGGTGAAATGACTTTCATTATTTCATTTCGTAAAAAGTGTGTAAGTGCTTAGGTTAATGTGTCAAAAAATACTACAAACTTATTCGGTACTGACTGGATAAAATTATTCTTATGGGATTTGTCTATAAATAATTATTGCAAAATATGTGGAAAAGTGACCAGTTTTAAAGACAATGGAAAAATGTAAAAAAAGAATTGGAAAATTGTTTTCCCCGGATGTTCTGTCGGACGAGTTGGTGCTTTACAGTAAAAGTAAATTTTTAAGTGAAAAAAGAGTTTACACTATTATTTAAACCGAAACGCTTCGTTCCGTTCGCAGCATTGAATCAAGATAAAGAATGAGACAGACGTAAAAAAGCGAGAATTCAAAATGGCCCCCACCAGCTGTGTATGTAGTGAAAAGAAAATGGTCGTGTTGATTTTTCGACTGAGTTAAACAAATGTTTTCAATCGTATAACTACCGATTACCAAGTCTGGAAAAAATTTAGCGAAATTATACGGTTGAAAAATCTTTTTTAAGATGAATTTTTTTTTAAGTGTATTTGCAAATGGAGCTTGTAAAAGAATGTAAAAGAGCAAAAAAGAAAACAGAAATAAAAGAAAAATATGGAAACGAAAAGATTGGAATCGGTTAAAGAAAATGTTTCCAGAATAAGGACGCACAGGAAAGAAAGAACCTATACAAGTTCCATCTGTTGTTTTTGACGTAAAAATACACAAAAAATTCCTTAAACATACAACTATGTGCACCAGAAAAGGAAACACACGAAAAAAAACCCTGGTGTTTCATTCATAAATAAAAGAAATACAAAGTTCAGTGCGTAGTGAACCCGCTAGAATGCGAATATTTATTCCTGTAAAATACAAGAAATGTGGCACAAGGCCGAAAAAGAGTGGATGGGTAGCGGGTGATCTTCCTTAATTATCCTATACCTAGCTAATCTCATTCACGACCCTTAACAATTTCTCCATTTATCAAAAGAACTCGTCTATCTACTTACAATCTTACATATACCATAATACCACATATTCACAGGGGAACCTAAAAACGGTATTTATTTATTTGGTAACAAAATTGCAAAAATGGGGCACTTGGTTAAAAATGGGGTTTGGTAGCTGGTGGTCTTTAGTAACTATCCTATACCTAGCTAATCGCATTCACGACCCAAACATTCTTAACAATTTCTCCATTTATCAAAAGAACTCGTCTATCTACTTACAATCTTACATATACCATAATACCACATATATAGATAATCATCTGCCCGATCGCATGTATGCGAGTTCTGGGTATATTTTAACCCTTGGCCCGAGTGAACGTACTCAGGTTCCTCGCGTTAAATCAATGTGTCATATGCCTTCTCATTGGGGAGACATATATAGCGATTTATGTTTTTCGACTGTGTGGCGTTAAAATATCTCGGCTTGACGAAGATGGGATAACAATTGATGTTTGGTTAAATTTTGAGATGCAGTATGAATCGTTTTTTTGTCAACGGACCTCGTGAGATGATAATGATGATTATTATGACGGCGACGACGACGCTTGCCATACGAACGTCTGCATAGCTAAAATCCAGAATGTGTTAAATACACTTAACACTCATCAATAGTTACAAACATCTGGATTAAAGGATGGAATGAAAGGCATTCTTCCATCACGAGACTAGAGTATTTTCACTAGGAACTTTCAATCAGATATCATGCATAATAGCGTGGATCCAAAATGTAGGTTCTGTGACAATACCAAGAAACTATAAACCATCTAATCTCTGCATATTCTGAACTTGCATCAAATGAATATGAAAATCTTCACGATGGCGTGGGGCAATATTTACACTGGACAAGGTGCAAACAATAACAGATGTTAACAAACACTGGTATGAACATCACTCGGCACCGGTTACAAAATAGAAGACATCAGACTTCTATGAGATTACACTATTTTTACAGACAAGACGAGCAAAAAAAAAAAAAAAATAGGACGGGCATGATTGTCAATGGCTGTGCGTATTGGTGCAGTGGATATCAGCTTGGAACGAGAAATCAGTGAGTCGAGTTCGAATTCCAATTGATATTCCTTACATTCACTTATGCGCAAATTCCCTTTGGGAAAGGTATTAATCCGACTATTCCCTCCAGTTATGAGTTAAATAACAGGAAAGATTGGGTTCTATAGCCTTGGCTGGCAACTAGTCTACAGCAGAAAATAATGGCAAACTACTGCGGGATAATCTTCTGCCCAGTCAGTCATGACTTTCGAGACATGATCGCCCACTCGTGTATCATGTATGGCACTTAACTCACTGATGACTGTCAAAACCAAAGAAAAAAAACTTTCTACAAATTGATATGGCTTGCCGAGCGGACTGTAAAATAGCGATCATGGAATTAAAAAACACTATCGCAGTATAAGAACCTAGAAATTGAAATAGAAAACAAAGTGAAAGTTGAAAACAAGAATATTACAATCATAGTAGGTATGCCTGTAATTATAAAAAATAAAAATAAAACAAAAAAATTAAAAAAAATTCTGGAAATCCCAGCTTAAGAGAAATAGAAAAGATACAGCTCACACACTAAGAAATTTGTCTATGTAACGCTACTGATGCTATAGGAGTTAAAAACAAAACAAAACAAAACAAAAACAAATCATGAATAGTAGTCATAATAACCCACCACTCTCTTAGGTCTTCTGCAGACTTGGTAGGTAGTGTGACTATAGAATACATTGAATAATAATAATAATAATAATAATAATAATAATAATAATAATAATAATAATAAACTGAAACTGGAAGCTTTATTCTTGCAGCACAAGACCAAAGTCTTTTCACTAGAAACTTTCAGGCAAATATTATGCATAATAATATGGATCCAAAATGCAGGTTTTGTGATAAACACCAAGAAACAATAGACCACCTAATCTCAGGCTGTTCTGTGCTTGCCCCAAATGAATATAAAAATCGCCACGATAAAGTTGGGCAATATTTACATTGGACAATGTGCAAACATTATGGAAAATCTGTAAACAAACACTGGTATGAATATGACCCAGCACCGGTTACAGAAATAGAAGATGTAACCATTGTATGGGATTACACCATCTACACAGACAGAAAAATTGTAGCAAACAGGCCAGATATTATTGTTAAAAACCAGAAAGAGAAAACTTGTCTATTAATTGATATGGCTTGTCCAGCGGATTGTAACATAGCAACCAAGGAATTTGAAAAACAGTCAAAATATAAAGACCTGGAAATTGAAATAGAAAAAATGTGGAAATTGAAAACAAGAGTTGTGCCAGTGATAGTAGGTGCACTTGGAATGATAAAAAATGGAACAAAACAACATATTGAAAGAATCCCTGGAAACCCCAGCTTAAGAGATATACAAAAAATTGTCTTATTACATACAGCCCACACACTAAGGAAAACTTTGTCTATGTAACGCTAGGGATGATAGGGAAGATAGAAAAACATGAAATGGGGCCATAACAACACGCCACGACCTGCCTTAGGTCTCCCCGCAGACTTGGTTGGTAGTGAGACCAAAGCAGAAATGAAATATGATGAAAAATGACATAATAATAATAATAATAATAATTACTTAAATTTTTAAAAAGGAAATTACACTGAAATCTCCCCTCCCATCCTGGAGAGAAGAGACGGACTAATACCTTTCCCAAGGGTATTTGTTAGTAAATTCATTGCATTCACTTACGCACAAATACTCTTGAGAAAAGATATTAATCCGTCTCTTTCTTCCAGTTAGTGGTTTAATCACGGGACAGATTGGGTTCTATTGCCTTGGCTGGTAACCAGTCTACCTCAAAAAGTAATAGCAACCTACTGCGAGATAATCATTTGCTGAGTCAGTCATGTCTCGAAAGAGACATGATCGTCCAAGCGTGTATCACGTGTGGCATTTAACTGACTGATTGATTTACTAAAATTACACAAAATATCTTAAATGAATAAGAAATTAATCTATTCAATAAAATGTTCAATTTCTTAAACCGCGGTCTCTAGACGATGTCGGAATATCCTACAACTCTTCAGGGTTGTCTCTTTGTTTAAGTTGTTGGTTGCTGCCGTAATCCTTGCTCTCGGTTCATTTTTGGTGTTACAAAGA
The DNA here is from genome assembly GCA_037127315.1 of Ascarosepion bandense. Taxonomy (NCBI): domain Eukaryota; kingdom Metazoa; phylum Mollusca; class Cephalopoda; order Sepiida; family Sepiidae; genus Ascarosepion; species Ascarosepion bandense. Next base: position 382,469 of record JBBBDQ010002026.1, on the reverse strand, counting down.
ATTGTGTTGTTCTCTCAAAACTAGTGATGACCAACGTCGTGCACAAATGTCAATTAAATACATCGGACACACTACCTCCTCGTTAGACGCGTTATATGTCCTCTGTTGAATCAAAGTACTAACAAAAAGCATTTATTTACCTTTAATTTTACAGAAACCCAAAGAGAATTCAAGAACACAAAAATACTTGTTAAATGACATAACGGCCAAGATATTATTAGAGAAGTCCTATTGCTTAAGAGCCCTTCTCCCCCTCCATCAATCTGACACTCTTCAGTGGCGGTGATGATTGTATTTTAAAAATATAAGTGATCCTCATGTCAACTCAGCCGCGCATTGCACGTGACTGCTTCAAACGGTTACTCTTCCACAAGAATGTTCACGGAGTAAAAACTACTCTATTGTAAGACTATACCTAATACAACACATTTTAGACTGGTTAGAGCACTGACCAAAAGCGCTTGGAACAATAACAACTATGGAAAACACATATTCTTTAACTCATGAAAACTAAAAATTGTTAGAATGCTGGAAAAACTCATCACCTTGGCCTCAATATAAAACGATGATATGCGACTGGGCTGTGTTATTTGTTTAAAATCGTTACTGGCTTTAATTTTCAAATTAAATCATATAAATTAATTTTATGATTTATTTTTTTTCGAAACATTAGCTAATCAAATTTTATAGAAGTCATATTTACTGGAAAAATCAGAAGATCTAATTTGAGAAAATAAGTACAGGCTAAAAGCATAATGATCGTGCATTTAATAAACTGTTTTCAGTAGGATAATAGACTTAAAAATAAGAAGCTTATGAGGCTGGTATAAAATATGAAAAGTTAAAAGATTTTATTTATTCAGCTTCCCACTTTTATTTTTGGCTTCCGTTGCTTTGGCAAAATCATCAATAACCACAGATATACATTTACACTTGGATAAATTAGAAATTAAAGAAAAATAGGAAAATACATAGTAAAAACAAGAGGGAAGCATTAAGCTCAATATTATGACTCTCTCTCTCTCTCTTCCTCTCTCTTTAACTCTTTCTCTGTCTTTCTGTCTGTCTGTCTGTCTGTCTCTCTCTCTACATATATATATATATATAATGTATATATAGAGAGAAAGTTGGTCATTGAGTGGTTTCAGAAAGTGTTTTTTCGTCAGAACCCATCTTGAATATTTACAAATCTACCATCCGCCCGTGTATTGAATATTGCTGCCATATCTGGTCGGGCGCCCCTGCTGCTCTCCTTGGGCTTCTTGACAAAATACAAAGGGGGATCTGTAACGTGGTTGATACTGACTTGGCAGACCGGCTGCAGCCGCTCTCTCACCGGCGTGATGTGGCTTCCCTGTGCCTCTTCTACAAGTACTTTCATGGCTTCTGCTCCGATGAGCTTAGATCACTGGTGCCGCCTAAGCAGGAATTTACACGAGATACTAGATTAGCAACTAGGTCTCACCCTTTTACAGTTAAACAAATAAGGTGTAACCGTAAATTCTACTCCAACATCTTCTTTTCTCGCGCTTCCCGCCTGTGGAACTCCCTTCCACAAGTCTGCTTTCCCGACAGCTACAATCTCCAGGTGTTTAAATGTAGGGTCAATAGACGCCTCCTATCACACTAACTCCCAATTATTCTCAGAACACTCTCATCTACCCAACCCCCATTCTCTGTATCCTTACCCGCCTATCACCCACCCTCTGACATTTCCTATATTTAATCATCCTTTCTCCACTCTATGTAGCCCCCTGCGCAGTAGTGGCAGTGACATGCCTTGCTCGAGGTGAAACGCTTATAAAAAAAAAATCTACCATTCTTCCGTGCATCGAACGCTGTTGCCATATCTGGTCTTGTACTCCTGCGAGATTCTTCACAAAATCCAAAAATGTATCTGTAATGTAATCGATCCGAACATTGCATCTCGACTTCAGTCACTTTCTCACCGTCGTGACGTGGCTTCCCTCTGTCTTTTCTGCAAATATTTTCATAGCAAACTACTTCGATGATCTTTTCTCCCTGGTGATTGATTACATGAATCTGTATATAAGTCCAACCCGTTTACGTTTTATAGTTAAATGCAGCCGCAACTTCTACCCCAACTTTTTCTTTCTCGAATTTCCGACCTATGGAATTCCCATCCGTTTACTTGCTTCTCTGATAACTTCAGAAAATAAATTAAATGTAACTTTAAATACATCTTTATACCGTTTCAAGATCCAGGTCAGCTAAAAAAACAAATGGAGTATTGTTAACATATATAGGCAGGGGCTGTTCATTATTCCCATTTCAGTCTTGATAGCATCCAATAATTAACACTCGGGATACATATAACGAAATACCCACCATAACTCAGTATTTAACTGATCACAAAACGTTTTTAATAGAAAAAAATATTTCAACAAATTTAAAACATTAAACAAGGCTGATGTAGGATCCTTGAAAATCAGCAATAAAGATGTATCTGTAAATTCAGATAATATTTTGAGGGTGAATAGCTATTTTCAACATGTCAGTTTAAGACAAGCATTGTCAACTACCACTTAATCAAAGATTCTTTTCTTAAACTGGTTAACAATGCATGTCTTAAACTGGCAAGTTGAAAATAGCTATTCCCCCTGGAAATATTATCTGAATTTACAGATAAATAAATAGATATCTGCTCTGTAAATTATTGGATCAGTTTTAATATTTAAATACCAATCCTATCCTGTTTTTTTACCGCCTGTTATATATATATATATATTAAATGTAAAAACTTTAATCCAAAAGGAAAAGCAGGAAGGTAAATTCCAAAGACCCGATTCTAATTAATATTAATATTTTAATATTAAAAAATGATCCAGGTGCCGGGCTCAATGTAATTGATATGTAAATTACGGAGCCAATTTTCAAATAAAATAAATTTCGAAGTTCAAAATCATTGTATGATCATTTCTACATGAAATCCCTAAGAGATTTCACATTTCATCGGCAACCTTTATACTCAAAATGAAACAAGATATTAACGGCGGAAGTTCAAAATTTACATCACAGACAAACTAGAGGGGTTGGGATTGACAAGTAGATAGCAATCAATGTCTATTTTTAGATTTTGGACAACATTACTTTTAGATTGAGTTGTAAGTGAAAAATTTAAAATTTGGCTATGTCTAGCTCTAAAAAAGAGGAAGGGGAAGTGAAAGAAGAAATAGGTGTTTGACAGGGAAGTGGGGGGCGAAACAAAATGGAAAGAAAAAGGAAAAAGAAAGAAAAAATATAGAAAAGAAAAATTCCGTCTCCGTAGAAACGCTATATATATATATATATATATATATATATATATATATATATATATATATAAGTCTGAGTGTGTGTTTGTGTGTAAGAGCATGTATGGGTGTGCGAATGTGTATGTGTGTGGCTTTTTAAGGGAAGAATACAACTTCATTCAGATATTAATCTTAAAACCCCATATCTGCTCAGTCTCATATACAAACGTAAAGAAAACAATCCATAGTTAATTAATGGATTTATTTTTAATCCGACATTTTTATTGTGAATCCTAATCATTTGAAATAAAAGCACTATTTATATATTTATACGTTGTGTATTAAGCGTTCTAATTGAGGATGTAAAGTGCGACTAAGATCCGAAGGCGAATTGACATGGTCAAGATGCAGTCCAGAAGCTGAGTAGAGTATCAAGAGACTAGAAAGTTTCTCTAGAAACAAAGAACAGTGATGGATTAGAATGTGATATCTTTTTTCAATATGGCTGTGAATGGTAGACAATCTTCTCAAAGATGAAGAAGAGGCTTGAAGCAACAGAAATGTAGTTCTACCGAAGGATACTGAGGTACCACGGACCGAGCCTGTGAGCAACGACTAAGTTTTGGAGAGAATGAAAACTGAAAGGAAATTAATACTTAACATTTCGAAGAAGCTGTTGAAGTTCTTGAGACATGCAGTGAGATAGGAAGAGCTGGAGAATCTGATACTCACAGGTTAGATAGAGGGAAATAGAGACAGAGGAAAGTAAAGTGCCTCATACTAGACGGGCTTGAGCAAGTGGATGGCAGAGTGGGTTTTGGTTGGGGTAACAGAACAAAGAGTGCTAAGAGCCACTAGAGAAATGTGCAAAATCATGATCGTCTACTTCCTGAATGGACACGGCACATAGAAAAGAAGATTACATTTAGCGACATGTTCTCTCGAAAACTATAAACAAAGAAAAAAGCAACTCTCTGATAGAGATCAAACTTGCGCTTTCTTGTATTTCTTTTTGGTTGTTATATATATATATATATATATATATATATATACAAGAAAAATGCGAGAAGCTGTAGACGTTTTGTGTTAGGTGCAGAAATATTGTTGCTATTATAATTATTATTAGTTTCTTTTTGTATAATATATTAAGTGTCTATAATGGTATTCGTGTCGTTAATACACGATACATTGGCTATCCGAAAAGCAAACGGATCTGGATATGTGAAGTCACAAGTTTATTCACTTGAAGAGAGTTAACTTTAAAGTTGAAACACGTGTAGGGACACAAATACTATTATGGGCACTTAGTATATCATAGAAAAAGCAAGTAATAATTAAAATAATAGCAACAATAAATATACAATTTAAACAAATCGTTCACGGCTTCTCGCACTTTTTCTTTTAATACCAATTTTCCTCGTTGGAAACAACCCCATTTCTGTTTTTTTAGTATATATATATATATATATATATATATATATATATATATATAAATATATATTGTTAAATAGTAAAACCAATTTTTGGTTTTACTACAACCACGCTGTCTCGTAGACTTACATATCACCTTTCTGATCAGAGTACAATTAAACAAAATTTCTCAGAAAAACATAACCATGTAGGTAATATCAGACAGATTTTAGTCAACCATACAATAATCCTCACTCATAGTAAAAAGAAACTTCAGATATGGTTTGATCGATAAAAAATAATGTTCAAACAATTCATTTCGAATTATCGGTTGTTTATAACCAAGTTTCGTTAATCTTCGTAATACATATATTAGTCATCCACATACAAGCCTTTTCGCTGTAAACAGCGAAACAGTGTGGATAGATATATCCACATGCTTCTGGCCGGGATCGAAACTCGACCGATTTGGCGTCAGTCGGAGTCTCTACTCCCTAAGCCATCGGCGCATGGCATCAGAGAAAGGAAATTTTAACGTCTTGTATATAAGCAGTGTATACAGACGCCATTCACCGAGAGAACTCAATTCATTTCTGAAGAGTCACGCATTATAGCCAAAGTGGGAACTGTTTTTAAAATTTTCTTCTCCAGAGAGCTCAATCGTAATGAGTGCATAATATATTAGTCTTCCACAGAGTTTTTCCTCATTCCTCCAATTAACGGGGTTGACAATGCATGTCTTAAATTGACATATTAAAAATAGTTACACCCCCTTAATTTAATTTGAATTTACAGATATATATATATATATATATATATATATATATATATATATATATATCTGTAAATTCAAATTAAATTAAGGGGGAATAGCTATTTTTAATATGTCAGTATAAGTACTGCTTCGCCAAATTTTAAAAGGTTCTGTTGTGACTAAATAGAAGAATGAGATAATAATTGCATTTTAAATTTATTCATGTGACGACACATGCTAATGTTTTCTCTACGTTTGTTCAGAAGTACGTTCTGATACTGAAATTTTAAAATCTTCATTTTTTTCTGTTAAACGTAGATTACATTTTTCCCTTTTACCTATTAGAAGTGCTTCTCTTGCCTATCAGGTTCCACATTATCCGTAGATTTAGGTTACACTTTCGATTCCCAGTATTATATATATATATATATATATATATATATATATGAGCAAGAGAGAGAGAGAGAGAGAGAGAGAGAGAGAGAGAGATTGAGGGAGATTGATTTATAAATAATTTTTCGTTATGAAATGTGTAACCAATGTTTTACGTCGTCATTTTTTTTAGTGCACTCTGTGCTATCCTCATTGGGGTTCCAATATTCGGTTCTACAGTGTTTAGTTACGTTTGGTAAATTATTATATATGTTTCAGCGTGTCTGTTTGTTCACGCATGCGCAGACTCGTCTGAATGTCAGATTGAAGAAAAGATATAGAGTGAAATCAATCGGGCGTTTCTCAGCGTTCCTTAAACCAAGTTGTATCAGCGATGCCCACCTATCTGTCACGCACGTATCTGACTATTAGAACATCCAGAATTCATTCTGGTCGCGTACTTATCTATTTGCTCTGGGCTAGCGTCTCAGATCTTCGGAGAGATATAGACAGTCGCAACGGCAGAATGCATACTAAACCCTTTCAGCAGAAACGGAATATTGATTTGATCGTTTTCATTGAAAAGTAAAACGTATTGTTTGCGTTATCGAAATAGTGTAATATAACACAGAACCCAGGGTTTATATTTTAGGCAATTTTCCTACAATAAAAGAAAATATTATCTCCCCTTGAGCTCTCCACGTTGACATGAAATTTTTGGCGTTCTTATTCTGTCTTCAAAAAATGATTTCTAATTGTTTGCTAATATCATGCCGAGATAAGTTTGATTTGACTTGGCTAGATCATCTAATATATCTGAATGGTTAACAGATATGATCCATAAAACAAATACTCATGAAGCGAATTGGATGCTCATAAGAAATTCAAAAAACCTCGACAGTTTTCCGTACATTTATCTCACCCTAAACACACACACACACACACACAAACACACGCACGCACACGCACACACATCTATATATCCTCTCTATTATAAAAAAACGGCCGTTATATATATATATATATATATATATATATATATATATATATATATATTTTCCTCCTCTCACTCTCATGAAGAAAGAGACAATAGCGTGCCACGTGTGCTCAGTTTATTCTCTTTACTACCAGATATGATAGCTTTTACCTCGTGGTTACTCCCTGACAGTGGCTTATTATTTCATTTTTTCAATAAATATATCGTTGAGTAGTGAAGATATATATATATATATATATATATATATATATATATATATATATATGTATCGGAAAAAGTACTAAAACGTTGTAAGTTAAAAATGTATTTTTTGACAGTATTTATTTATTTCTATTATTATATATATATATATATATATATATATAATAATAATAATAATAGAAATAAATAAATACTGTCAAAAAATACATTTTTAACTTACAACGTTTTAGTACTTTTTCCGATATATATATATATATATATATATATATATATATCTTCACTACTCAACGATATATATATATATATATATATATATATATATATATATATTTGATATTTCAGACCGGCCTCGGCCTTTCATCAGAAACAAACGATTTTAAAATTTAAACTAGAAGCGTCCGTCGCGAGAAGCGTCCGTCGCGAGAAGCGTCCGTCACGTGATGCAGAAAGCAACAGTGTCGGAATATTTTAAACGTAAATCTAACTGTAATAATTCTTTTAAATGTTGTTTTAAAGAAAAAAAAAATTAAGTGTATCTAAAAAATGTTTAACTATTAAAATATTTATAAAGATTCAAAATACCTTAGTCCTAATTTAACTCTAGCCTATATGTATTCAATTTTAAAATCCAGTAATTTTCTTTCTTTCTGCATGAGCATGTGGAACTAAAATCGGAATCTATCAGTAAACATTAGCAGTTTTCTAATGTGTGTCCTGGTTGATTGAAGTGTTCAGCTATGGGGGAATAAGGGTTGTTTTGGCGTATGCTTAGTTTATGATTATTAACCCTTATTCCCCCATAGCTGAATTATTACAGTTAAATTTACGTTTAAAACTATTCAGACTCTGTTACTTTCTGCCTCACGCGACGGACGCTTCTCGCGACGGACGCTTCTCGCGACGGACGCTTCTAGTTTAAATTTTAAAATCATTTGTTTCTGATGAAAGGCCGAGGCCGGTCTGAAATATCAAATATATATATATATATATATATATATATATATATATATATATATATATATATATATATTCTATCTGTTATAATAAACACCAATGTGCACTTATATATATATATATTTTAAGGTGTGCTATATTTATACGATAAAGTGCTCACTATCAGAGACAGAGCGTATGCAAATATAAAAATGAACATTGAAATCAATACTCAGAAGCGACAGAATGATTCATGCTAGGCGCAATCATCGGGGATGATGATTGTGCGTAGCATGTATATCCAAGTGAATAAAGAACAAAGGAAATATTAACAACGTTCAAAATATTAAATTAAAAGAGTGCTCAATATAGAAATAGAGCTAATGATATTTATTTTAAATTATAGTTAAGGGCATTTAAAAATTAAAATTTCTTACAAAAGTGTTTATTTTGTTTGGATATCGAAAGAACAATGTCTCATCATGTAGTTAATAATGATGGCAATATATATATATATATATATATATATATATATTAATGTAAGATATCATGCTCTGACTTAATATAACAGTTGTTAAGTATATATAAATTATATATACACATCAACGGTAGCACGACTCGGAGTTTTAGGGACTGACCGTTACCTAATTAAAATTTGAATAAAAATATTTTTTTAACTCAAGCAAACTCTTAAGGAAGACAAAGCTAGGTCTGCTTTGACCGAGAAAAGATTTCCAACTGCCTCACACTCTTACTCAATCAGGGTGAATCATGGTGGGAGAGAACAAAAGTTACACATTGTCAACAAGGAATTACGAATAGTTAAAAAGGTTTGGCATAACAAAACGCCACATCTATCTAACGCAGGGTTAAAATGCTAAAAACACACTTGAACTGTTCAGCCGTATACGATTTTATATTCATTAAATTTTGCGAGCAAGCTCAGCGGATTTGAGACTCAGTTTAAGAAAATGTTTTAGAATTCCCAGATCGATTATTGTTGGGCAATAATTGCCACAATATTAATTCTTGCATCTACCATTATAATTTCTAAAACAAAAGGTCAAGTCGAATAATAATAATAATAATAATAATAATAATAATAATAATAAGAAGAAGAAGAAGAAGGAGGAGGAGGCGGAGGAGGAGAATAAGATGTCAGGTTCCACGCTTTTAACCCCAAAATATTCTCTTCTACACCTTGACAGAATATTGGAATATATTCACTGGGTAGAAACTAGCAAAGGAAAAAAGAAATCGTGGGAACACAAAACGAATTCTGTCATATCTAATAAAAATGTATCACTGTTGTGGAATATTCCCGTCTAAACAGACAGAAGGATACAAGCCAATATGTCGAATATAATTGTCAAGATTTGCTCGGGGAAAAGCTATTTGCTCGTTGAAGTGATGATCCGGTTGCTGCATATATTTCGGTCAAATTTCGGAACAACTAAATAAATACTAGAATCAAGAGATTGAAATTCAAAAAATGTGGCATCTCAAATCTCAGAGAATCCTGATTTTTACTGGTGCATTATCACCTTACCAAAAAATATGAAAGAATATGTTTCTTGATTGCCTGAATGAAATGCTCAAACATTGCACTCATGATATCTTCTCATATCATCAATAATCGTATAAATACGCATAATGTCTGCCTTTCTTATCAGATAGTCATGGGTAGTCTAGGCGATCTGCATTTTCTTACTCTCTCATCTTCTCCTTTGCGTTGTAGTCATTAATTCTCCTTCTTCTATGCGTACTGATAACAAAGAAGGAATATTAGAGACATTCACCGGTAATCAACCGAATATCTCATTTATGCGACGGGCCTTTTTCAAGTTCTCGCACTCACTCTTTCACACCGCACTAATTGATTGCTTTTTTTCCACAAGAAAGAAAGAGGGACAAATACAGTACTTCCGTTCACCTACTATAGTGCCATCAGATTTATTTCGTCCGACTTTAAGAAAACGAAACAACTTAAATGCACATCCAAAAGAAAGAAATTATACAGAACTTTCAAGCATAATTGTCATTTCAAAAACAACAAAATTGATGTTATTCTTCTCGTTACATAAATTCACACTTCTTAACACAAACGAAACCCTCTTTTTTTGTTGTTGTTGTTCTTTCAAATGTAATTGACTCGGTTACGTCTGACATAAAGCCATTTCGCAAACATAACCGACGCTCACTAAAATAATATGAATCTATTTGCATCTATTATATGTATTTGCATATATTATGGTATTAATCTATTTGTATATATCATATGTAAATAAATCCTTTCTAAATGTCATTTTTACGGACCTAATGAAATTTCGTATCACACTCCATCAAAAGAATGTAATTTAATTCAAAAGAGATTTTATTAAAAAAGTTACAATCATCAAGTAAGTATATATTAATGTCGGCAATAAAAAATAGAACAAACTAATGAAATAAAGATTCTTTTTGCAAAATAAAATACAAGACTGCAAAATAGCTACATAAAGCCGCGTTTGAATATTGGGAATTATAATATTTACATTGTTCGCGAACTCTTGTATTCATCTTTATTGTAATATTCACTAAGTTTTTACGCTCAAACCTTCTTTAGGTGACCGAAGGAAAAATGGTGTCCTCAAGAAAACATGGTGTCTTCAAGGACTCATGGTGTTCTTAAGGACACATGGCCCAGTGGATAAAAACAGTGGTTGGATCCAATTACTTGATCAAATGTGTTGGGTATTCAATACAAGGCGACAGAAGTGGCGAAGAGAAACTTAGTTATTTCCCTTTAACTCGACTCGCTAAGTCATCCAGAAGTGCCATAACTCATAGAACGAGAACAATCTACTCTGGTGATCGAAATAAAATTGTTCCAAATTTCACTCACCTGAAAAAAGTCAGAACGTACAAAGGCCAAAACGTCCTGTGTATGACAATAAATATGAGGACAACAGTCCAAAGAAATGCGAGTCAGTCATGTAGTTATCATACGTGATCCACGTTTAGGCGATCACGTATTGAAAGATACTTAACTGATTGGGCAGAAGATTTTCCCACAGTAGGGTGCCATTACTGTCTGCGATAGACTGGTTAGCAAACAAGTCTGTAGAACCTAATTTGTCGTGTTATTTAATCCATAGTTGAATTGAAGAGACAGAGTAATACCTTTCCTCAGGGTATTTGCGTCTAAGTAAATGCATGGAATTCAACTGGAATTCGAACTTGGTCTCCAATTTTCTTACCGCCCCACAACAAATAAAGCAAATACCTTATCTCAGAAATACTGATACATAATGATAATGAAATGTCTGACAAAGTCTATGGAAAATGTACTAACTGGAACGGACCAAGACTTGAAAACTTTCGAGTTGCCAGAAGGATATTTTTAACACTTGGTAAAACGAAATACTATTACATAGAGTATAGTAAGAGTACATTCAATCCGTAGGGGGATTTGACTGTTAATGGTCTTGATTCACTTTAGGTAGAAGAAATAATAATAAACGAAGGTTATTTGAAACCCCTGGAGGAGAAGACTCCATTCACTAAAGTAGTTAATTGAGTTTTCCTACAAGACAACGACCGGAAGCATACTGACTAGTCCGGAACAAAATTAAAATTCTAAAATGTCTGTCATCATGGTTTTAACCTGAACGCCGTAAAATACCTGCAAGGCGTTGAATATGGGAGCAGTCTACGAAATCATTGATTTAATAAAATTTTACCAAGAAAGAATGGTGGAAAATTCCTCCGGAATGCTAGTTGAGATTTACAAGAAAATCTTAGACGTCATGAAAACATAAAATGCAAGCAGGCATTAAAATATCATCTGAGATTTTTTGATCGTTTCTCTATAGGATATAGAATCCTGTACATTACAGCGAATAGCTGAAGCCTAAAAAGTAGAAAACTCACACACATAAAATCAGAATAACTTAAAACAACTTTCAATACAAAATACTAAAAAATAAAATCCAAAATAAATTTAGTAATTCTGGTTGCCGATTGGACACAAAACAAATTGAACTTCCATTGATCCCTATTTATGGTTCTTGCCGATCACGTGATTGAGTTGGCTACTTATTCACATTTTCGGCAGCAAGCCAAGACAGTCAGTCATCAATCAGTCATAGACGAGAGAACATACACTAAAGGAACAACAACAAAAAACATCAGCAAGACACTTCCGCTGACACCTCAAAATTAATCACGATAGGTAGTTTTTTCGCTGATAATTTATTTATTTATGTCATTTTATAATCATCTCACCTTCTCTTTCATGTTATTTATTTCCTTTTCTTCGTCGCGTATTGACAACGAAGAAAGAGAAACAAAGGCAATTCATAACCGCTTTCATTTCACACTCGAACTTTTACTAGCGACATCACATTTATCTTTTCTTCCCAAAAGAAAAGCTCAATACCAGGATATGCCTACTATTGTTCACACACATAGCAAAATATTGACTTATCTTAATTCATGTTGTCCATCTTCGTCGTCAATTTGTTGTGGCAAATCGTAAAGCAAATCTTCGTCGCCAATTTGTTGTGGTGTTGTTGTGGCAAAACATCGCCACAAAGTTGTAGTGACCAGTAGATACCAGAAGTAAGACACGTAACACAGAAAGTAGGTTCCAAACAATGTATTAGTATAACAAGAACATAGATACAAACGTAAGTGTTAGTAATAAGTAAATAGGAATAAGTAAGTTTGAATGGTATAGTTACGCTGCTTATTGCCTAAATAGTAGCTGGCTTTAACTGTGTACTAGCTTTCGACCTTAAATCTTTACAAATCACATTTCGCTTAGACAAACGAACTCTTTGAACTATTGTTCTTTTGAACTTTGAAGCTATTTTAAAACCCTTACAAATACGACGCTGAAAAATCCCAATTTTCTATTTGTATATATATGAAATATAAGATTCTTCTTTCTATTTTTCTATAAGATATTTATTTTTGTGTTGTTTATCTTAAAATTTGTGTTGTATTTTATAGGCAAAATACTCGATATTAAATTTTCCTTTTAATCCGAGCATTCTGCTCTACAAAACCCAATGTTTAGTGTTTGTCACTTTATGCATTTAGATGGTGAAATGTGAAAAAATAATGTCAATTTTGAGTAGCACTAACTTTTATATGGATATTTTAATAAATTTTTATGTTAGTGAAAATGATGTTAGGCGTTTGGCATTCATGGAGACAGAAGCCTGTACTGCTTTCGGATTAAATTTATAAAATCTTTTTCTTCAAATAATTTTTCAGGAAAATAGCATTTTTTATTTCCAGTCGCTGTTATACCTCGTTCCATTATTTCTTAACCTTTTATTTAAAGTAGTGTAAAATGTCAATAATTTGATTATGTTTAGTTGGTTTAATAGATAATGTCTAGTATAATTCTTAATAGGAGAGTCGAATTCCAATTTCATTTGGTTTTTTCATATTTACTTACATGCAAATATCCTCAGCGAAAACACGATTTCAGCTTTCCTTCCCAACTATGGATTAATTAGTAAGAAATGTATAACAAAATCGTTTCCACTTTTCAATATGGAAGATAGTTACCTTCTTAAACTTTTATTTTAGCAGTGCGTAATGCCATTCCTTTTATTATGTCATTTATTTTTCTCTTCTAATTACACGTGTCATCAATTTCAGTTGTTGCTGTTGTTTGCAGTCCTCAAGGAATGGAGTATCTATTATTTGATATTTTTGTTTGTGAATCCGTAGCGTCAGAATCCAGGCTCCGCTCTCTAAAATTTAAATTGAGAAAGTGGTTGTATACTGCTGATATTTTAGATATTTCTGAACAACTTTGGTGCCGTGCATGACGTCTCTATGAACGTCTCCATCTAATTAAGCTAATTAAATACATGAGTCGAGTTTTCAAGTTGAGGTTTTGTTCAAATCTTTGGTGTTGAATCAATCTACCACAGGCGATCTCTATTCTGTGTTGATTTCTCTTTTTTTCCATACTAAATTTATTAAAGCTGACCCATTATTCTTCTTCAATACTGCTGTTGTGTGACTGCATGCACGTCTACCCTACCCAAAAATGGAACCTCAGTCAGCAAGAACTTCCTAACACATATCATCACAAAGAAACTTTGAAATTCAGCAGATATGCAAAGATAGAAAGGGGCGTAAAACAAGCATGTGTCTCTTCACCGGATCTATTCAACTTGTACAGCGAGACTATTCTGAGGACCCTACATGTTATGCCAGGATTTGTTATCGGAGGACACAATTTGAACAACACAAGTACGCAGTGCTGATAGCGGATACGGAAATGAAACTACACGAACTCCTAGAGACGGTAGCTGAAGAGAGTGACCAAAAAAGGACTACAAATAAACTGCAAGAAAACCGAATGCATGGTCATCAGCAAAAAGAGCAACCCAAAATGCCAATTACAGGTGGGGGATACTAAAATCAAGCAGGTACAAAAATTTAAATACCTGGGAAGTGTTCTAACAAGACGGAAAGTGTGACATAGAGGTCCGAAGGCAAATTGGCATGCCAAAGAACGCGTTCCACAAGTTGAGTAGAGTATTAAGGGACATGAAAATTTTGCTAGAACCAGAATACTGGACTCCTATGTGATGTTAGTTCTCCAATATGACAGTGAATGCTGGACCATATCATCAAAGATGAAGGGAAACTTTAAAGCATTTGAAATGTGGTTCTACAGAAGGATCCTGCGGGTATCTTGGATCAAGCATAAAAATAATATCGCCCAAATGTCTGCCAAGGCTTCTACTCGATGGTCAACATTTTTGATGACGTCACTGCATAGTAGCTCCTCGATTTCACCAATATGCCATATTATCTCATCCTTCCGCTGTTAAATGTTTGTTGGCTCGTTGGGTTAATAGCATAGACATCACTTTTGAGATGATATCAGAGAAAGGAAATCTAAAGATCTCAAGTCGCACAATCGTTGTGGCTAATTGACATCACTGTTTCGAGAGATGATGCGACGTAGGAACTTCTCGTGTTTGAACGTCTATATTCGTAAAAGAAATCGTTAGCTTTAACTCGTTGATCGATTGTTAATCTTTCCATGGTTGATCATGCCAAAGACTAAAGTTGTTAAATCTTCAAGAAATTAAAAAAAAATAAACGCTTAAAATTAATTAACATTTAAAATCAGTCAAATTATTGGAACACCCTATAAAACGGATCTTTGGGCAAATTATAAACATTTGATTATAACTACGATCATTTAATATACTTAAATTGATTATCTTATCTAAAATTGATTATATTATCTTTCTACTATAACCGCGTATAGTCGAGGTGTCACGGCGCAGCTGAGCCCGTGACCAGCTCATTCTATATACTTCAGTTAACAACCTAATTATAAGTCTCTGTGAATAAACTTCAATTCAATTAGTCAGAAAGAACTTTCTAATATATATAATCAGAAATGAACTTTGAATCGTTTGGTTAGCCTTAAATTCTTCTTGTGTGTCTGAGATGCGATGAAGAATGGTCTAAACCTAAACCCTAAGGCTTCACCCACTTAAAGACATTATTTAACTATTCATCTTAGAAAGCGGCTGTATGCAACTGACAGTTTAGATATTTCTGAACGAGTTTGGCGATATACATCTATTTGAAAGTTTCGATATTACGAAGACATTTAAGAACATCAGTCGAATTCTTAGATTAAACCATTTTAAAAAATTTTGTGATTCCTTAACATCTTTCTATTAGGTACAACGAAGGATGGTTCTCGCTGAGATCTACACGCATCCCTCTCTTTTAACTATTTAAATGAGAAATCAGTTTTATATCACTGACAGTTTAGATTTTTCTAAATCGGTTTGGCGACATGCAAAACAACTATTTGAAAGTTTTGATCTGACGATGTAATAACATAAAATGAGTTTTCAGATTGATATTTTGGTTTTGTAACAATAAAAACTAATTCTGATGCTACCAACTCTAATCTGAATTTCCATTTATCCCGTATCAAATATGTTATAGCTTATCCATGCCTTGTAGGAGCCTCGATGATGCTCCGTAAATTAGTCTTGTGCCAAACACGTCCGAAGTCTCCACAATTTAAATATCAGAAGGTTGAAGGTTGAATGTTCAAATGGGAAAGGATAAAATATGTCGTGTTTTTTTTTGTTTTTTTTAATCATATCACCCCAAGCAAGGCGATAACGCCACTGATGCGCAGGGGGCTACGTAAGGGTAAAAAGAATGGAAAAGAGAAAGCCGGAAACCGCATCCTAAGCAGGGAACAAGGGATGAGCCTCTTCACCTGTTCAATAGATGTGGGTGGAGAGTGAACCGGGCGATAGTTTAGTCTATCTACTCCAATTGGACAAAAAATAAAAGAGTGAAATGACTTGAAAAGGGAAAACCGGAAACCGCATCCTAAACAGGAAACAAGGGATAACGTAAAGATTTATTAACTGAATGGCAAAAGTGTAAAAAAAATATAAATGAAATTTCGTTAACTGAACACTATAACATATTTGGGAAAAGGAAAATGTTCACTGAGAAATGTAAGTATTTAAAATGTCCACAGAAGTTTAGAGTTCATGGTTGTATAGTAACAGAAATGTAAAGTTTTATGTTCCCTCCTCTTTCTGGTAGGTCGGCGAGAGGGTGAGAAAAAAGAAATAAAGAAACAGTACTTATCACAGACTGAGTGTCGTGTTGTTGTTGTTCTATTTGGCGTCGTGGAATGAAAAAGGAGAAAAGAATGTCGGAAGAAGAGGTCGGTGAGATATGACCGAATCAGCTTGAAGATTCTTCCTTACATTTTGAGATGCTATCAGATATCGCTCCCATTCTGACTGTGTTGAAATTTCTTTTATTACATTGCCACGTGGTCCCATAGCTAACCGCTCTCAATGCTTGATTTAACCGGAATGTATTTAAGCAGTGAATATTATCATGTAACCGGCTCTAGCTATCTTTTTCACTTTAGGTGTGAAAAAACATTTGACTGAATATCGTTTTTATCTCTTTGTCTATGAGTGTATCAAATTTGATTAAAATCAGACCACTCCTTCTATAACCCGATTTTTTCGATAATCAATTTTCGATATTTAAAATCTAGCTAAGAACACTCGCAGACGCTTGTAGTACAACTGTGTAAATTCTCAAGAAAATCGGTTCAGCCGTTTCAGAGTCTATAGGTAACGGACACAAACACACACACACACATACACACACACACATACACACACACACACATGCACACACAGGTAAAGTTCGATTTATAAATAAGTTTCGATCACTCCATACGTCCGAAGCCTGACATAGCTTAAATCCCATTCTTCTCCCTGGTTCTCGCCCGCTTGCTCGGCCGCCATTGCACACCGGAATCACTTCTTCCAGCTTTATTGTAGCCACGTGTCGGACAAAAACAGGCGCCTTTTCGCCTCAGCTCGTAATAAGTGTAAAAAGGTACTTAACGAAGCTAAGATGCTGTTTGCTGCCAGGATGAAGTAGCGCATAGCATCCTCCAAGTTCGGATCCAAAGACTACTGGCGCCTCTGCAAACGCGTGCTTAGCAAGAGTAAGTCCTCAATACCCCCACTAATATACGAGTTTGAGGTCCTCACGTCCTTAACGGACAAGACTGAATGCTCTGCCCATAGATTCTCGACCAATTCCACTCTGGATTCGTCTGGAATCCATACACCCAATTTCCCATCTAGAACTGACGCCCAATTGAATGACGTCCACATCACACCCTCGCTGATTTCTTGCATAATCTCAAAACTGGACCCTCACAAAGCGAGTGGTGGGGATGGAATCCCAATCATAGTTTTGAAGAATTGTGCCCCTGAACTCTACAACTTCTGCCTATCTTCCTCCTGCTTCCCTGCCTGTTGGAAGTGTTCTTCTGTGGTTCCAATATTGAAGAACACTGGTGAACCATCGGACCCCGCAAATTACCGCTCCATCAGCCTTCTTCCGATCTTCGGCAAAGTATTCGAAGCCATTATCAATGCCGAGGTCGTTCAGCATCTCACAGCCCACGGGCTCCTCTCGGACAAACAGTATGGCTTCCGCTTCACCAGGTTCACTGCTGATATGCTAACGACCATCACCGAGTATATATACCAGGCTCGCGACAAGAATGGTGAAGCCCGAAACGTCGCCTTGGATATCTCTAAAGCATTCGACAGAGTATGGCATGCCGGCCTTCTACGGAAACTGCGAAGCTATGGAAAAACTGGACTTTTGTTGGACTTAATCCGGTCATTCCTCTCTAACCGCACACTGAAGGTGGTATTAAACAGACATGCCTCCCAGAACTACCCTACAAATACAAGGCCCTATCTTTCTAATCTATATCAATGATCTCCCCGATGCCATAAGATCACAAGTAGGCATGTACGCCGATGATACCACAGTTTACTCTCGCCTCGATCAAAAATCTGGTGTTGGTGACAAGGCGAACCTCGCTGCCGAGCTTGAGAAGGACCTCCAATCCGTGGTGGATTGGGGTAAGAAATGGCTCCTAAAATTCAATTCTTCCAAAACGATGCTGCTGTCAATTAACCACCACAGGCAACTGCACCTCCCTCCCATTAGCATGGAACAGGCTTGCCTCCCAGAGAGTAAATCACTACGCCTGCTTGGCCTGACACTCTCAACGGACCTCAAGTGGAATGACTACGTCGAATCCATTGCTAAATCCTCAGCTATGAAAGTCGGCTCTCTGTGCAGGGCGCGGAAATTCTTTCCGCCTGAATCTATCCTGCAATTATATAAATCCACCATCCGCCCGTGTATTGAGTACTGCTACCACATCTGGTCGGGTGCCCCTTCTATTCTCCTCGGGGTTCTTGACAAAATACAACGAAGAATCTGTTATGTGATTGATACCGACTTGGCTGAACGCCTACAGTATCTCTCTCACCGGCGTGACGTGGCTTCCCTGTGCTTCTTCTATAAGTACTTTCATGGCTTCTACTCTGACGAACGTAAATCACTGGTGCCCTCTAGATGTGAATTTGCACGAGATACTAGATTGGTAACTAGGTCCTACCTTTTTACAATGAAACCGATGAAATGTAACCTCAATTTCTACTCCAACAGCTTCTTTCCTCGCACTTCACGCCTGTGGAATTCCCTACCGCATGCTTGCTTCCCCGACGGCTACAACCTCCAGGAGTTTAAATGTAAGGTCAATAGACACCTCCTAACACACTAAGTCACACCCACACTCTCCAACTTTCTCCCTATGTACATCCTAAATCGTCTATCACCCTCCTTCTGACATTTTCCATACCCAATCCCTGTATGTAACCTCCTGCGCTATAGTGGCAGTGGAATGCCTTGCTTGGGGTGACACGATTAAAAAAAATATATAGATGGATCCACTATTAAAAGATTCATATAATTTGATTAAGTAGTAGCCTTAAATTGGTACGTGACAAAACGTGGGCCAATCGGATTCTTAGGTTACAAATTACTGTTATTTAAGTGAAGCTACAGTTGCAAATTTTCAAAACAATGGAAGATCTGTGTTGATAAAGCATTGCTTTCTGATAGAAGAAATATTATTCAAGCTAAGCAATGGATTCATAAGTGTTATTCAGACTCTGTCCCGTTAGAAACAACGGTTAAGAGACGTTATGCTTACTTTAAACGCGATCGTACAGCCACAAATTATGCTGAATTCTCAGGTCACCCAAAATCGGAAATTATCTCGGAAAACACACGCGCGCACACACACACACACACACACACACACACACACACACACACACACACACACACACACACACACACACACATTCCACAAACTCTTTTTGACGATCGTATATTGAAGTAGGGTGAAATAGAAGAAGAGGTAAACATATCAGAAAGTAGTGAATTCACCATTTTGCATCATTATTTGTCAATGAGAAAGCTGTATTCTAAGTGGGTGCCACATTTGCCCACAGTCGATCAAAAACAACAATGGGACGAAGATTCAAAGCATTGTTTGGAACTCTTTCAACGCAACAAGAAGGAGGTTTTGTGTAAATATGTGACAGTGTATGAAACAGGGATCTACTACTTCACTCCAGAGTCAAATCAGCAGTCAGCTGAGTGGCCAGCAGTAGGTGAAAGCCGTCCAAAGCGACCAAAGATGCAAACATCAGCAGGCAAGGTTTTGGCCTCCGTATTTTTTGGATATGCAAGGTATTTTGTTCATAGATTACTTTGAAAAAGGAAAAATCATCAATAGCAAATATTATATAGCATTATTGGTGCCTTAGAAATAAAACATCGCCCCAAAACTGCCATAAATGAAGAAGGGAAAGTGATTTTTCCACAAGGCAACACACCATGTCACAAGTTGGTCTCAATGATAGCAAAAGTATATGAATTGAACTTTGAATTGCTTCCGCATCCACCCTATTATCCAGATGAGGCCCCCAGCGAAAACCGGCTGTTTGCATACCTCAAAAGTATGATCCAGGGAAAGAGATTTGTCTCCGATAAAAAAGTGATATCGGAAACGGAGGCATAATTTCAGGCCAAAAACAAATCGTTCTACAAAAAAGGCATTGAACTGTTACAGAATTATTGGAACCTGTGTATCACCCTAGAAGGAAACTATGTTGATTAATAAAATCAGATTTTGCCTAAAAGTTGTTATTTTATTAGATCGGCACAGGATTTATTGAGTGATGTATTATTTTACCCAATATCATTCTTATATAAAATATGAATGCCTATGGCATAAGCATAGACCTCCATCACTTTAATTTGCTGGTGATCTTAGAAATTCTGTTGTATTTTTCAGAGATAGATGTTAAAGGTAGAATTTTTTTGAATAACCATGTCTCGAGTTTTGTGTAGGTGAAAAGAATAATTTTCCCTGATAAATTATAGCTAAGATCTTGTAAAATATTGCCCTGTCGTGAAAGGCCTCGCAATATGCAGTTTGAGATTTAAAAAATGTTAAACTGCGGAAGGAATTGATCTTCATCGGCCTAACTACGGTGTCTAACGTATCATTTCCTGCGTCAAGCTTTCTCTTTTTTTAGCAAAATAATAAAACAAATTAATATCCCTCTTGAAGAATTATCTCCATTTTCCCACTTTTCTTTCTTCCTTTGTTTTAAATTCTTGCCTGAAGGCGATACAAACCGAACGAGGACATGATGAATGAATGTCTCCAAGGCACAACTAATCGAGCTTGTAAACAGAGCGAGCAGAAAATAGTGACACGCAACAAACTGATCATATAATGTTATGTTTTTTTTTTTGCACTTTTCGTTCTTACGTTCAATCAGGTGTGCATTAGAAAACGATGTTTATAGCTACCTGCTGCAAGTGTTGTTTTCCTCACAAATCACTTATTTCTTTGTATTCTTTCATCTTCTTTTGTAACAAGCAGCAGGCCTGTGTCTTCGTTGACACGCATGCGTGTATGACAATGGATTTAGCTGATTTTATTGTAACAAAAAAAAAAAACAAAAAACGAAATAATTCAACATTTAAAAGGTTCATGAAAGTAAAAGGGCCAATTTAAGAATGTTCAATTACATTTTAAAGAGGCAAATTATAAAAATAACAGCTTTAATTACAATGTGAGTATGCGAAATTCCCTTGTGCCTACGTCACTTAAAATATTAAAAAGGAAAAATACCGGAAACAATTTTGCACGTCTAATACGTTAAACGGAAAATCTGCCTCTGATATCCGAAGGCTTAGTAGGATTCCCAAGGAAGCATTTAAAAAACTGAGTAAAGTATTAAGAAACAGGCAATTTCATTAGAAACAAAGAAAGGAGTACTGGATTGTTATGTGATATTTTTCCACTTATATGGCTGCGAATGCTAAATAATCTCAAGGAAGCAACAGAAATTAGGTTTGTCTATACTTCTGAATTGAGGTAGTATTTACACTATTTACATTATTCGGACTATTTTCTTATTTCTTTTTTTACAACGTTTCAGCCATTGTACGCTCCGGCCTCCTTCAGATCCAAGGAATTTCGAACCGAACACTTTATTACGATCACTGGGGTATATTATTCTCATTCCTTGTGCGAAGCCACTTCTGGCTGTCATGAATTATCTTCTAAGCCGACCAAGCATAGAAATAGACAATATGTGAACGAGTAATACGGAGTGCTAGAGAAAATTATTAGCGTCCAAAAAGTTCCAATATGAGCTCTGGTATAAACAAAAATTACTATGAAAAATTGCAATATGAACTTTAGTATAAAATACTAGAGAATATCATTAACATTAAAAAATTGCAATATGAGCTCTGGTTAAAACGTACTAGAGAAAATAATGAACGTCAAAAAATTGCAATTTCAACTCTGGATAAAAAATTCTACTGAACCATTAGCTTTATAAGTCTCAGAAATTCATTTCTTCAAGAAAACATGGCTCAGTGGATATAGACCTTGGTTAGTTCCAGTGACATGATCCAAGAAGCTGTGTATTCCATACCAGGCTACAGCAGTGCTGAACAAATAACTTAGAGAGTTAGGTTAAAGAGAGATAACTCATGACTACTAGAAGTGGCTTCGAAGAGTAATATATCTCATTGATCGTAATAATAGGTTCGAAATTCCTAGCATCTGAAGAAGACCGGGGTGTATAACGTTCGAAACGTTTAAAAAACGACAACAAAGATGAGAACAATAGGCCGAATAGTGTAAACAGATATTGGGTTCTACAGAAGGGTGCTGAGGATACCACAGACCCAACATGTGAAAACGAAAAGGTTACATCAAGAAAAGACGGTTGAATTTTAGGGACTCGTAATAAAAAGGAGGGATAGGAGAATCTGATACCCACATGGCGGATAGAGGGAAACTGGGTGGAAGGCAAGAATACCTGACGTACTTAAGCAAGATGGCAGAGCAGGTTTTGGAGAAAATACCAAGAAAATAGGTATAAAGAGCTACAACAAATAGGAAGATGTGGAGGGCCATGGCCTACCAGCTGAAATTACACGGTACGTAATAGAAAAAGAATACGTTATACATCAATGTGGAAATCGCTTAATGAATATGACCTGGGTTTCAATTTAGGTCAGTTACGCTCACTATAGCTTCAGTTTACTATTCTTTCTTATTTTTATAATCATTTCACCCCAAGGAAGGCAATAAAATCACTAGGTTACAAGGTGTCAATGAGTATTAGAGAATATGAGAAAAACTGCTGTTAAAGTGGGAGGAAAATAAACGAATAAGAATTAAGAAGAACGAAGATAACGATTGAAATTGCATTTCAATTTTTGAAAATCAAAGTTGACAGGGAAGCAAGAAGTTTCCTGTTTAGGATGTGGTTTCCGGTTTTTCTCTTTTCCAATCTTTTCACTCTTTTTTTATTTTATTTTATTTTTTTTTTCAATTGGAGTAGATAGACTAAACTATCGGCTGGTTCACACTCCACCCATGTCTATTGAACAGGTGAAGAGGCTCATCCCTTGTTTCCTGTTTAGGATGTGGTTTCCGGTTTTTCTCTTTTCCAATCTTTTCACTCTTTTTTATTTTATTTTATTTTTTTTTCAATTGGAGTAGATAGACTAAACTATCGGCCGGTTCACACTCCACCCACGTCTATTGAACAGGTGAAGAGGCTCATCCCTTGTTTCCTGTTTAGGATGTGGTTTCCGGTTTTTCTCTTTTCCAGTCTTTTCACTATTACGTAGCCCCCTGCGCATCAGTGGCGTTTTCGCCTTGCTTGGGGTGATATGATTAAAAAAAAAAAGAAGCCGGTAGAGAGTTCTACAAGCGAGAAGTTTGATAAAAAAATAACTGTTAGCATAAAATTTACTGTTACGTCTAGCATTTTCAACTGTAAAAAGATGAGATCTTGCAGCCAATCTAGTACTGTCGATCGCCGCTTCAAAATGTGTTGCATCAGCTGCACTTAGGCCAACACATCTCGATTTTTTCTAATAAAAGTAAGAAGCCAGCTTTTAACCAGGTGAAAGGTTTTCATGTAATAATAATTGTAACAACATGTGGGGTTTTATAAACCAGATTTTATTGACTCAAGCGGGTATATAATACGAAACCAGGCAACAGCAGTGCTGAACAAATAAATTAGAGAGTTATGTTAAAGAAAGATAACTCATGACTACCCGAAGTGGCTTCGCAAAAATAATATACCTCATTGATCGTAATAAATGGTTTGGTTCGAAATCCCTAGCATTCGAAGAAGGCCGGAGCGTACAACTTTCGAAACGTTTTAAAAATGACAACAAAGATGAGAACAATAGCCCGAATAGTGTAAACAGATATTGGGTTCTACAGAAGGGTGCTGAGGATGTCATGGACCCAACATGTGAGTAACGACTAGGTTTTGAAGAGAAGGAAAACGAAAAGGTTACATCAAGAAGAGACGGTTGAATTTTTGGGACTCGTAGCGTTTGAGAGGGTACAATGAGTTAGAGAATTTCCTTATCTGTTGTGGGACCTCCTATTTTTACATAATAATGGACTCGACTTGAGTATACATATACTTCTGTCATAGTGAGATACATGAGTTACCGTAAGAGTCCGACAGATACCGAGGTTTTACGGAGAATACAACGTTACGCCTCCTTGGCCTTACACTCTCGGCGGACCTCAAATGGAATGACTATATTGAATCCATTGCCAAATCTGCTGCTATGAAAGTGGGCTCCCTGTGCAGGGCCCGGAAATTTTTCCCACCTGAATCTATTCTGCACATATACAAATATACCATCCGCCCGTGTATTGAATATTGCTGCCATATCTGGTCGAGTGCCCCTGCTGCTCTCCTTGGGCTTCTTGACAAAATACAAAGGAGGATCTGTAACGTGGTTGATACTGACTTGACAGACCGGCTGCAGCCGCTCTCACACCGGCGTGTTGTGGCTTCCCTGTGCCTCTTCTACAAGTACTTTCATGGCTTCTGCTCCGATGAGCTTAGATCACTTGTGCCGCCTAAGCACGAATTTACACGAGATACTAGATTAGCAACTAGGTCCCACCCTTTTACAGTTAAACAAATAAGATGTAACCGTAAATTCTACTCCAACATACTTCTTTTCTCGCGTCTCCCGCCTGTGGAACTCCCTTCCACAAGTCTGCTTTCCCGACAGTTACAATCTCCAGGTGTTTAAATGTAGGGTCAATAGATACCTCCTATCACACTAACTCCCAACTATTCTCACAACACTCTCATCTACCCAACCCTCATTCTCGGTATCCTTACCCGCCTATCACCCACCCTCTGTCATTTCCTATATTTAATCAGCCTTTCTCCACTCTACGTAGCCTCCTGCACAGTAGTGGCAGTGACATGCCTTGCTCGGGGTGAAAAAAAAAAATAGTGGCTCTGAGCTCCACTCAGACAAAAGATTACTACGCAGCACCCATCAGCTTCTGACGTAGATATACTAATTCTACTACGGCTTCTCTTCAGAGACTTGTATATATATATTTCTTACTAATCGTATTCCTAGATTACTAACCTGCGTTTAAGTTTGTATCTTACGTTTAATATACTTATTTTTCTATGTCAAATATCTGATTTGTTGTGCATTATGTTGTGCGGTTTCCATTCCCCGGATCCACAACACTATCCTAGTCTTTATGTAGACCACCTGCTATGCATGGTTGTTAGCAAAACGAACAGTTTGACATGCAATTTACAAATTGGAGATGTCAAAGGTTATATCAGAGGACGAAAAGTGTGACAATGAAACCCGAAGGTGCATTAGGATACCCAAAGATGCATTCCAAATTCTAACCAGAATATTAAGAAACAACAATATCTTTTGTCTACGGCTATATCGTGTTGAATACACCGGTTCCCGTACGATGACCGAAGTTAAGCAACATTGAGCCTGGTCAGTACATAAATGGGTGACCGTTTGCGAATACCAGGTGCTGTAAACATAAGGACCAAGAATGATCGACCGGTCCTCCAGGTTTGGGGGGTCGGGTTTACAACGTAAAAACAGTTTGTTACAGGAACAGCAACAAAAAGTTGCTGCCCTCTGCACCATTGGATGTGATGATGAATTTCTTTTTTGCCTCTTTTTTATAATCATTTCACCCCGAGCAAGGTGGGGTTGCAATCAGTGTGCAAATGTTTCAGTGGGAGAAAAAACAAGGTACAGGGAATGCAGAATAAAGAATAAGAGATGGATGTGATTTAGGGAGGTGGTTGAGACTTAGGGAGGGAGAAGTTGGTTACTGACGCTGCGTTGCAAATTTAGGAGATTGTCGCTATCAGAGAAGCAAATATACAGAAGTGGAGTTCCACAGACGGGAAATGCGAGAAAAGAAAGTAGAGTGTAACGGTTACCCTTGACGATGTTTAAGATTAAATGGTGGGACGTTGATGCCAGTCTAGTAGCACGCGTAAATTCATGTGGTCGGGATACCAGGGAAACACAGAAGATCGTCAGAGCAACAGCCGTGAAAATATTTGTAGAAAAGACACAGAGAAACCACATCACGTCGATGAGAGTGTAACTAAGGGTGAACTACTGAATCAAGATCGATTACGTTGCAGATCCTTTTCTGGATTTTATCAAGAACCTCGAGATGAATAACAGGATCACTCGATCAGATATGGAAAATATTCAATGTACTAATGAATAGTACATTCGTTAATGTACAAGATAGATACTGAAGTATTGAACTGTTATTTAATATTAATCCTCTTATATGACGGTTAATTCTGGAAATTTTTTATCATAGATGAAGAAGAGACTTTAAGATAAAAGAAATAAGGTTCTACAGAAGGATCCTGAGAATACCATAGTCTGAATATGTGAGCCACGAAGTTTTAGAGAAAATATAAACAAAAATAAAATTTATAATTATCACCAAGAAGAGATATTTCTAGGAAACATAATAAGGAAAGGGGGCTTGGAAAATTTGACACTCATAGGACCGATTGAATGTAACAAGGACACGGAAAAACAAATCATGTATTACTTATAGAGGATGAGCAAAAGTATAGTGGCGAACGTTTTAGAAAATATCATAAAAAAACGAAAAGTGGACAGAAAATGCTGTAGAGCCACGACTGTCAACGTCCTGAAAGACCAGCCACATAACAAGAAGATAATGAAGAAGAAGAAGAACAAGAAGCTTCTGAGCAAAAGAAAAGCCTCGCGAAATCATTATAGAAGGAGGAACTTATTTGTTGCTGATTAATAACGTCACATCTAGCTTCGTTTCTTCTGTTCTTTCTCGTCATCTAAGCGTCAACTGACTCTTAAGAAAGAAGAAGGCCAAAAACGAAAGCCGTATTTATATTAATAATGCCTGCTGTATAAATCAATTGTTTTAGGTGGCCTCACAGATAACCCACAAAAAAAAAAAAAAAAGCCCAAAGGATTGAGGTCCGGGAAACGTGCAGGACATGGAACCGGTTCTCTCATACATATACATTTTTGATAGTAGATATCAACCAGTGCATCCTGAAAAATGTGACAATCATTGCGTAGCCCAATCAAGCTTGAATCACATGCGTCTTCGAATTAGTAGGCAAACATCTTCTAGCAAGTCTTGTAGATTGTTCGAAATAAAGTCCTTTTAAACAGCACCTAACAGACAGTCATATATAATTCCAGCCTATACATAAATCGTAAAATGATGCTAATGTCTAGCCTGTATTGTACCATGCAAATCCCGATTCGCTTAGAAATGGTGGTTGTGTAAATTTTTTATTCTATCTCAAGGGACAAACGATTTATATTCCATCTGAAGAGTCAAGAGATCAGCAGTTTAATAATAAACCATGTAAAGGTTTTCTCGTGGTGAATAATCACCCCTGCACACCTTGCACATAATTCGGATGCAGGAGCTGCTCGTGAAGTACCCTCCATGTGGTACTATGAGATGTACAACATGCTAGGTTCACTTGACGTGTGCTGATACAGGGATCGTTTCCGACAGCCTGTAGAATGCGTTCTTTGTGGTCAGCCGTACGAGCGGACCTCAGATTTTCTCTGTCCGTTTGTGGTGCAACAGATTTTGTCTCAGCAACACGTTGAACTATAAGCGTCTGCGAGTGCTCTTAGCTAGGTTTTGTGCCGAGGTACCCCGATAAATATCGAAAATCGATAATCGAAAAAATCAGGTTATAGAAGGCGTGGTCCGATTTTAATCAAATTTCATATAATCATAGACAAAGACATAGGAAACGATATTCAGAAGTTTCAAGGTTGCCGTTCTTACAATAGTGCAGAAAATCGATAATACATATATATATATAAGGCAAGATGTTTGTATGTGTGTCTGTTTATCTGTCTGTATGTCCTTTATACAAATCCACAATTTTTATCCGATTCTCACCAAAATTCTCACAAATATTCTTTCGGCTCCAGGACCATGGATTAGCTTTGAAGCTTTCATGGTCCTGGAGCTCAGATTCTGTGGACGTTGGCACGAAAGACTAAAAAGCAATAGCTGTTTCCAGTTAAAGCGAAACCGAAGACTGAAAGAAAAATGAATGGATGTAAGTCAAATTTTGATTTCCTGGTATCGATATCAAATAAGTTTTTTTCGTCGTAAACTGAATTTTGAAGACTAAATAAGTCCTATGAATAAATGGTATCATGGCTGAGATTAAGAACTACAATTATACCTACTTAGAGCCAAACCAAAAGCAGAAAGTAAAATAAAAGGGCTGAAAAAATACAGACATACAGGTAGATAAACAGACACACACAGCAACATCTTGCCTTTTACATATATATATATCATCGATTTTCTGCACTATTGTAAGAACTGTAGCCTTGAAACTTCTGAATATCGTTTCTTATGTCTTTTTCTATGAGGATATCAAATTTGATTAAAATTGAACCACTCGTTCTATAACCCGATTTTTTCGATTTTCGATTTTCGAGATTTATCGATGGTACCTCGACACAAAACCTAGCCAAGAACACTCGCAGACGCTTATAGTACAACTGTATCAATTTTCAAGAAAATCGGTTCAGCCATTTCGGTGTGCATAAGTAACGGACACACACACATACAGAAACATACACACACATACAAAGTTCCATTTATAAATAAGTTTATATAAATAAGTTTCACTTCCCGACTGTGGAATTCCCTTCCACACGATTGCTTCCCCGACGGATACAATCTCCAGGAGTTTAAATGTAAGGTCAATAGACACCTACTAACACACTAACCTGCTCCCATTCCTCCTGATATTCCCTTTGTCTAACATTCATTCCTCCTGACATACCCTATGTCTAAACACTCCTTCTCTTTACCTTCCCCTATGTAGCCCCATGCGCAATAGTGGCAGTGGAATGCCTTGCTTGAGGTGAGATGATTAAAAAAAAAAAGTTTAGATAGATTGTATTGAAGCGGCAGATAGTTATCTAAACATATTTTGTTAAATATTACAGACAATTAATATCTATTATATTTAATCATGAGCAGTTATAATATATCGTATTTTGGCTTTAATTTCTGTTGAAAATAAAGACAAATTTTTCCAAATTTGGGCAGCAAACTTTTTTTAAACATCTTTCATTGAATATGGCTGACAAGTAAGATTTAATAGATTTTTCAGTATCATAACATTTTTTTCTGTTTTCTTGGAGATAAGGTATATACAATTATCTACAATTATTATCGTACGAAGTGCTTTGAGCTACTTCTCTAGTCATTTTCACGGCTGGTTATGTTTCTTGCTATCATTTTTGTTCATACTTTGACTGTTAGTAGTAATTTGTTTTGTTTTTGGACAAGAAGCGTTAATTCTAACTTCTCTTATGCCACGCATTACTGGAAATTGCGTCAGCATCTTTCTACTTTAAAGGACTTTCAAGACTTCATTTCTACTATTATTCATTTTCTACTATTATAATGTAAGGCCGATGGCCGGAGAGAACTATCTGATTTTTTTCTGCCTCTCTAATCGCGAGATGTTTTTTATATTTTGATTTATATGGAATTTTAGTGTTTTTGATTAGAATTTTCCTTAAATTTTATTGGAGACTATGGTCTAATAAATGCTTTAAATGGCATTTTATTTTGATAAATCACACAGACAGACAGACAGACAGACAGACAGACAGACAGACACACACACACACACACACACACACACACACGCGCGCGCGCGCGCATATATGAATATATATTTTTATATATAGTTTACTTCAACGCAAGAGCCGTTGTTTTCGGTGCTTGCTTATTTCACTGCCTGATGAGATGCTAACGAGCAAACAACAAAATACAACGACTCTTGCATTACACTAAAGTATGTTTTTATTACAAATCTATTCTAAAAGAATACTATATATAATGCTCTTCTAAGTAAATCGCTAGAAACAGTGGACCTCTAACACATTAGCTTGTATTGCTTCTAATATATATATATATATATATATATATATATATATATATATATATATATACTAGCAGTATAGCCCAGCGTGCCTCGGGTATATTGAAAGCTTTAAAACTAATCCATGGTCCTGGACTTCAGACTCTTTGGATGTTGGAACGAAAGACTAAAAAGCAATAGCTGTTTCCAGTTAAAGCGAAACCGAAGTTATATATATATATATATATATATATATATATATATATATATATATATATCGTATCACCCCGAGCAAGGCGGTAACGCCACTGATGTGCAGGGGGCTACGTAATAGTGAAAAGATCGGAAAAGAGAAAGCCGGAAACCATATCCTAAACAGGGAACAAGGGATGAGCCTCTTAACCTGTTCAATAGACATGGGCGGAGTGTGAACCGGGCGATAGATAGATCTATCTACTCCAATTAAGCACTAACTTATACCTATACCCGTTTCGAAAAACCCTCCGCGTATCTAGGTAGAAGGAAAAAATGGTTGTAAAAAAAGAAAGAGCTAAGCAAATGAACATCAGCCAAAGCGATTCGTACCTAGTCAGCACGTAGCCCCCCGCCAAAAAAAAACGAATAAAAAACTTGAGACGAGTAATCAACTAACAAAAAACCGTTCCCTGACGATGCGTTTAGGTGAAACCTTAGTAGGTTTTTTTAGCTCACTAGGTTTACTTTACTTATATATATATATATATATATATATATAATCATATCACCCCGAGCAAGGCGGTAACGCCACTGATGTGCAGGGGGCTACATAAAAGTGAAAAGATTGGAAAAAAGAAAGCCGGAAACCACATCCTAAACAGGGAACAAGGGATGAGCCTCTTCACCTGTTCAATAGACGTGGGTGGAGTGTGAACCGGGCGATAGTTTAGTCTATCTACTCCAATTGAAAAACAAACAATAAATAAAAAGAAAACAGTGAGAAGATTGGACAAAAGAAAGCCGGAAACCACATCCTAAACAGGGAACAAGGGATGAGCCTCTACACGTGTTCAATAGACATGGGTGGAGTGTGAACCGGGCGATAGTTTAGTCTATCTACTCCAATACATATATATATATATATATATATATATATATATATATATGACTAGCTTCTCGGACAGAAATGTGATGAAATGACTAATTATATTGTTCTGGTATCACTTGTCGGTGGGGTCGAGGACTTTTCAGCACAACTTCATAGCAGATTAATTTTCAACACCTCCAGCAGAGAATAAACACTTTAGGTTTAAGTAAACCGTCACTGTAAATATAGAGGCTAAAAGTGGAATAACTATTTTTCTAGAGATTTTATCAATTTTGCTGATTTCTTTTCGACAGAGAAGCTTTAATTTTGTTGTTTTGGAATTTTACCGTCAGTCGGGGTTCCTTTGGAAATCATTTTTCAAATTTAATTTGATTATTCTGTTCATTTTTATGAAATCGTTTCTGATGATAATGTCTGCGGGGCGAGAAAAACGGACAAAATATAACCACCTTAAATTATTTTCGTTTTCTCTTGTGGACACGATAACTTTCCATTCTTTCAAATCGAAAAATTACTCTTCCTTTTTTTTATTTTTGGTTTTCTTGATTTCTTTAAATGTTTATTCTTTACCTACCATTTTATTTTACTTGTTTTTAGTTCTTTCATTTTTTTCTTTCTAATCTTTTATGCTTTCCTCTTTAACTTTTTTTTAATTTTTCTACTCTCTCTTTGCCGTCTTTTATCTTTTTTTTCGCCTTCTTTACACTCTTTATTTTTTTCTTTTTTTTTGCCTTTTTTATCATTTTCTATGTTCTGTTCTTTTTTTCTTTCTCTTCACCTTCGTTATTTTTTCGATTTTTTTTTTCTTTTTTGCCTTCGTCTTTACCTTCCTTGTTTTTTCTTCTCCATCTTTGCCATTGTTATTCTTTTTCTGTCCTTTTTTTTTACTTTTTTGCCTTCTTTACTTTCTTTGTGTTTACTTCTCTCTCTCTCTCTCTCTCTCTTTGTCTTTTTATTTTCTATATTCTATTCGTTTTGACTTCTTCTTCACCTTCATTATTTTTTTCATCTACCTTTCCTTCTCTTTCTTTGCCTTCTTTTTATAATTTCTTCTCATGTTTTGGCTTCTTTTAATCTTCTTCTGTCTTCTATTTTTCTTTCTTCTTTGATTCTTTATTTTTCCTCTCCATTTTCTTATGCTTCTATGTCTTTTTTTATTTTCTTCTCCTTCTTTGCCGTTTTTAATCTTCTCTTTTTTTTTATTTGCCTTCCTCATTACCGTATTTTTCTTCTCATGTTTTGGCTTCTTTTAATCTTCTTCTGTCTTCTTTTTTTTTTTGCCTTCTTCTTTACTTCTTTATTTTTTCCTCTCCATTTTCTTCCTTTTTGTCTCCTTTTAATTTTCTTCTTCTATTTTGCCTTCTTAATCTTCTCACTTTTTTTCTTTATTTGTCTTCTTCATTACCTTATTTTTCTTCTTATTTTTGCCTTCTTTTAGTCTTTTTCTGTCTTCTTTTTTGCCATCTTTACTTTATTTGTTTGTTCTTTTCATTTTTTGCCTTCTTTTTATCTTATTCTATATTCCTTTCTTTTTTGACTCCCCCCTTTACATTCGTTATTTTTCTTCTCCCTTCCACATCTTCTTTTTATCTTCTTTCTATTTTCTCTTCTTTTGCTGTCTTATTCGTCTTTGCCTTCCTTTTTAATTTCTTTTTTACCGTCTTTGCTTTCTCTTTAGCATCTCTTTTTTTCTTAAGATTTATTCTTCGTTGTCGACTTCTTTGTCTTCTTTTTTGGAGTCTTTTCATTCTTCTTCTTTTTCTTTGTCTGCCTTTTCGTTGTTTTCTTCTTGCTCGTTTTGGTTTTTAACGTCTCTTTGCTTATTACTTTGCCTTCTCTTTCTTTTTTTTTCTTTTTGCTTTCTTCATTACATTTATGTATTTTTCATGATCCTCTTCTTTCTATATTACTACTTCTCTTGCCTTCTTCATGGTCATCTCTCGTTATATTTCCTTTCTTTTGTTTTCTCTTGTTTTCCTTCTTTTGTTTTTTTGGTCTTCTCTTAGTTTTCTTCTTTATCGTCTCCCTTGTTTCTCCGAGTTGCTCTCATTTTATTTTTTGACTTCCTGTTTGCTTTAAATTTTTCACTTTCTCTTTTGCCTCTTCGACGTATTCGCCGTATATTTCTTTCTTTCTTTCTTTCTTTCTTTCTTTCTTTCTTTTTGTCGTTCTTTTTGTCGTTCTTTTATCTCTAGATTCCTTTCTATTTTCTCCCTTTAACATTCTTTCTAAATTTTTAAATTCTATCTCTTTTCTCTGTTTTTCTTTTCTTTTCCCCCTTAGCACTTTCTTTCTCTCTCTTTTTCTTTATTTTTTCTTTCTATTTATATCTCTTTGTCATTATTTTCTCTTTATTTACATTCCTTTTTTTTCTATCTTCACAATACTTTCTTTAGTTTTTGACATTCTTTGTCTTCAAAGCTTTTGCGTTTTCTTTCTTTCTTTCTTTCTTTCTATTTCTTTCTTTCTTCTATTTATATCATTTTGTCATTATTTTCTTTCTAATCAAATTCCTTTTTTCTATCGTTACCATACTTTTGTTTTTGACATTCTCCCTCTTCAAATCTTTTGCCTTTTCTTTCTTTCTTTCTTTCTTTCTTTCTTTCTTTCTTTCTTCTTCTTCTTAATTGTGATCTACTTCGTCTTCTGATTCATATTCATCTTCTAATTCATGGTCGACCCGCTTTACGTTTTCCATTGCTTTCTTTTTTTTCCTTCTATTTGTTATTTTCATGTTTTCTCGTTTCATCTTTTTTTCTTTTCTTTCTTTTTGCTTCCTGCTCCGTTCTTTTTCTTTTTCTTCCTCTTACTCTCATTGTCTTCTTTTTTCCTTACCTATATTTCCTTCCTTTTTTAATTCTTTCCCTTTTCTTTTTACTTTTTTTTGTTTATATTTCTCTTTTCATTCTCTTCGTCTTCACTCCAGTGCAATAATTGATTCAAGGCAAATTAAATTACGTTTCAATTTTCTGATCTCATACATTTTAAGTAAGTTTAAGCAGTAAAAAATAAAAATAAAATCTCTGCACACAAACTTTCAAAAACCTAATACATAAATACCAAGAGAAAACAACGGAAAAGAAATTACTATATTGGCGATCTTTTATTATTTACGGTCGGTGGTCGCCTGTCGATACTGGTTTTTAATTAAAAAAATACCTTCATTTCACTTGTCGTCCTTCCATTGTATTCTTACTAGCACGAATGTAATCAACTGGGTCAGACAACTGTGACTAGAATTCTCAGAAGCACCCAAACTAAATGATTTTTTTTTCTAATATTCGTGGATCAACTAACTGAAGGAACTACATGGTAAAGAGGTTAGTTTTACAAAATATTACTTGAATCTCTTGAATACTCTACTAATATTATGTGCCTAGGGACTGGTTTATTATTTGAGAGAATTTTTTGAAAATAACTCCGATCAACATATTATTTATGATGTCAGCGTTAATAATATAAGGCATTTTCTTAATGTTTTATCGGACGCTAAATAATTAAACGTTTTGTCTAAAGGTAAAATTCCATATCATATTAATTATAACGAATTAACGAAAATTTAAAAATTAAAAAAAAAGAGATTTGGAGCAATAAACTACCCAGTACAAAATACGGATTCCGAGAACCAATTATAATGGCGCTGTTAAATGTGCTTTTTTGTGCAGGGGATATCGGCGCGGAAAGAGAAATTAATCGATTTCAGATTCTAGTTGAGTTCATTGCACTCACATACGCACAAATACCTTTAAAAAAGGTCGTAATCAGTCAGCTCCCTCCAGCTATGGGTTAAATAGAAAGACAGATTGGGTTCTATAGCCTTGATTGGCAATCTACCAAAGAAAATAATGGCTAACAACTGCGAGAAAATATTCTTCTCAGTCAGTCATGTCTCTTTAGAGCTATAATCGTTCAAGCGTGTATCACATACGCTATTTAATTGTTTGAATTATAATGTCGTTGTGCGACGTGCGTTGTGGCGTAGGCTCATCCCTTGTTCCCTGTTTAGGATGTGGTTTCCGGCTTTCTCTTTTCCAATGTTCTCACTCTTTTCTTTTTTTTTTCAATTGGAGAAGATAGACTAAACTATCGCCCGGTTCACACTCCACCCACGTCTATTGAACAGGTGAAGAGGCTCATCCCTTGTTCCCTGTTTAGGATGTGGTTTCCGGCTTTCTCTTTTCCAATCTTTTCACTCTTACGTAGTCCCCTGCACATCAGTGGCGTTACCACCTTTCTCGGGGTGATATGATTAAAAAAAAAAAAAAGAAATTCTATCTGGAGTCGTTGCATACGTGAAAATGACCTTGAGAATAGTGTAAAACAATACCTTCTCTCCAAATCAGCTACATGTTGAATAGTCGAAGAGACTGTGTGCTATATCTTTGGTCGGTAACCAGTCTATCTCAGAAAGAAACGACAAAATATTGCGGAAAAATTTTCTAGCTCATCAGTCATGAATTGAAAAAATAGAGGTCACCCAAACGTATCTTGACAGTCAGTCAGTTAAGTGCCATACGTGATACACGCTTTGAACAATCATGTCTCGAAAGAGACATGACTGACTGGGCAGAAGATTATCCCGCAGTAAGTTGCAATTGCTTTCTGCGGTAGACTGATTGCCGGCCAAGGCTATTGAACCTAATCTGTCCTGTTATTTAACCCATAACTGGAAGGAAGAGACGGATTAATACCTTTCCCAAAGGTATTTGCGCATAAGTGAATGCAATGAATTCGGCTAGAATTCGAACTCGGCTCCCCGATTTCTCGTTCCGAGCCGATATCCAATGTACCACAACACACATCCGCGACTTTTGATTACTCTTTTCTAATTCGAACTCTAATGGCATTGATGGCATAATCTCACATTCAGTCAGTCAGTTAAGTGCCATACGTGATACAAGCTTTGGGCGATCATGTCTCGAAAAAGACATGACTCACTGGGTAGAAGATTATCCCGTAGTAAGTTCCCATTAGTTTTTCTGTGGTAGACTGGTTGCCAGCCAAGGCTATAGAACCTAATCTGTCCTATTATTTAACCCATAACTGGAGGGAAGAGACGGATTAATACCTTTCCCAGGGGTATTTGTAAAATGCAAGGATTTAAAATGGTACAAGAACTCGGCTCCTCGATTTGTTGTTCCGAGTCGATATCCAGTCAATATGTAGTTCTAACTAGTTACCATTTATATATATATATATATATATATATATATATATATATATATATATATCATTTGCCTGAGGTGGCGATAAAAAGACCAATATTTAAAATGAAACTCTAATGAACAGAAAATCTCTTCAGGCAATTAGCAAGAACATATTTATGGAAAAAACAGAGAGAAGCTATGTTACGGCTGTGGGAAAAAAGACTGAAACCGCGATGCTAGGCCAGCGCTGATAAAATTGCAGGGGCTCTTTTGAATTTTGTCATGCATTTCTAAATACATAGCAAAAGATCTAGAACAAATGGCAAAGCAATATGTAATGCATGGATGAATGGTAGACTTATAAATATCTAAAAATGATTTTGGCATAAAAGATTGTCTAATGCTACATAGTGAACAAAATTTCCTAGTAGCAGTCCAAGGAATTGATTAGATACACCGTATTTTCCGGCTTGCAAGACGTGAATTTTTCCTGAAAAATACCCTGAAAAATACGTGAACAACTTCCAAGACGAATATATCAGTTACAACCATGGTGACCACCATGACATGGATGATGGTGAGGATCTTTTATTGTACGTAACTGACAGTAGTAATGATTCTGCAGATAGCAGTGTAAAACTTTTACATGAATCCAGCTGTAACGAGTTTTTGGAATTTGAGGATGAATAAAATTTCTTTGATGGTTTTATATTTTTACATGCATATTTTTTTTTAAAAAAATTTCATTTTTATGAATATAAAGCCATTCTTGAACAATGAAAGATGTATAGCATACTAGCAGTATAGCCTGCCGTTGCTCGGGTGTAATGAAAGCTTTAAAACTAATCCATGGTCCTGGAGCTCAGACTCTTTGGACGTTGGCACGAAAGACTAAAAAGCAATAGTTATTTCCAGTTAAAGCGAAACCGTAGACTGAAAGAAAAATGAATGGATGTAAGTCAAATTTTGATTTCCTCGTATCAATATCAAATAAGATTTTTCGTCGTAAACTGAATTTTGCATGCTAAATAAGTCATCTGAGTAAATGGTATCATGGTTGAGACTAAGAACTACAATTATACCTACTTAGAGCCAAACCCAAAGCAAAAACTAAAATAAAAGGGCTGAAAAAATAGTCATACAGGCAAATAAACATCTTGCCTTTTATATATATATATATATTATAGATTTTCTGCACTATTGTAAGAACTGCAACCTTGAAACTTCTGAATAAGTTTTGTTTTGTCTTTGTCTATGAGTATATCAAATTTGATTAAAATCGAACCACTCCTTCTATAACCCGATTTTTTCGATTATCGATTTTCGATATTTATCAGGGGTACCTTGACACAAAGCCTAGCTAAGAACACTCGCAGACGTTTATATTACAACTGTGTAAATTTTCAAGAAATTCGGTTCAGCCGTTTCGGAGTTTATAGGTAACAGACACACATACACACACAAAGTTCCATTCATAAATAAGTTTAGATTTACTAACCACTAACTAGTATGACATTGCCCTCAGAACAAAATCGGACGAGTGATTAATGTAAACAATATGTGGCGCCAGTATGTGAGGGACGTATGGTGAATGTGTTTTTGTATGAGAATGATTTTTTATATTTCTTTAGTTCTTTAGCTCACTGAAATAGGTTATAATTTGTACCCACTTTAGATTATGTGCTGAGGTATATATATATATTAATCATTCATAATATAAATA
Source organism: Ascarosepion bandense (assembly GCA_037127315.1). Classification (NCBI taxonomy): domain Eukaryota; kingdom Metazoa; phylum Mollusca; class Cephalopoda; order Sepiida; family Sepiidae; genus Ascarosepion; species Ascarosepion bandense. Next base: position 344,317 of record JBBBDQ010002026.1, on the reverse strand, counting down.
TAATATCCTCATCCCTATGTAAAAAAAAGTTAAAAATAATGAAAGCATTATTGATGAAAAATATGAACCGTAGCATCTTGTAAACCGAGAAATACTGAAATTATTTCCAATTCAGATCAGAGTAAAACGTTAGCCCGATAATGAGCAATGAGCATTTATCCTGCCAGTTATCATCAGCCATGTTGATAATAAAGATACTTTAACACTATTAAAAGAGGGCAGTTTATTTTTGGAGGTATTAGAATTACCACGATATGGCTTAACAATAGATAGAACATATATTTGATTTTGAAAACATACCAACATGGCTTCTTTCTTTATAAATAGAGGTTGTCCATAAAGTTCGTGTGCACTTTAAAACATTTGTAATTTTATTTCTATTTGCGATTGAAATAATTTATAAACAGTATTAGAAAGAAGTAAAAATATATTCTTTAAGGTTCTATTGAAATTTTATTTAAGTTTCCACACGTCTTCCATTATTAGCAATAGAAAGGCTAATACGATTTTGCAGTTCACCTGTAATGCCTGAAATCCCATTTGTTATTTTAGTTTTCAAATCTTCTAATGAACGAGGTTTGGTTGCATACACAATTGTTTTCACATGTCCCGATAAAAGACTCTAATGGAGTCAAATCTGGCGAAAGTGAAGGCCAATAAAATGGTCCGGCCCTTCCGATCCATCTGTCAGGAAATTCCTGATTTAGAAACTGTATAACACGCATAGCAATGTGACATCTTGTTGAAACACTGTATTATCTTTCAAGTTTAATCGTTCAAGCTCATTTTTTACAGATTATTTCTGTCACAAACACAAATAAAGGACACTCTGTATTTCTAACCTGAGAGTAAAATTTTCTTAAGCAATGATGCAAATGCCATTATTGTTTCTATTTTCAGTGAGAAAGTAATTTAATTATAAAACTTATCAACGATACAATCTTGTAATCAAATAGATCACCAAGACCCAAAATGTATAACAACGCAGTTATGTTTTGAATTAATTATTTTTGTTTATGAAGAATTATTCATTTAGCACATTGCATTAAAGAGAAAAGAAAAAAGAAGAACGTAATTCACTTTTCTTTCAGTCTGTTGTCAGAAATTAATTTTTAGATTATTTCAATTCAGATTTTACTTTTATTTTTCTTATTTATTTATTTATTTATTTATATAAATTATTTCATTGCATTCATTTTTCTGTTGCTAATTTTTCCGACTATTTTCAGGAAATCTTCAGTTGAAAAGAAAAAAGAAAAAATGCATTGACGTTAGTCAAAATTAGTTTTAGATCCCAAGGAATCACGTGTTATCTCACTAATTTAAAGTGTGTTCTCGCTAAATAGAACTAATTTATTTATGATGCAAACCTTTTAGCAAAATATGTCAAAGTATATGTCTATTGCATTGATGTACATATTTACCATTTCCTTATATAGTTGCAATTCCTCTTTTACACACACACACACACACACACACACATAGATAGATAGATAGATAGATAGATAGATAGTGGTGTCAAGGATAATAAAAAAAGAACTATTTAATATAAAATATTAGCCGATAGAGCTATATAGACACCTGAATGGATGTTATTTAGAGCAATATGATAAAGGAAAACTCAACAAATCATCAAAAGTGGTTATAAATTATAATCCGTTTCAATAAAGTTAATTTCATCAGTTCACGTTTTATTCGTTTCATTCGATAGAAACATTTTACAAAAGTATCCAAAAATTGTTTTTTAAACTAAATTAAAATCAAGTGACATGACCCAGAATAGAAATCTTTAGTTCTTTGGCTCACTGAAATAGGTTATAATTTGTAACCACTTTAGATTATGTGCTGAGGTATATATATATATATATATATATATATATATATATATATATATATATTAATCATTCATAATATAAATATAATATACTCATCCCTATGTAAAAAAGTTAAAAATAATGGAAGCATTATTGATGAAAAATGCCAACATCTAATAAAAAAAAAAGTCAACACAATAACTATAACTATGAATAGGGACACAGTATGCTGACCGTGTTTGGAAAATTAAACATTCCTATAATTGTAGATATCCACTGCTAGGAAGTTTGGTTCACTGTGTCAGGCCAGGATGTCTTTTTCCTCCTGAATTTATTTTGCATATATACAAATCAACCATCCGTCCGTGCATGGAATACTGTTGTCATATATGGTCAGGCGTCCCTGCTGTTCATCTCAGTGTTTTTGACAGCGTTCTTGAAAGGAGAATCAGTAATATGATAGGTACCGAGTTAACTGCTCGACTCCAGCGACTTTCTCACCGACGGGATGTGGCTTCCCTCTGTCTGATCTATAAATATTTTCATTGCTTCTGCTCCGACGAACTTAAGTCACTGGTGCCCCTGCCACAGGTGTTTACTCGCACAACTAGACTGGTAATTGGGTCTCACCCATTCACAGTTAGATCAATCTAATTCAGACGACTATTCTACTCCATCAGCTTCTTTTCTTGCACTTCCCCACCTGTGGAACTAACTTCCATATTCTTGCTTTCCTGCCAGCTACAACCTTCAGGAGTTTAAATACAATGTCAATACCATCTCTTAATTACTTGACTCTTGTTCTTTCTACATCACCCTGTATATCGTTTCCTTTATCTCTACCTTTGCAACTGTCACCACACCTGTATTCCCATCCTTCTCTTGTTCCTTTCTAACTGGTTCGTCTTTCTCTTTACTCTCTACCTATCTAATCTTTTTATTCTTATGTATCTCCCTGCGCATCAATGGTGTTACCGCTTTGCTTGGGGTAAAACGATTATATATATATATATATATATATATATATATATATAAAGACAATTCATATATTCAGTTAAAAGTACGACTAAAATAATCCTTGATAATGGCTAAAAATATAACCAAAAGACCTACGAGAGAGAGAGAGAGAGAGAGAGAGAGAGAGAGTTTTTAAAAAGATTAGTTTGTGCATTAAACTCAGAGTTGTGCTACCGGTGTATTATTAATATAGTTTATTGTTCAGTTATAATAAACATTTTTTAAGAACCGTCATTCAATGAACGATAATATATATATATATATATATATATATATATATATATATATATATATATATATATATATATGATATTAATTATAAGCCAGTTATGGTCTTAAAAATATAAAAATGATAATAGAAATATTATTTGTATAATTTTAAATGTTTCTGTTAAAAAAAAAACTGCCGAAAATTAGAAGGTGAAACTTTCGTCATTTCCAAAAACTTTTATGTGCGGCCGCCTGTTAAATTAAAAACATGAAAATTGTACAAAGAAATATTTTATATATATATATATATATATATATATATATATATATATATATATATATATGTTTAGGTGAAACCTTGGTAGATTTGTTGGCTCACTAGGTTACTTTACTTACTCTACTTACGTATTGAGCGTGTTTTTGTTATTGATTACTCGTCTCGGTTTTTTTTTCTTTGAGCTACGTACTGGATCGGTCCAAATCGCTTTGGCTGATGCTCATGTGCTTAGTTCTTTCTTTTTTTACAACCATTTTTTCCTTCCGCGGAGGGTTTTTCGAAACGAGTATAGTGATAAGTTTGCATTTATATATATATATATATATATATATATAGGGTGCAATGGGTAAATTTTCGCTTGTTTATATTTTTAATTTCACGCATGTGCTTTATTTTTGATTTCATCGACTACGCAATAGAGTAGGGACAAGTGAGGGAAAACAAATTTATGATGCAATTTACTCCTCCAGAAATTGAAAAACGCCATTCTGTACTGCTTGGCATTCTCGCCTAAAGACCTAATACAAACGGTTCAGAATGTTTGGGTGTAAATTTACTGACAGTGCAGTTCTCCCTCTAATACGGGTCTGCAATACTCCATTTTCGCCCTCTTTCAAAGGTAGAGGATAGCGAGTGAAGTGAGCTTGTAGACAGACCAATACAAACAAAAAACAAGTGCTGTTTTCCCAGTATCTTTAGCCACGGATCTTATGTATGAGATCTACTTCTGACCTGGTTTGTGATTATGTCTCAAAATGTATGCAAGTCACGGGGCCTCCTAGAGGAATCATTCGTTCATCACGACTGGTGAAAGTTCCGACTGGAAGGTCATTCGTTTGGTTTTTGAGTCCGTTTTCCTACACAAAGCTGCTATAGATAAATGAGAAGAGAGATGAACAGTTAAATCTGGTCATCGATTTTTTTCTAAAATTCTCCTTCTTTATGTGCCTTGTCTCTTCAGGTCGTAAGCGATCATGGTTTTCCACATGAAAAGTTACGTAGTAAAGGATTGATATATTTATATGATGTGCGTTGTGGTGCAGTGGTTATGGACTCAGAACGACAAATCGTGGAACCGAGTTGGAATTCCAGTTGAATTTCTTGCATTCACTTACGTGCAAATACCCTTGAGAAAGGTATCAATCCGCCTCTTCCTTCCAGTTAGGGGTTAAATAATAGGACAGATTGGGTTTTATAGCCTTGGCTGGCAACCAGTCTACCGCAGAAAGCAATGGCAACCTACTTATAATCTTATAACCTACTATAATCTTCCGCCTCGTCAGTCATGTCTCTTTCAAGACATGATCGTCGACAGCGTCTATCACGTATGGTACTTAACTGACTGACTGATATTTATACAGCATATGGTTTTCTGTGTGTGCAGGCTTACGCCTGCGTATATAACAGACTTGTGTTTTAGTCTATAAAATTAAATTTTGATGTCAATCTTTTGCTTCTGTGAGTATTTCTTTATTTAAGATTTACAACGTGAGAGAATTACCGAATTTTCTGGAGTTAATTTGTCATTAAAATGATTAGTTGTTCCCAAAGACAGGAGATTTGAGGCATGAAGCACAATAAATTTCATTCATCTTCATTAATGTTATCAGTTGATATCATAGATCAAAAGGAAGAAAAAATGTCGGACGGAAAAATAATCAAGAGTGGCACAAGGAAGAGAAATCCAAAGACGGGTATGAATGAAGAATTACCAAAGCATTAGTAGATCGTCAAGAAATGATGATATTTTGGTGAAAAAAAGTTGTTCTTTTTCTTCTTTATCTGCCGTGTCTTTTCAGGACGTAGGCAATCGTGAACTTCCACTTCCCCCTAACACTGTCGCTCTCAACACTTTTCCTTTCATCTCAACCTGTACAGCGCGAGAGAGTTGGAAGTCCTGCCAAGTTTCATCAATGGCGGCCACAATCTCAACAATATAAGTAACATATATGACACAGTGCTGAAAGCAAATACGGAAAGGAAAATACAGGACCTTTCCAGAAATAAAATACAAAATATGTTGAATAGCCATTTTTTTAAAGGTTGTGTTGGTAAATCGTGGTTACTGAGGAAGTAAAATGAGAAGGAAGACAATATAAGATGTAAAATGTGTTGTGGTGATTGGAAATTTTATCCGATTTCACTGTCTTGTTATCTTAAGCATAACCAAAAACATGATGATATCAATTGTTATTATTTAATTTTTGCTTATACATTTATATGTTCTTTCAGGATGTTGGTATCATGATTCTTCACATTTCTTTTTCTTTCAGCAATATTGCTTTCTGCCCCTCTTTCTTTGTGGCACTTGTTTTTTTTTATCCATTCATCCATTTGATTAAGTAGGCTACTTGCTACTTCTTTCAGGGCATTTGGTGTGCCATGTGAGTGTTAAATTCTTCAAGAATTCACGGAAAGTAAAATACAGGACCGTCTACAGAAGGTAGCCAGGAAAAAGGAGAAAAAAGAATTTCTTGGAGTTGATGTTTAATTATTCTATATATTAAATTAAAGCAAAAAAAAAAAAAAATACAAGTCACAACAGTAGTTGAAATTAAGTCCTTATAATCTTTCTCCAGGTATCTTGTCACACTTACTGAACCTGATAGCTCTTGTTTTTCATTTTTAATATTTCGAGGATGCTAGGCGACGTAATTTAGTTTAACATTTCAGTTAACCTGGTTAATATATATAAACGTCTTGTAATTTGAAAAGTAACAATATTTTGCTTTTGTTTATAGTAACATTGTGCAGTAATAGGCTCAGTTGGAGTAGATAGACTAATTGGAGTAGATAGACTCAATTGGAGTAGATAGACTTAACTATCGCCCGGTTCACACTCCACCCACTTCTATTGAACAGGTGAAGAGGCTCATCCCTTGTTTCCTTTTTAGGATGTGGTTCCCGGCTTTCTTTTCTTTTTTTTCCAATCTTCTTTCACTTTTTTTCTTTTCTCTTTTTTTGTTCTCAGTTGGAGTAGATAGACTTAACTATCGCCCGGTTTACGCTCCACCCACGTCTTTTGAAGAGGTGAAGAGGCTCATCCATTGTTTCATGTTCAAGATTTGGTTCCCGGCTTTCTCTTTTCCAATCATTCTACTCTTAAGTAGCCCCATGCGCATCAGTAGCGTCACCGCCTTGCTTGTGGTGATATGATTAAAAAAAAAAAAAAAATAAAAAAAATAAAAAAAATAATTTCGCTTGCTTTGAAAATGTCCGTCAGATGGTAAAGCTCGTCGGGTGATACTAAGTACAAATTTTCTCTTGTCATTTTTCATTAACATTGTCTTTACTACATATTATATCTAAGAATATTTACGCACGCACGCATATATATATATATATATAAGAAACAATTAATGTCTATTATGTTTAACCATGAGCCGTTCTAAACATCGGATATTGGCTTTAATTTCAGTTGAAAATAAAGACAAAAGTTCTCCAATATTTGGATAATTTTTTTATTATATCGGTTCTAAGCTTTCGGCTCACATGAGCCATCTTCAGAGTGGTTATAAAGACGGTAACACAAAAACATCCACCATCAGCGACGATTTTATCTTGTGGTGACATAAAACTCCGCTCAGCAACGTCAACAGTTACCAAAAATAGCAAACGCAGTTCGCAAATTTGCAATGCGGTTCTATGACGTCACACCGCGTGAAGATGGCTTGTGTGAGCCGAAAGCCTAGAACCAACTTAAAAAAATATCCAAATGTTGGAGAATTTTTGTCTTTATTTTGAACTGAAATTAAAGCCAAAATACGATGTCTACAACGGTTCATGATTAAACATATTAGACATTGATTGTCTCTTATATTTAACAGTATATGTTTAGAAACTTATTTGCTCTCTCGATACACTAAATATATATATATATATATATATATATATATATATATATATATATATATTAGTTCAAACATTATATTTACAGAATGCACGAATTAAAGTAGAGTGTTAAGCTTTATTTAAACAGTTTTTTTTATTTAACACCCTGTGCATTCGAGAAAATTTAATAAATAAAATATGTGTTTTTTGGAGGAACAACGAAATAATCACTGTTTTGTTATTAAATATATATATAATTGTCTATTTGGGCAGCAATCTCTTTTTTTACAAGTTTCATTAAAAAAAGACTGACAGTGTTACATTTTTGTTGTCTCTTTAAAGAAAGTAATGCTGTTAGTCGTTTTAAACGAAATTTGTATAAAAGAGATATCACTACCCCGCCAAAACACAATTATTAAATTACATGATCCGACAGCCAACAAGAAAAGCAATGCTGTCAGGTGTTTTAATATATATATATATATATATATATATAGGTAATGATATCAAGTCCGTGAATAGCGAGGGTAATCCAACAAGATCTACATAATATAAAATATTAAGTCTCATATCCGTATAGAGAGCTGAAATATCAAATCCCCCTCTCAAAACATTTCTGGGAATTAAAAAACAGACATCTTTCCCTACAGATTGAATGAAAGATTATAGCTAAATCTCAAACCCCTAATAGCTTCAGAAACGGATATAATCTGTTCTTAGACGAAAAGATTAGAATTATCAAATTGAGAGAAACTAGCCAATTATTAAATCAAAGAAATGAAATAATTTTTAAGATCTCTCATAAAGATAAATTTAAACTATCTAATACATAGAATCTTAGAATTACCTGGTTCCGTGACATTTACCAATTTATTTCTATCTTGCGTTGATCATTCATTAGAGGATTTTACGGACTGAGAAATGTAATGGGTAGAAATGCTTGTATATGTATGCAACGACTCTATATTATTTATGTATGAAGTGAAGAGTGCCCTACTTTGCACTGGGTGATAGTAAATGTATCTTAATATAAATATTTCACGTCTATAAGGGTGCGCATAGCTGTAAAGTTGTTTCGTGTATACGGGTGCACCTAATTATGTGCATGTTCCGTATATGTAAGGGTACCCAAGTATAATTAAGGTTACGTATATGATTATATGTATTATTGTGTGTATATTCCGTGTATATGGGTGCACCTAATTATATGTATGCTTCATGCATAAGAGTGCACCTAATCATATATATGTTATTCGTGTATATGGGGGCACCTGATTATATGTATGTTGGTATTAATATTGGATTAAGGATGTAATCAATTGTATTCTCCTTAATTGATTATACTCTTCTGTATTGATCAGTTTACACATATATGTCTACAACGGTTCATGATTAAACATATTAGACATTGATTGTCTCTTATATTTAACAGTATATGTTTAGAAACTTATTTGCTCTCTCGATACACTAAATATATATATATATATATATATATATATATATATATATATATATATATATTTAGTGTATATATATATATTAGTTCAAACATTATATTTACAGAATGCACGAATTAAAGTAGAGTGTTAAGCTTTATTTAAACAGTTTTTTTTATTTAACAACCTGTGCATTCGAGAAAATTTAATAAATAAAATATGTGTTTTTTGGAGGAACAAATTCAAATGATATGTGCCGATATATGTATATAAAATTTGTTATGATCTATGGAATGTGAGACATACCACCTCGTTTGGGGAGAAAACTGGACATGTATGTGTATACAATCTCATATTGTTCTTATATATAAACGTATAATTTTTATAAGCAAGTACGTGGAGAAAGAAGGCGTGAGAGCGCAAAGATAAGAAATTAATATATATATATATATATATATATATATATATATATATATATAAATGCAAACTTATCACTATATTCGTTTCTAAAAAACCCTCCGCGCACATAATCGGAAGGAAAAAATGGTTATAAAAAAAAGGAAAACCTAAGCACATGAACATCAGCCAAAGCGATTTGTACCGAGCCAGTACGTAGCCCAAAGAAAAAACTCGTGACGAGTAATCAATAAAGCGCTCAATACGTAAGCAGAGCAGAATAAGTAAATTAACTATAATTATTGTGTTCACATACTCACGTATCCGTTTAGGTGAAACCTTGGTACGTTTGTTGGCTCACTAGGTTAATTTACTTATATATATATATATATAGGTCCACTCTTCATAGATATGTGAGTGTGTGAACGCAATAAATATGTGTGGATATAAATGTATGGATGGATAGATGCATATATGAATAATTTTATATACACATATATATGGGTAAGGACATATCTCTAGGAAATATACATATATATGTGTGTACGTGTGTAAGTATGCAAATATATGAGTATTTTGTGAGTATATGTGAGATTTGTTAGTATATATATTTTACTACTAATTATACGCGCAGAAATCAGTTCTTTATAAAAATATATATGTGAGTGTGGGAACGCAAGATTTGTACATGAGCATGGATGTATGTATGTAAGTCTGTTAGTGTATGTAACTATATGCACATACGCATTTGTATATACATATATGACAGCATGGACAGATGGTTATGTGGATATAAGTAAGTGTACGTGATTGTGTTAATATGTAGGGTTATACGTATATACGTATTCATGTGCTTGTGAATGGGGGTGTAATGAGTTTATAGTCACTATCCAAGAATGATGACCTCTTTTCGACCAGTATAGGGATCCTCAACTGAGATAAGGCTAAGGTCCTTGTTTTAAATCATGTTACTTATTTTCCATTTCATTTTAGAGAAATCCTTATTCCGGGGGAAATATTTATATCAAATGGAATAAATATATTGTGCTATGATCAAATGAGATGAGCTAATTTAGCTCATAGAAAAGAGTTATAATTTATAACGAATCTAAATTATATGCTCAAGTTTCCTTTATATATATATATATATATTCCTTTATATATATATATATATATATATATAATACACTAAATCTAAAAATGAGCCAATACCGACCGCGGTTTCACACAACGGAGCCTGGCCCTGACGATCCGCGGTCGGTGTTGGCTCATTTTTAGATTTAGTGTACTGTATTTTTTCTCTACTTTCGTATAGAGCACTTTACTGTTAAGGTTTTCGTCTTGGGTTTTTATTTCTTTCAAACAAGCTCTTGACGCATTGTTCTTGTGCGCGGTTTGTTTCTTTATTTCCCCCTTTATTTAACCTACGAGGTAGACCCCATTGGGTTATTGACGATTTAATTTACTGATAGGTTAGCATTGGTTTTTCGGACATTAGTCTATAATAATTAGTGCTGCTTTATTGTAATTACGTATATATATATATATATATATATATATATATATATATATATATATATATATATGCTCGTTTGAGTGAATGAATGCTTGAATTAGAGAAATATCAACTGAAAATAAAATCAATATACCGTTGGAAATTTCTGCAACATTTATCAACTAGTTGATATTTCCGGTTAACTAATTTCCGGTTTCATGCTAAGATGTCTGATCTAAGGCAGCGACATTAAATCTTGGAAAAAATGTTCAAAGACAACATAAACAGCCGACAGCTTAAGTATTTATCGTTTTCCCACAGAGACGAAATTTTAATAATTTCTTTATTTTTATTATTCATCTGGCTGTTTAGAATTAGATGAGTGGCCTCAGGTAATTTCCGCTTCTTTTCCGGTACTGTAATTTGTGGAGAGCGACCATTGTCAGCATCCTGAATAAAGCGGTATCCTCCCCATTATAATCAAGACCGTTGTGTATATATATATATATATATATATATATATATATATATATATATATATATATATCAATTAAACAAATTTCGATGTTTAAATTCGTTGAATAGCCATCGAATTTGAACATTGAATTTAAACATCGAATTTTGTTTTATTTTTGTATTTGAGTCTATAATTTTGTATTTGAGTCTATAATATGATATTTGCATTGAGACCTCCACCTTGATCAATTTTAATATTAATGAAATTAATATTAATTAGGATTGGGTTTTTGGGGTTTATCTACCTGATTATCCTTTTGGATTAAAAATATAATATACATATATATTTAAAAAATATATATTTAAAAATTAAAAAAACAAATATCTATATATATATTTAAAAACTTAATCAGTTTTTCTGACGATCGCAAGGGCGTGAAACCCAGAGTGACAAACTCACACATATCTATATGAATATATATATATATATATATATATATATATATATATATATATATATATATGTCTGTGTGTGTGTGTATTATATACGCAAATAATGTCAATCTAGTCAGATTTTGTTCCAGGCTGGAAGCAATTGGATGTTTAACCGTACTGATGAGTTCTAATAAAGCTAAACAGGACAATCTTATATATATATATATATATATTCTAATAAGAGAACAATGAGAAATTTATTGCTCTTTAACGTTTATTTTAATTTTACACTGGTCAATACAAAAATAGGGCTAAATATTATTGTAATATAATTAATTTAACGTTTTTACTACACAGAATTTCCCTTGTTTGGGATCATATTTTTACTATGACTTCATCTTCAAGCGATCATTTAGGGTGACTGACGGAAAAAGATACCATAAGTGAGACGTTATTTGACTTACAAGTTATAAAGAACTTCGGCTTAGGTTCTCAAATTCTAGTGTCATTTATTTATTCTAAATACGTCCGTGCTATAGGATATCAAGTTTAGCGCTATTTTCTCTCTTTTAATAAACGAATCTTCTTCTTATTCTCTGTGCCCTGTCCATTCAGGGTGTAGGCGATCACGGTTCTCCACGTCTTCCTATCCCTTATGATTTTGTTATCCGTACTAACCTTACCTCTTTTGTTTTTATTTGGTTTTTACTCTTTTTACAAAATATTTGTGCTTGAATACGCTTTTATTTTTGTTTATGTTTATAGTGATGCTATTTTAGATTCATTATTTTTCGATTTTTATCATGTTTATTCATATTTATATTTCTTTATCTTTTCTAAATGTTTATAATTTTATATATTATATATATATATATATATATATATATATATATATATATATATATATATAAGTACAGAATACCTAGTGAGACAGACAGACCTACCTAGGTTTTACTTGAACTGATCGTCAGGGAAAGCTGGCTCTCCAGCTTTCCCTGACGATCCGTTTAGGTGAAACCTAAATAGGTCTGTCTGGCTTACTAGGTATTCTTTACTTATTCCGCTCTACCTAAGTATTGAGCGCATTTTGTTAGTTGATTACTCGTGTCGGGGTTTTTTCTTTGGGCTACGTGCTGACTCGGTCCGAACCCTTTTGACTGATGTTAATGTACTTAGCTCTTTTGTTTTTTAAAAGAGTATAGTTATAATCTCTTATATATATATATATATATATATATATATATATATATATATATATATATATATATGCAGGCTTCATTGAAAATTAGAGAACATACACAAACCTGGATGCCCATTATAACCTATTATTTCTCAGATTCTAACACCTGTATACCAATTATCAAAATCATTTTATGAATACTATCTCCCAAACATATCTACTAGTTATAGCATTTACTCAACCCATGAGTTCCTTAAAATTCTTAAATCTATAACATCAAAACCAAGGTATCGCTTGATGTCGAATATTTATTCACTAATGTACCATTTGTTGAAACTGATGTCATAATTAACTCTGTATATAAACAATTCTATTCCACTCCCATCTATCCAATCCAATATTCTAAAAATATTTTACTTGCTTCTGCCAGTAACGTTTCTTCTTACGAACATCACGGCAATATTTACACACAAACTAATGGTTTAAGTATGGAAAATCCACTTGGTCCCTGTTTTTCTAACTTTTATATGTCTCATGTTGAAAACATGATTTCTGAAAAAGTTACCAAACCAAAAATATATGTTCGCTACTTTGATGATATCTCCATTTAAGCTGACAACAAAAACGAAATTGTTAATCTCAAAACTATTTCTATTCTCAAATTCACATATAAGCTTAGCCAAAAAAACAAAACAAAAAAAAACAAAAAAAAAAACAAGCCCCCATTCTTAGATATTCTAGTGGAGTCTAGAAGTAATACATTTTCTACTTCATTATATAAAAAGCCCACTAGCAAAAATTCTTACCACTTTAATTTTATTAGTTAATATCCTCTTAGATACAAATTGGTGGTATTAAAAGTTTCCTAACAAAAGCCTACGAGAATGAATCTTCTCGACCGTTTTTCTTCAAAGAACTCCACAATTTGAAACAAACCCTTGTTAATAACGGCATTCTAAATTATTTGCTTGACAACCATATCAGACTATTTCTTTGTAACGTTGCCAATGGTAACTACAAACACGTGGACAATAACAATAACGTTAATATTTTCTACAAAAACCAAATTCACAGTAATTATAAACAAGACACAGTTTCGCTTCACAACATCATCCAAAATTATGCAACACTGAATAACAAGAATTAAATTATTTACACTGCCAACACCAAATTTATTGTCGAAATCTTTTTTTTTGATGCGCTGAATTAAAAAAATAACGTTGTTTTTGCACAATCAGACCAACTTTGCAAATGTTGCTTTCAGACGATTTTGTTTATATGTACGAGTATTTTCACTTTATATGATGCAAATTTCTCTTTTAGTTTTTTTTAATAAACGAACTCTGAAGTGTTTGAATGCACCAGTTTATGACTAATTTGTATTTTTATTTTACAGTTGAATGAAAAGTTTTCAAGCAGAAGAACTTGCAAAAATAAGTTCCACATATCTGTGGCAAATACACCATTGTTTTTAAGAGGAATCCAGTCACACACTTGATAAAGCATTCTTGCCATGCTTATTTTGTTATTAAACTTGATGATCTGGATAAAGCTTAGGTATGCAAGGCATGAAACCGAGTATCTGCAAATAGATCAAAAGCAAGAACGGTTGTCTGAAGTTTGGGATTCATATTGTTTTGGAGGGAACCGACAAATTATGGCACTGACTGCTACTTCGACCCTATTGATGTAGCTTGGATCATCAGAAAGAAGAAGAACAAAGTTCAAGTATCTAGATTTTCTAATCAGAATTTCGTCCTGTAGCTCTCTGTGATGAAATTCCAGTAACTGTCTTTGGAGAATTTCCTGACACCAGTGACAAAGATTCCTTCAGTGTTCAAGAATATCAAGAAAAAGTGGTTTTCAAAGATGATACTGTACTGTACATCCTTTTTCCCAAAAGAAGCTAAATGATCTCGTTTGCGATCTTAGATTGTCAAAGATCTTTGCTGAAGTGTTGGCATCTAGATTGAAGGAAAACATTTCTTTCTCTGACAGTGATATAATCACCTTTTACTGCAAAAGGCATCAAGAGTAAGTTCCACTTATTCTTTGAAGAGAAGGAGTTTGTGTACTGCAGAGATAATGCTCAGATTCTGCACAAATTTGAAGTGCCACAGTATTAACCCAAAGAACGGCAATCAGTTTGTTTTTGTACCGTTTGCTCACTCTACAACATTGAAGCGTTGAAGTATGTGCTGAAGAAAGTTCATTGTTATTAGCATGACTGGGTTTTTTTTGTGTTGATTTCATTTACTAACAAGTACCATATTTCTCGTTTTGTTGGGTGGGGGTTGATAATTACTATACATGCCAGTTTTCACTATTAGCAGTATAATTACTATATATGCAAGTTTTCACTATTAGCGGTATAATTACTATATATGCCAGTTTTCACTATTAGCGGTATAATTACTATATATGCCAGTTTTCACTAATAGCGGTATAATTATTATACATGCCAGTTTTCACTATCAGCGGTATAATTACTATATATGCCAGTTTTCACTATTAGCGGTATAATTATTATACATGCCAGTTTTCACTATCAGCGGTATAATTACTATATATGACAGTTTTCACTATTAGCGGTATAATTACTATATATGCCAGTTTTCACTATTAGCGGTATAATTACTATATATGCCAGTTTTCACTATTAGCGGTATAATTATTATACATGCCAGTTTTCACTATCAGCGGTATAATTACTATATATGCCAGTTTTCACTATTAGCGTATACTTACTATATATGCCAGTTTTCACTATTAGCGGTATAATTACTATATATGCCAGTTTTCATTATTAGCGGTATATTTCTTTGTAGCTATTATGACTTTACTCTATCTGCCGAGGCTGTTTTCTGAAAAAAACATTAAAATAATTGTCACTAAATGCATCATGAAATCTAGTAAAATTCTTCGTTTTCACTAAATATCTTGGTAATTATACCTGTAACGAAAGACATGACTTACCTCGGATTTCCAAACGAGCGCGAACGTGACTTGCCTGTAAAATAGTGACACGGAAATATAGCCTCTATTGAAGAGACAATTTATGCAAGCCTGCCTCGTCCAAAACCAGACGATATTCGCACACATGCAAATTTGCTGGGAATGCAATCCGGTTTCACCAATTACTCATGGTTTCTGTTCATGTGAGATAGTAGAAATAATGCTCAGCAATACACAAAGAAAGACTGACCTGTGCAGGAAAAATTGGTGCATTGCAGTGCAAGAAACGTCATCAACAACAGATTCAAACTGAATTCAAAATCGTCTCTCCGATTTCTCATTCCGAGCCGATTACCATTACACCACAAGGTACATTTCTGCACCGCACGTGTCAGCCAGTTAAGTGCCATACGTGATACACGCTTAGGCGATCATAACTCGAAAGAGACAGACCTGACTGGGCAGAAGATTATTCCGCAGTAGGTTGCCATTACTTTCAGCGGTAGACTGGTTGTCAGCCAAGGCTATAGAACACAATCTGTCCTATTATTTAACCCATAACTAGAGGGAAGAGACGGATTTATAACTTTTCCCACTGATATTTGTTCCCTGTTTAGGATGTGGTTTCCGGCTTTCTCTTTTCCAATCTTTTCACTCTTACGTAGCCCCCTGTGCATCAGTGGCGTTACCGTCTTGCTTGGGGTGATATGACTTAAAAAAAAATGAATGCAGCGAATTTAACTGGAATTCGAACTCGGCTTTAGCCGATTTGTCGTTCCGAGTCGATATCCACTGCACCACAACGCACATCCAACAAAACCGTAGGTGTATCACCCCATAAAAAGGACTCACCTATTTACCGTATCAATGTGAAAATGTCGGTCTCTCATGAAAACCGGATCTAGTTCTGATTCTTTTAAAATTCTGTTTCAAACTGGACCAACATCTTCTATTGGAACTCACATGTTAAACAGACCTAAGCCTGTGTGTTTGTTGATCCTTTAAAACGGGAATGTCTGCGTTTTTTTTTACTCACAAGCAACTCTTAGGTACGTGTACCTTTTTTACTCTGTTGTAAAATAGCACCTTGCCTACATCCTTCACCTCACTACTGCTGAAATGGACTGATCCTATTTATAAATATGGCAAGTAGCCACATTATAGCAGGATCCGAGAATTAGTTGAATTCTCCCACCCCTGTTCTATATATGAGTATTTAGTAAACCTCTTCTTTCTCTTCCGTCGAAGCCCTCTCTGACTACCGCCTTCCTAATTTTCACCTTTTTTGAATAAATAAAACATTAGAACGGATTCTAATTCAAAAGAGATCTGTTTCTACCTTTTTGATTGTCGTAAAAAACAAAACAAAAAAAAATTCTTGACCATCGTGTAAACCTGATATGTAACTAATTCATTTTATTAAAATTAATTATTTAAAAAATGTACTGATTTACCTAAGAACACAGGCCATGGAAATGAGTCTACGTATTGTTTAAAATCAACTTTCAAAACTCTGTCTCTTACCAAGGATGTTCATACAAGAAGTACGATATTTTTCCCTCTATTGTACGCAGATTTATACTAAAATACTAAAATAATGCACTAAAATTACCCCATACCTAATACAGCAGTAGCAAATATGAGAGGGACACAAAGAACACGAATAATGTGGGATTAACCAGTAATCAATTCCCACAAGATCTTAGCTGTGAAAATATGACACTTGAAAGTAAACAGACAAGATAATATAATGAATTTTTAATTGATAATGTAATGGATTTTTAATGGATAACGTAATGGATTTTTAATTGATAATGTAATAAATTTTTAATTTAATATTTTTATATAATTAAAAATAACCCTGAACGATTCAACTAGGGAAAAAAATAAAACAGTTATGGAATTGCTCTATATTATTCTCCTTGTTTTGCAAAATACCAGATTTTACAAGAATATTTAATTTGACTGCTATATTGCCTCTTCATTTGTGTGTGATTTGTTGTGATATATATATATATATATATATATATATATATATATATATATAACATTTAAGGTTTTTACAAATAAAAGTAATTTGTTTTGGTTGGTACAAAGTCGTCAAATTGTTCATAGTTGCAATTTGTTGAAAAAAGTTTATGCATACGTAGGTATCTATGTAATAGCATTTGTTTGGTAGGAGTCTCTTTATTAACCGGTCGGTTAATTAAGTAGATTAATAAACGATGAAGAAGAAGGAGGTGAGAGAGCAAGAGAGATCGCTTTACGTTTGTTGAGGGACATGTTAATTATGTATGTATTTTCTCACTGCTACCGTCTTCTTGTCTCGTCTTTTTATTTCGTTTTCTGGGGCTCCAAACAGGTCATTTGAGAATTCACACCCGGATATAATTCTGGGCTTACCATGGGACGACAAACAAACTTCGTGTCGGCTCGTGAAAAGGGTCTGTAAAAAACCTTTTTTTGTTTTTTTTTTGATAATTAAAGATTACTTGAAATTTTTAAAAATGTTTCCTAGTTTTCTATTGGCCGAAAAACATTTCACATCAAGGTGTAAAATTTCGCGACTTTTCTGTGCAGATTTTCTAAATTCTAGAAAGTTCGTTTTTTTTTCTAAAAAAATCAATGAGTCAGATTTGAATTTTAAATTTAGAATTTGTTTTGTTCACTAAACTGTGAATGTCACATAAATGTAAGGTAATAATTTTGATTTTTTTCTTATTTTGCTGTGTGTACTTTTTCCTAAATATTCCATATCAAACCTACATGCGTCCAATGCGTGGGTGCGTACATACTGACCGGCAAATACAGTATATGTCCTGAAGTCTTAGCCAGCAAGCATTTTACAGATATGAATTTAATTCAACTCGGCAATCAGACCTGCCTCAAGATAGTTAAATACAGGCCGATCTGTAAAGGCAATTGTGAGACAATCATTATTTAATTACGAGCAATGAAATCGAGGTCGTCTTTTGGCATTAGACACTGTAGTAGCTGCAAGCACTTTTTAGCAATATGGTATTACCAGAATTTTGTTTTAAACTTTCAAAATCACTTCGGTATATCGCTAAAGGCAAGACTCAGTGTAAGAAATGAACTTTTCAGACGTCTTTTGGAAAACTGAACAAAAGTTTAATTTGATAGATAATATAAATATGATATATTAAGAAAATATGTAGGTATTTATGCAAATAATACACATAAAGTCACTTCATGTAAATAAATGTGTTGTCATAAAATTTATATATATATATATATATAGTCATCCCCAGACAGATCTGTTTCGCTGTATCACAACTCATCAGTATAGTTAAACATCTAATTGCTTTTTACCCAGGATTGAAACCCGACCGAACTGTAATATATACGTCTGAGATTCCCACTTAAAAAAAACAATGGATGCCTTGGCTCTTTGAAGCTAGAAAATGTAGAGGCCAATCGATTGATCTGCAAGTTTAAGCAATCAGTTCAGTCAGTTAAGGGTCATATGTGTTACATCCTTTGGGCGACCATGTCTCGAACGAGACATGACTGAGTGGACAGAAGATTATCCCGCAGTAGGTTGCCATTGCTTTATGCGGTAGACTGTTTGCTGACCAAGGCTATAGAACCTAATCTGTTCTGTTATTTAACCCATACCTGTAGGGAAGGGACGGATTAATACCTTTCCCAAGGGTATTTGTGAGTAAGTTAATGCAAGGAATTCAACTGGAATTCGAACTCGGCTCTCCGATTTGTCGTTCTGAGTCGATATCCATTGCACCACAATGCACATAAGCGTCCAGTGATCTGATGTGTGATTTATATATTATATAAATTATTACATAATATTTTTGAGTATATGTGCTTACTAATGTCTAGTTAGCAAACATTGGTCCAGTGCAGCAAGAATAAAAAAATTGTTTAAGTTTTTAACGCAGCATTATAAATGGCTGGTCAGTTGCTCCTGCTTTCCACCTAGGGGTCCTTGACAAAATCCAACGAAGAATCTGTAATGTGATCGATCCCGATTTAGTAGCTCAAATACAGTCACTTTCTCACCGGCGTAATGCGGCTTCTCTGTGTCTAGAGATCGCATGTATGAATTTACTCGAGCAACAAGATTATCAACTAGGTCTCACCATATTACTGTGAGACCAATAAAATTTAAACGCAAGTTCTACTCTATTAGCTTTTTTCGCACTTCTTGCCTGTGGAATTCCCTTCCATTTACTTGCTTCCCTGACAGCTACAATCTCCAACAGTTTAAATGTAAAGTCAGTAGTCATCTTCTATCTCATTGACTTGCATCCCCCCTCTCTCTCTCTCATTCTTATTTTCCGTCCACTCCTCTCTCATTAGTATTCTCACCCTTCTCGTACCTACTTTCTGACACGCTCTATAACTTTTCACCCTTTCTCATAACTTTCCTCCTATGTAACTCCCTACGCACCGGGTGGCTGTAAACTGCCTTGATTTGGGCGATATGATTATAAAAAATGTATTGTGTACATGACATTTGCTTTTGGTTTCTTTTTTACGTTCCTTATTATTATTATTATTATTATTATTTTATTTGTAACCATTTAGGAGATTTTGAAAAGAATTTTAAGGCCTACATTATATGTTACACATTTATCAAGCCATATAGAGAGAGAGAGAGAAAAAGGAGGTAGGGATATATTACAAAAAATTATTTTATTGAAATCTAAATTATGTATAACACTCTGGTTCTTTATCTCGACGAACAACAATTGTTTTGATAGACAACGGGGAACAAGAACACGTATATACTAAAAGTATAAACTTATATTTTTATTCATCGTGGGTTTCATTTGTGTGGAGTAGGAGGGTAACTGGGAGAAATCATACACACGCAGGTGCTGTCGGGGAGTTCTCTGTTCTCTCTTTGTGTCTGTGTTCTGATTTCTTCTTCTCTGTCTTCTGTTATTTCGGCCAGAAACCCTAGACTTATATCAATCAAAATTACTACACATTTTACTTAATCGGGTTGTCTCTTAATTGACGTCAATCGGATCCTTGTCAGCTATTGTCTTTTAATCCATTGTTGTCGCCTGTGTTCTCTGCCTTTGATGTTAATCATATCTTTGTCGGCTATTGCCTGTCTTTGATGTTGTGCTCCGTGGCCAGCATCCTGAACCGTAATATATTTTTGTCAATCATATTTTAGCCGGTCAAGGTAATATATTACTTAATCTATTATTAATATTTTTTTGTAATTTAGAACCATTAGGTTGTTATAGCTAATATCAGATCGACAGATGAAAGTCATGATTGTTGTCCAACTAACACAGACATTTCTAAACGATATAAAAACCATTTTCTCAGATAAATGATTAAAGATGGCTGCCAACGAACAAATCCTTTGGGTTTTAAAGAGGACAATCCTTCATCATATCATATAGACTGGCACTGCATAATCAGAAACAAAGAACTTTACAAATAAAAAAAAACATATCATTTGAGTAATTCTAACAGCAGCAGCAACTTATATGGATGCGCGTAACTAGAAGAGAAAATAATTATATAATCAAAAAGTAAAACTGCCACACCACTAAAAACAAAGGGTTATGAAGAACACTCATCGATACTAGAAATAGTGGATTTAAGAATTCTAATTTCCCATAAAAATTGTTTGAAGAGGAAAGATTTTATCGATTTCAACCGACAGTAACGCAATTCGTTCAGTGAATGAAACAGTCATCATTATCATATCTTCTCTATGTGCGGATTTTCTGATCTGCAATTAAAAACGATTTATGTGTGATAACAGTACGTCATGTTTTTAAGCATGAAAGAATAAAAAATGAAAGGATCCAGAAGAGACGATAAAGGAGGATGGGGAAGAAAAAAGGAAAGGATCCAGAAGAGGCGATAAAGGAGGATGGGGAAGAAAAAAATGAAAGGATCCAGAAAAGACGATAAAGGAGGATGGGGAAGAAAAAAGGAAAGGATCCAGAAGAGGCGATAAAGGAGGATGGGGAAGAAAAAAATGAAAGGATCAAGAAGAGGCGATAAAGGAGGATGGGGAAGAAAAAAATGAAAGGATCCAGAAGAGACGATAAAGGAGGATGGGGAAGAAAAAAGGAAAGGATCCAGAAGAGGCGATAAAGGAGGATGGGGAAGAAAAAAATAAAAGGATCAAGAAGAGGCGATAAAGGAGGATGGGGAAGAAAAAATAAAAGGATCAAGAAGAGGCGATAAAGGAGGATGGGGAAGAAAAAAATGAAAGGATCCAGAAGAGACGATAAAGGAGGATGGGGAAGAAAAAAATGAAAGGATCAAGAAGAGGCGATAAAGGAGGATTGGGAAGAAAAAAATGAAAGGATCCAGAAAAGGCGATAAAGAAGGATGGGGATGAAAAAATAAAAGGATCCAGAAGAGGCGATAAAGGAGGATTGGGAAGAAAAAAAATGAAAGGATCCAGAAGAGGCGATAAAGGAGGATGGGGAAGAAAAAATGAAAGGATCCAGAAGAGGCGATAAAGGAGGATGGGGAAGAAAAAATGAAATGATCCAGAAGAAGCGATAAAGGAGGAGGGGGATGAAAAAAATGAAAGGATCCAGAAGAGGCGATAAAGGAGGATGGGGAAGAAAAAATGAAAGGATCCAGAAGAAGCGATAAAGGAGGATGGGGATAAAAAAGAAAAAATGAAAGGATCCAGAAGAGGCGATAAAGGAGGATGGGGAAGAAAAAATGAAAGGATCCAGAAGAGGCGATAAAGGAGGAGGGGGAAGAAAAAATGAAAGGGTCCAGAAGAGGCGATAAAGGAGGATGGGGAAGAAAAAAATGAAAGGATCCAGAAGAGGCGATAAAGGAGGATGGGGAAGAAAAAAGGAAAGGAACCAGAAGAGGCGATAAAGGAGGATGGGGAAGAAAAAAATAAAAGGATCAAGAAGAGGCGATAAAGGAGGATGGGGAAGAAAAAAAATAAAAGGATCCAGAAGAGGCGATAAAGGAGGATGGGGAAGAAAAAAAATGAAAGGATCCAGAAGAAGCGATAAAGGAGGAGGGGGATGAAAAAATGAAAGGATCCAGAAGAGGCGATAAAGGAGGATGGGGAAGAAAAAATGAAAGGATCCAGAAGAGGCGATAAAGGAGGAGGGGCAAGAAAAAATGAAAGGGTCCAGAAGAGGCGATAAAGGAGGATGGGGAAGAAAAAATGAAAGGATCCAGAAGAGGCGATAAAGGAGGATGGGGAAGAAAAAAATGAAAGGATCCAGAAAAGGTGATAAAGGAGGAGGGGGATGAAAAAATGAAAGGATCCAGAAGAGGCGATAAAGGAGGAGGGGGATGAAAAAATGAAAGAATCCAGAAGAGGCGATAAAGAAGGATAGGGAAGAAAAAATGAAAGGATCGAGAAGAGGCGATAATGGAGGATGGGGAAGAAAAAATGAAAGGATCCGGAAGAGGCGATAAAGGAGGAAGGGGAAGAAAAATGAAAGGATCCAGAAGAGGCGATAAAGGAGAATGGGGAAGAAAAAATGAAAGGATCCGGAAGAGGCGATAAAGGAGGATGGGGAAGAAAAAATGAAAAAATAAAATGTAAGAGAAAAGGGGAAAAAAAAGATGAAAAAGAACTAAAAGAAACTAATTTGTAATATATATATATATATTTACATAAATATTTGCTTATATATATATATATATATATATATATATGTATATATATATATATATATATAGATAGATAGATAGATAGATAGATATGGCGCGTAGACCAGTGATTAGAATGTTCGCTTTTTGACCCAAGTTTGAATCTCACCTTGGTTGATCGATTTGTGAGGAAGGTGACTTTCTGATGTTATCGGTTTGGAGAAGGCGATCCCAACGAGCAGCAACTTTAGAAGTAAAAGCCATACCACAGTTTTACCCAAGCCTTGTGAGTAAAATTGTGTAAACGGCTCCCTTTGAGGAGACATCGATGGTTGGGCTAGCTCATCGTGACTGAGCGTTTGAGCGTTCTTGCTTTGTTCAGACTGTTGTTCACCCTAGATAACGCGTACTCTCCCAGAAGCGCTATCTAAGGTCCACTCAGCGTAGTTGCGTTATAAACCACAGATTAGTTCTGTGCATGTTGAAGAAACACAAGTTTGACTGAACAGGCGTCTACAATGGGGATTGGTAGATTGGTATGTTCGAATACGAGTAGACAGCCATTATATATATATATATATATATATATATATATATATATATATATATATATATATGAACAAAATCAGAAGAAAAAAGAAAAATGTCTTTAATTTTACAGGTTTCATTTAAACAAGCTTATTCAGAGATTTTTTTACAGATAAATGTTATTTTAGATATTTAAATCATTTGCCATTAAAAATTTATGAAGAAGCTTGTTAAAGAGAAATATGTTAAAGACGCTTTTTTTCCTACCTGTTCTTTACTTATTCTATTCAGCTTGTCGGATTTCAGTTCATATATTCGACACACACACACACACACACACACACACACACACACACACATATATATATATAAACATATTTATAAATGGAACTTTGTGTGTGTGTGTGTGTGGAATTTGGAATTAATAAATAGTTGTCTGATCAAATACTTCATAGATGAAAAGTGCATATCGAAGATCATTTCCACGATGCAAGAGCACAACAATACACACAAATAACGACGGACTAGAAATGTTTAAAACCAAAGTGGTAGATTCACTGGTCAAATTAAACAGAAAGAAAACGGCAGGGCCAGACGAAATTGTAATAGGGATGCTGGCGGCCTTACACAATTTTGACACACACAAGATAACAGAAATAATAAATGAAATGATGGTGTTATGCCGGAAGACCTATACAGATCTGTTTTCATAGGGCTCCCTAAGAAAATCATAGAGAAACTTCAATGGACAATCTAAACGTTTAGCATTCACTTCCATACAGAAGGACAGATATCACACAGCAATTTAGCACTCTTTTCTTTGTTTCTAATGAGATTTTCCAGTCTTTCAGTACTCTGGTTAGCTTCTGAAATGCGTCTTTGGTCATGCCAATGCGTCTTTGGATCTCCATGTCGCAATTTTCATCCTCTGTCAAAACACTTCCCAGGTATTTGAATTTTTTTTACTTGCTTTGCTTTAGATTTTCCAGCATGCATTTGGCATATTAGCCTCCTATTCAAGCGGCATCCTAATACGCACAATATCGAAACACCGAAACAGCCTAAGACAGTCGTCAAAAATTCCGTCACCTTTAATAGCATCATCTTTTTTTTTTAATCGTGCCACCCCAAGCAAGGCATTCCACTGCCACTATAGCGCAGGGGGTTACATACAGAGATTGTGTATAGGAAATATCAGAAGGAGGGTGATAGACGACTTAGAATGTACATAGAGGGAGAGTTGGAGAGAGTGGGTGTGAGTTAGTGTGTTAGGAGGTGTCTATTGACCTTACATTTAAACTCATGGGGGTTGTAGCCGTCGGGGAAGCAAGCATGCGGAAGGGAATTCCATAGGCAGGAAGTGCGAGGAAAGAAGCTGTTGGAGTAGAAATTGCGGTAACATTTCATCGGTTTCACTGTAAAAGGGTGGGACCTAGTTGCCAATCTAGTATCTCGTGCAAATTCACATCTAGGGGGCACCAGTGATTTAAGTTCGTCAGAGCAGAAGCCATGATAGTATTTATAGAAGAGACACAGGGAAGCCACGTCAAGCCGGTGAGAGAGTGACTACAGGCGGTCAGCCAAGTCAGTATCAATCACATTACAGATTCTTCGCTGTATTTTGTCAAGAACCCCAAGGAGAAAAGCAGGGGCACCCGACCAGATGTGGCAGCAGTACTCAATACACGGGTGGATGGTAGATTTATATATTCAGACGGAAAGAATTTCCGGGCCCTGCACAGAGAGCCGACTTTCATAGCAGCTGATTTAGCAATGGATTCGACGTAGTCATTCCACTTGAGGTCCGCTGAGAGTGTCAGGCCAAGCAGGCGTAGTGTTTTATCTCTCTAGGAGGGAGGTGCGGTTGTCGTCTTTCCATGACAATACTATCAAGCTAATCAGATCATACGAACGGATCATACACAAAATAGACAGAACTTGTCTATATTATTCAATGAAACCTGTATTAATATATGTATATATATATATATCTGTCTGCGGATGACTATAGTATATATATATATATAGTCTGTATTATAATATTATTCAATGAAACCTGTATTAATATATATATATATATATATATATATATATATATATATATATATATATACTATAGTCATCTTTTCAGCTATATGCCACATGTCTTATAAAATGTTTTGTTTTAGCGGGATCGGAAGTAAAGGTTGCCTAGAAAAAAGAGAGACAAAATAGGGGGAGAAGGTGGAAAGAGTAGAATAAACATATAGGTAATAGAAGTGAAAAGAAAATAGGTCAGACAAAGGTGTAGGTGTACAAGAGGTTTTTGAAGGTTTCTAAGGTATAAGTATAAGTTCTATTCGGTATTAGGTCAAATTAGATTAAAATTCATATAACAATTAAATTTGAAGTAAGGTAAAGAGATGGCAATAATAAAAAAGTTGTATATTTAAAATCACGGCTTATTGAATGTGGTGGATGAGAGAAAGAGAAACAGAGATATAGATAATCCCATATTACGGAAATTTAGTTCTCATATATATATATATATATCAGATCAAATAATTTGCAAACATTGTGTCTGGTTATTTTTAATAAGATTCGTTCATCATTCGCGTATGATAATTGAAAGATGTAAGAAATGAGCTGTAAATTTGACAGTTATTTTCTTATTCATTTCTCGATATTCCCATGTACTTTCAATCTTCTTTCGTGTTTATCTTCAGTGGTGTGAGTTGTGGAAACAAAACATATCTGCAAAACTAAGTTGCTAAAAATTACTGCAAATTTTCTTGCTTGAAATATAACGGTTGAGAAATTGCTTCATTAGAACCTGAAAATTATCCAAAATGGATTTTTTATGTTGTAATCTCATGGCTATACACATGGTAAAGCATGAAAAACTGTTCTTTTTATAAACATTTTAAAATATAACTACAATATCCATAGCTGATGCTATTAATCGACGGTTTATGTTTTTTAATGATTATTGCCTTGAGGATTTGTAGTTTTCTGTTGTTGTTTTCTTAGTGTATGATAGTTGTCCTAAGGTTCATTATTTTTAATAATGTAAATGTAGACAGGAATGTTGTTGTAGATGTCACAATATAAAAAAATAATGATCGATAATACAACTGTCTTACACCAAAAATATATATATATACTTTCTGTCACGGACAGGGGTTTGGGTCATTTTGTTGTTTTCTTCTTATGTCATGATGTAAGATACTCAATAGTAGATACATTAATATTTATGTTGCCTTCATTTTAGATGGTCTATCGATATTAATATTTTACCGTCTGTTTTGACGGTACGGACCGACTTTGAGTTAATAATATTTTTGTTTTTATCAGTTTTCATTGAATGTTCTTACTATTCTTATTCGGGTTCTCCCACTGCTTCATCTGCTCTCTTTGATAATTTGTTGTTCTCGATTTTCTTCATTGTTCCAGGAAGAGTTTGAGTGCTTTTATTATTCTTTTCAGAGAGTACATTTCCATCTGTTGTCACAAGACACCCTCTCTACTTTATTTACGCAGCGCACTGTTCTGTATTGCGTTCCTTTCAAATATGATGGCTAACGCCCATTAAGTTAACCAACGCTTCCAGTCCTTTTTTGTTCCCTGCGAACCATATGAGATTATCGTAGGATGATTATCTTAGCTTTTCCATCATGTTAGCTTGTTGCGGTTGTTAGTGTCATAATTACATTTCAGGCAACTGAATGTCTATATCGAGTGCTTAGTGATTGTTCCTCTTCAAATATCAGCACCATTGTCAGTATTTTCTTAGATACTGCTAATGCTATGATGCGAATTTTTAAAAAAGTTTTTTTTTCATCTGATATCTAATACATATCACAATAAAAAGGTTTCATCGCTATTTAAAATCTATTATATGCATTATCCTCATCATCATATTTTACACTTCTCTCAGCTCTCGGCAGGGGTTAACTGGGGTAGGAAATGGCATTAAAAATTTTAACATCTCCAAAACAAAAATGGTCTCATGTAACCACCACAGAGAAAGCTTGCCATAAGACTGACTGACGCTTGACTCCTGGCAAGCAAAACACTGCATTTTCTTGGCATCAGGTTTAACAACGAACATGAAATGAAGTACCTACATCGAATCAATAGCTGCATCTACTGCAAGGATCGTTTCTTTTTTTTTTATATCCGTGAACTTATAGCCTTGATTGGGTTATCCTTATAAACATCACAGAATATTACTTACAGCAAGTGTTTCGAAACCAGTCAAGTTAATTTTTTACTATTACCAAATTTGTTGTACAGTAGATATCGGCTCGGAACGAGAAACCGGGGAGCCGAGTTCGAATTCCAGCTGAATCCATTGTATTCACTTACGCGCAAATACCCTTGGGAAAGGTATTAATCCGTCTCTTCCTTCCAGTTATGGGTTAAATAGCAGGACAGATTGGGTTCTATAGCCTTGGTCGGCAACCAGTCTACCGCGGAAAGCAATGGCAACCTACTGCGGGATAATCTTCTGCCCAGTCAGTCATGTCTCTTTCGAGACATGATCGCCCAAGCGTGTATCACGTATGGCACCTAAACAGACTGACCAAATATTTTGATTCTCACTGTGCATCTCGTAGTTCCTGACTTATTCCAAACTAAGATAGGCTTAGTAAATAGCAAAAAAAAGACCCCTCTTGTGATCAATGTTTTACAGTTTCTCTTACTACCGAGAACTGAGTTCGATCCTCACCAGGTGACCGATACTTGCATACATATGACAAAACTAAGCTCTTCTTTTGAAATAACTGTGAGTTTTTTGTTCATTGCCTTTGATTTTTGGTTGAAATAAGGATAGCTACAAAATTATCAGCTAATCTTTACTACATTTTTTAAAATATTTCCTCCCCCCCCCCCAAGCAAGGCGGTACCGCCACTGGTGCACAGTGGGCTACATAAAAGAAGTAAGTTTAAGCAGAATAAGAGCGAAGAGGGAGACGAACCGGTTAGAAGGGGTGTCAGGGAAAGGGCATGAGAAAGATGGGAATACCTGTGTATAAACAGCTGCGAGGGTAGAGTGAGAAAAAAAAAAAAAACAAGATACACGGGGTGATGGAGAAAGGACGAGAGAAGAACTGGAGTTCAAGTCGTTAAGAGATAGGAATTAACATTGCATTTAAATTCTTGGAGATTTTAGCCATCAGCGTAGCTAGTATACGGAATGGAGTTGCGAGAAAAGAAGCAGGCGAAGTAGAAGCGGAGCTGCATTTGGTTGATTTAACTGTAAAAGGGTGGGACCTGGCTGCCAGTATATTTGCTTAGAAGTGATTTTGATTCTCACAAAGTGTCTAATATTTGCCGACTTCTTCATACACTAAAAGGTGCTTAGTAAATAACAAGAAATTCTTCTTGTGGTTTAATGATTAGAAAAATTGTTTCACAGTTTATCTTACTACCAACCAGTGAGTTCGATCCTCATCAGGTGGCAAATGCTCGCAGACGTATGCTAAAACTAAGTTCCTCTTTGTGAATAACTATGAGTTTCTTTGTTTATTGCCTTTGATTGTTTGGCTGAAACAAGGATCTTACAAAATTGTCAGTTAACCTTTACTACTTAGCAGTGACTATGATTTGCAGCTTTGGAACGGATAGCAAAGGAACCTGGGCAGCTTAAGATTTCTCCGACGGAGCAAATTCTACAACAGAATTTTCAATGACGGAGAGACGTCCATTAGAGCTAGTCCGAAAACTAATCTCCTTCTGTTCTTCCACAAATCCACACTTCTTTGCACCAAACTAAGATAAGCTTAGTAAATAGCAAAAAATTCCTCTTTGTAGTTTAACGATTAACAAACACGTTTCACAGGTTCTTATTCTACTGAACAGTTAGTTTGATCCTCACCAGGTGATCAATGCTTGCAGACGTATGCTAAAACTAAGACCCCCCCCCTTTGTGAAAAATTATGAGTTTTTTTCTTACATTTAATTTTTGGTCGAAATAAGGTTGGTTGGTTTGTTTTTATGGCAAATCAACCTCGGCTGGTCATTTATTGCCAACTAAATTTTATTTATTTATTGACGGTAATACCTTTTTCTTTCAGCAATTTATTGTTGTTTTTTATATAATTTTTGTGTCTAGTAATACATTTTTCTTTTCGAGTATCAAGATTCATTGGGATTTGTTTTTAAGGGCAGGGTCCACAAGTCCTACCCTTGTTATTTAACCCATAACTGGACGGAAGAGACGGATTAATATCTTTCCCAAGGCTACCAGTGCTTAAGTGAATACAGGGTATTCAACTGGAATTCGAACTCGCCTCACCGATTTATCTTTTCGAGTCGATATCCACTGCACTACAACGCACATCTTTCACTAAACGTTTACAGCACATGGTATTCCCAAGCGGTCACCCATTTAAGTACTGACCAGGCTCAACATTGCTTAACTTCGGTGATCTAGCAAGAACAGGTGTATTCAACGTGATATGGCCGTAAGCCCGAATTAAGGATAACTACAAAATTGTCAGTTGATCACTGATCCTATCTGTTTATTCTTTTAAGAACAGATTAGTCAATTTACCAATAATATGTAATACTGTCGTAAGAGTTTCTTTTCAAATGCGACAGATGTTATATTGTAAGCTCTTCCGCCTTCGTGTTTATATTGTTATAGTTATTTATGCCAATAATTGTGAACTGTTATTGTTTAAAGTTAAATAACATGCTAACTTAAATCACCAATGTCTTTCTCAATAAAACTGCTTTCTATTAATTTTTAGTAGATTTTTATCTTTTAATTTTCTTTTTGTTTCACTAAGTTTGTGTCTTCCGGCAAAAGTTGTATGACCGACCTCACCAATGTTTCAATGTAAAACAAGCGGACGAGACATTTAAATAACAAACATTATCAACAATTTAAACGCTAACTCTTTACTTTTGTAATTTGACGTGTTTTTCTTTTTCTTTCTTTCTTTTATTTTATTTTATTTATTTATTTTTTCATCTTTCATTTTGTTCTTGCTATTCTAGCTTTCGTGTTTCCGACTTGTAAATGCGACTTTTAATCAAGTACTTTGCGACCGTAAATTTGCTTGAGATGAAAACTATTTCGGTTAAATTAATTTTCGATGACGTCATTTTTCGGCGCCTCGCAACGCGCAAAATCATTGGACAGCAAGCCACGTGAACATTTTTCCAATTCTGCTGACTTAATTATGTACCGTTTATTTTCTAACGCCTTTTCAAATGAAAACAAAACATCGCAATTCAAAAAGCAATAAAAATATTCTCTTTTAATTTGTTTTTAGTCGTCTACACTTTATTTCGCGTCAAATTAATACACCACCGATTCAGATGATATATCAAATTATAGAATCATACACAGGTTCTGACGAGTATTTGATGCAAAGTACTTGCTTTAACGTCACCTACAGTCGATCTTAGATTTATATTTGCGTACCTGGTATGTATTTGGATTTTAGAAGCACAACAATGAAAATAATATTTTTTCTGATATTAAAGGTTAATTTGTGCGTCGGTAGTAAACGGGATGCATAACACACTTTTGGCATTTCTTCTATGTATCCTGTTCTTTCAGGACGTAAGCGATCATGGCCCTCCACGTTTCCCTATCCCTACACGCTTTCTCATGCTACACCACGGGAACCCTTCTCTCCCATCAACCCTGTTAAGTATGTTACACGTTGCTTTCCCCTGTGTCTCTTTTTAGTATCAGATTCTCTAAGCCCTCTTTCCTTATTTGTGTTTCTCTATCTACACATTCTTATGAGAAGTTATGTATTTCATGAGGTATACATATTTTTGAAGAAGGTTTGCGTTTCTTTAGATAGACTCATATTTGGGGGAAAATTGCATTTGCGTAGTTATACATATTTTTTGAACGTTTGTATTTCTATAGCTACACGTATATTTTGAGTTGGTAGGGATTCCTTAGATATACAATCTTTTGGAGAAATATTGCATTTCTCTAGATAGGCTTATATTTTGTGAAAGTCTGCATTTCCCTAGCTATACATATCTTTTAAAAATGCTGAATTTCTATAGCAAGCCACATATTTTGACAAGATAGGCATTCCTTAGTCATACGCCTTTTTGGAGAATGCTTACATTTCTTTAGATAGGCCCATATTTTAGAAACGTCTGAATTTCTCTAGTTATACATATTTCTTGAAAGTTTGCATTTCTGTAGCCAGACGCATATTTCGTTAAGATAAGCATTCTTTGATGATACACATTTTGTAGACAGACTCATATTTGAGAAAGGTCTGCATTTCCCTAGCTATACATATTTTTTTAAATGTTGGATTTTGACAAGATAGGTATTCCCTAGAAATACTGTTTTTGGAGAAAAATTACATTTTTTTTTACGTATTTTGAGTAGACGTGCATTTTATCTAGTTATACATATTTTTGGTGAAAGTTTATATCTCTGTAGCTACATAATATTTAGAGAAAGCATTCATTTACATAGATACATCATTTTTTGATGACAGCTTGATTTCTCTAGCTAGAACCATATTAGGCAAAGGTATGCATTTCATTTGCTAAACACATTTTTGGAGAAAATTATAAATTCTCTAGCTGTATATATCTTCTGAATAAGCATTTCTATATTTATACGTAAATTAAGCGTGCATTTCTTTTTCTAACGTTTTTAAAAATCGTATCACACCGAGCGGATGTGCGTTGTGGTACAGTGGATATCGGCTCGGAACGAGAACTCGGGGAGCCGAGTTCGAGTTCCAGCTGAATTCATTGCATTCACTTACGCGCAAATACCCTTCCAGTTATGGGTTAAATAACATGACAGATTGGGTTCTATAGCCTTGGTCGGCAACCAGTCTACCGTAGAAAGCAATGGCAACCAACTGCGGGATAATATTCTGCCTTCAGTCATGTCTCTGTCGAGACATGATCGCCCAAGCGTGTACCACGTATGGCACGCAACTGACTGATCACACCGAGCAAGGCGGTAATGCCACTGATGTCCATGGGGCTACATAAGAGTAAAAAGATTAATTAAAAGAGAGTGAAGAGGAAGAAAAACCAGATAGAAAGGGCAAGAGAAGGATGGGAATACAGGTGTGATGACAGTTGCAAAGGTGGAAAGTAAGGAAAGGATATACCGGGTGGTGAAGAAAGAACTAGAGTCAAGTGGTTAAGAGATAAGTCTTGACATTGCATTTAAATTCCTGGAGGTTGTAGCCGACAGGAAAGCAAGAATACGGAAGCGAGTTCTACAGGCGGGAAGCGCGAGAGAAGAAGCTGCAGGAGTAGAATTGTCGTCTGCATTTGGTTAATCTAACTGGGATTGGTTGGGACCCAGTTCCCAATTTGGTTTCACGAGTAAACACCTGTTGCAGAGGCACCAGTGACTTAAGTTCGTTGGAGCAGAAGCCATGAAAATATTTATAGAACAGACAAATGGAGGCCACATCTCGTCGGTGGGGAAGTGGCTGTATTCGAGCTGCCAAGTCGTACCTATCACATTACTGATTCTCCTTTGCATCCTGTCGAGAACACTGAGATGAACAGCAGGGGCGCCTGACCATATATGGCAGCAGTATTCCATGCACGGATGAATGGTTGATTTGTACATATACAGGATGGATTCAGGCGTAAAAAACATCCTGGTCCGACACAGTGACACAAAATTCTTAGCAGTGGATTTAGCTATTGACTCAATGTAGTGGTTCCATTTGAGATCGGAAGAGAGGGTAAGGCCGAGGAGGCGCAGTGTATTGCTCTCGGGGAGACTCGCTTGGTCCATTCTTATTTTTAGAAGCCATTCATTTGTGTAGCTTTTCATATTCTTTGGATAAAAGTTTGCAATTCTCTGACTATCCACATTTTTGAGGAAGTATGCATTTCCGTTGGCAGAATTATTTTTCTGGAATATTTGCATTTCTATAGCTATACGCATTGGCTGATGAATTATACATGTCTTTAGCTATTTATGTACATTTATACTTTTCTCGAGTGATATATATTTTTTAAATATTTACGTTTCTTAGTTATGCAGATTTTTAGAAGGCATGAAGTACTTTAGCTATACTTAATTTTTGGAAAGAATTTTGCAACAGAGCAACAAGTCCTGTCTATTTATTTTGTGTAAGATCCTTTCGTATGATCTGATTAGCTTGATAGTGTTGTCATGAAAAGACGACAAGAAATCGCAGTTCCCAGACCAATCCCCTCATGCCACTATACTCTCATTTGACTAAAAACCCACTACCACCATTCGTTCTCGGCCTGCGGCCATGTGCGACACAAAAAATTGACCTGTTTAATTTTCTCTGTATAACTCCATTCTGTTAATAATTTAAATGTTCTATGTTCACTGTATATTAAATGTTCATCCTTTGATAATGGCTTATGTAAGCCGAAAGCTCAGACCTGATAAAAAATTCAACAATTACTGCGATTTCTTGTCGTCTTTTCATGACAACACTATCAAGCTAATCAGATCATACGAAAGGATCTTACACAAAATAAATAGGCAGAACTTGTCTATATTATTCAATGAAACCTGTATTAATGAAAAAATGCTACCAAAATACACACACACAATATATATATATATATATAGCCTTTGAGATTTGAAAAAGAAATCACTCGACCGGCGGTCCAGAGGGAGGGGAAATTTACTCGCCTCAAAATTATTTTACTCAATCGACCAAATTTTTTTTAATAGTCTCCTTACGTAAACATAGCGTGAATCGCTAACGGAAAACAAAAAAAATAAAATTTTAATTAAAATTTCGAACGTGTTAGAAAGGATTTTAAAAAGATTTTAAAATAATAACAACAAAATTTGATCTTTTCTCTTAATAATAGCATACTCGTTTTTATGATAAAACTTTGTTTATTTTTAACATCATGATATGCTGGTTTTATTTTTGGCAGTTGAGTTATTATTTAAGGCCACGAATGACGGTCGCTCTAATCGTCATTCGTGGTCGAGAGGTCTAGGACGCACTATATCACATGGTGGCTTCCCCTATGTGGATAGGCGTCGCGATTTTGAATCCTGCCATACGACACACATCTATGCAACAATATATATAAGTATATTATACTTTCTGATTATAAACAGAATATCTACTTAAATACGAGTTTCGATCAAAAATAAAGTTCAAACAAATCATATATATGCGGGTTTCATTTTATTTCATATATATATATATATTATGACTTCAGTAAAAAGATAAATACAATTTGATTCAATTTTGTCCGTTTTTAGATTTGGAAAATTAAATTTTGTTCTAAGCTAACGTATAAGTCATAGCAGAATTTTCGACAAAGTTTCGAATGAAAAAGGCTCATACACGCAAAATTAAGGTATTTTTTGCAGGCACTAACGTATGGTTATTAATATGTGTCGCATTGTTTTTAAGATAGATTACGTGACTTGCGATTACATAATACAATATTGTTGTCGAGAAATCGAATGTTATATGAATGGCTACATCACATGTTAAATATGCTGTCAAGATAAGTTACCTACAGCTGTTCCTTTCGGTCAAACTGATTTTAAAGCGCCTTTGTCCTTTCTGGGAGAAATATCCGGATAGTTTAAGAATTGAATCCAGTGGAGATTTGCATTACAGAATATTCCGCCATGAGGCAAATTTACAGGCATTGTAAGCTGTACCCTCCTAAAGAGAAACGAAAAGTGTATTTCAAAAAATTGTTGAAAAAAATATGCGTATTTTTCTTTTTCTTTTTTTTTTTTTTTTGACGATGCTTAGCGCAGCAGGTAAGGGAGAGCGACTGAATGAACATTGGGAAAATATTTCTTCTTTAAACTTTGAGGAATATGCCAATATGTCACCCTGCCATTTGGAAATATGATTAGGATTTTATTGGAAATTTTCTATTGTTTACTTACATTTAAAATATTTTTAAAAAATGGAAAAGGATAAAAAGAAATATGATTTCATTAGTAGGGAAAATATATATTTCTTTTTAATATCTAAGATTGTCAATTGCTAAGGATGAAGGAAAGAAAGAAAGGTTGAAGCTATAGTACAAATAATAAAGAAAGAATAAAAATAGAAACCAAGAAACAAATAACAAGGGACAGAGAAAAAAAAGTAAAAGATTTGAAATGATAAGAATAGTGAATAAAACAAAAAGAAACAAACTATGTAAAAAATGGTTGAAGTGTCACTAGAAAGAAGGAGGAAAGGAAAAAAATTATAGCGTGAATGAAAGAGAAAGAAGAAATGAACGAACAAACAAATGACAAGGTACAAAGAAAAAAAAACACGGAAGGAAATGATAGTAAGAATAATGGAGAAATAAAATGACTGTAAAAATAACGGAGAATTAAAATAATGATACTAAGAATAATGTGGAAATGAAACGATTGCAAGGATAATGCAGAAATGAAATAATAGTAAGAATAATAGAGAAACAAAATGATAGTAGGAATAATAGAGAAATCAAATAATGATTGTAAGAATAGGGTCAAATGAAATGATAGTGAGAATAATGGAGAAATAAATCATGACAGGAAGAATAATAGAGAAATGAAATGAGAGTAAAACGAATGAAAAATAAGATAATGATAGCGAAAATAATAGAGAAATAAAATGATGATAGTAAGAATAATAGAGAAATTAAATGAGAATAAGAATAATGAAGAAATCAAATGATGATATCAAGAATAATGGAGAAATCCAACGATGATAGGGAGAATAATAGAGAAATATAATGACGATATCAAGAATAATGAAGAAATCAAATGATGATAATAAGAATAACTGAGAAATAAAATTTCTATTGTTTTCTTACATTTAAAATATTTAAAAAAAATGTAAAAGAATAAAAAAAAAATATGATTTCATTAGTAGGAAAAAATATATATTTCTTTTTAATATCTAATATTGTCCATTGCTAAGGATGAAGGAAAGAAAGAAAGGTTGAAGCTATAGTACAAATAATAAAGAAAGAATAAAAATAGAAACCAAGAAACAAATAACAAGGGACAGAGAAAAAAAAAGTAAAAGATTTGAAATGATAAGAATAGTGAATAAAACAAAAAGAAACAAACTATGTAAAAAATGGTTGAAGTGTCACTAGAAAGAAGGAGGAAAGGGAAAAATCATAGCGTGAATGAAAGAGAAAGAACAAATGAACGAACAAACAAATGACAAGCGACAAAGAAAAAAAAACACGGAAGGAAATGATAGTAAGAATAATGGAGAAATAAAATGACTGTAAAAATAACGGAGAATTAAAATAATGATACTAAGAATAATGTGGAAATGAAACGATTGCAAGGATAATGCAGAAATGAAATAATAGTAAGAATAATAGAGAAACAAAATGATAGTAGGAATAATAGAGAAATCAAATAATGATTGTAAGAATAGGGTCAAATGAAATGATAGTGAGAATAATGGAGAAATAAATCATGACAGTAAGAATAATAGAGAAATGAAATGAGAGTAAGACGAATGAAAAAATAAGATAATGATAGCGAAAATAAGAGAGAAATGAAATGATGATAGTAAGAATAATGGAGAAATAAATAATGATAGTAAAATAATAAAGAAATCAAATAATGATTGTAAGAATAATAGAGAAATTAAATGAGAATAAGAATAATGAAGAAATCAAATGATGATATCAAGAATAATGGAGAAATCCAACGATGATAGGGAGAATAATAGAGAAATATAATGACGATATCAAGAAAAATGAAGAAATCAAATGATGATAATAAGAATAATTTAGAAATAAAATAATGATATTAGGAATAATGTAGAAATAAAATAATGATATCAAGAATAATGGAGAAATCCAAAGATGATAGGGAGAATTATAGAGAAACAAGATTATGATTGTAAGAAAAATTAAAAAATTAATATGATATTAAGAATAATGGGGAAATGAAATGACAGTAAGAATAATGAAAAAGTAAAATAATGATAGCAAGAATCATAGAGAAATAAGATAATGAGAGTAAAAATAATAGAGAAATATAATAATGATTGTAAGAATAATGGAGTAATGAAATGATGATAGTAAGAATAATAGAGAAACAAAATGAGAGTAGGAATAATGGAGAAATTAAATAATGATTTTAAGAATAATGGTGAAATAAAATAAGGTTAGTAAGAATTTGGTCAAATGAAATTATAGTAAGAATAATGAAGAAATGAAATAATTAAAGTAAAAATAATACAGAACTCAAATAATGATTGTAAGAATAATGAAGAAATCAAATGATGATAGTAAGAATAATTGAAAAATAAAAATAAACAACTAAACACAAAAAAAGTAAACAAAAGCAAACATATTGAAATTATAAAAAAAAATGGAGTCAGAAAAAAACGTTCAATAAAGAAAAACGGTTGAAGTTATATTAGAAATAAGGAAAAAAAAAGAAGTCGTAGTTCAATTAATAGTGACAAATGAAAAGAGACAGAAAAAATAACTGAAATGATCGTAAGGAAAATGTTGAAAAAATAAGAAAGAAACAAATAGAAAACAAAGAAAATAAAAAACGAAAACAGAAAAAAATATTGAAGTCATATTAAAAAAAATTGAACTCATAGTAAAAATAAAAATATCGAAGTCACAGTAAAAAAATTGAGGTTATAGTAAAAATAAAAATATTGAAGATATAGTAAAAATAAAAATATTGAAGTTAAGGTAAAAAAAATTGAAATCATATTAAAAACATTGAAGTCATAGAAAAAATAAAAATATCGAAATCATAGTAAAAAAATTGAAGTCATAGTAAAAATAAAAATATTGAAGCTAAGATAAAAAAAATTGAAATCATATTAAGAAAATGAACTCATAGTAAAAATAAAAAATATTGAAGTAATAGTAAAAAGGTTGAAGTCATAGTAAAAATTAAAATATTGAAGTAATAGTAAAAATAAAAATATTGAAGTCACAGTAAAAAAAACTGAAGTCATAGTAAAAATAAAAATATTGAAAACATAGTAAAAATAAAATTATTGAAGTCATAGTAAAAAAATTGAAGTCATAGTAAAAATAAAAATATTGAAGACATAGTAAATATAATGGCTATAATAGTGGATATAAAGCTCACTCTCATTGCAATGGTACCATAGAGTGTAGCTCATCAAAACAATTACCACAAAAATATGTATAGAAGCTAGGGTGCAGAGGGGTAGCTACATTACGGCGGCGAGAAAGCGACTGAAGCCGAAATTCTAGGTCAGGACCACTCATATTGCATATATTTTTCTTCTTTGTATTGTACCAAAAATTAACAGAATCACCAAACATAAACGACAGCTATGTAGACGAATGGTAAATTTATAAATGTGTAAGATAAAATCTGGTGTGAAAAATTGCATAGCACGGCACAGGGAACCAAGTTTCCTAGAAAGAAACCTAGTGATTGGTTCAATATAATCTTTCCGCTTCATGTAAGCAGAAAAAAGTTAGCCCGAGTCATATTTATAAAATGAATACTCAAACAAAGTAGAAACAATACTATATAGTAAAAAGCAAAAGAAAGATTGAAGTGATAGTCCAAATAATTGAAAAAATAAATAACAACCAAAAGCGAAAGTAAATATGAAATTTTGAAGTGATACCAAAATGAAAGAAAATATTGTTAGAGCGATAGGCGTAAATAAGGAAAAACGCAAACAACTCAACAACGTTGGAACACTTGAAATGCCTTGGGCACATATTCAGCAGTGAAGCTTTAGTATGCCTCCCTTTGTCTGTTCTATAAATACTTTCATGGCTTCTGCTCGGACGAACTTAAGTCTCTGATGCCTCCTCAACAGGTGTTTACTCGTGCAACCAGACTGGCAACTGGGTCCAACCCATTCACAGTCAGGTTAGCCAAATGCAGACGACAATTCTACTCCTGCAGCTTCTTCTCTCGCACTTACCGCCTGTGGAACTCGCTCCCGTATTCTTGCTTTCCTGACGGCTACAACCTCCAGAAATTTAAATGCAAAGTCAATACTCATCTACGAACCACTGAACTCTAGCTCTCTCCCCACCCCCGTATAACCTTCTCTTTCTCTCCACCTATGTATCTGTCATCGCACCTAACTAGTTTGTACTCCTCACACTTTCTAATTAATCTTTTTACATTTATGTAGCCCTCTGCACATCAGTGGCGTTTCCGCCTTGCTCGGGGTGAAATGATTAAAAAAAATACTCACAGGATAGGTTAAATTCAAGAGCAAACAACTAATAAGCTACGTAGGAAGCTAAGTTAAGTAGATGGCAAAGCACAGTTTAGGAAACAAAATGTTGGTTGTATTGTTTTTATGGCAAATCAACCTCGGCAGGTCATTTATTGCCAACTAAACTTTATTTATTGCTAGTAATACCTTTTTCTTTCAACAATTTATTATTGTTTTTTCATATCAGTTTTGTGTCTACTAATACATTTTTCTTTTCGAGCTTCAAGATTCACTGAGATTTGTTTTTAAGGGCAGGGTCCCCAAGTCCTACCCTTGTTATTTAACCCATAACTGGAGGGAAGGGACGGATTAATACCTTTCCCAATGATACCAGTGCTTAAGTGAATGCAGGGTATTCAACTGGAATTAGAACTTGGCTTACCGATTTCTCTTTCTGCGCCGATATCCACTGCTCAACAACGCAAATCTGTCACTATACGCTTACAGCACCTGGTATTCCCAAGCAGTCACCCATTTAAGTACTGACCGGGCTCAACGTTGCTTAATTTCGGTGATCGAGCGAGAACCGCTGTATTCAACGTGATAGGCCGTAAGCCCCAGACAAAATGTAATAATAAGCATAAAAAAGAGGAAATTACAAAGAGCCATAAGCGCCGACGTCATGAAGAGATGTTGGACATAAAATAACAAAGGCAGGGAGCAACTATGTTGGCATGAGTCTTCTTATCCTTCTATGTACCCTGTTCTTTTAAGACGTAGGCGATCATGGTTTTCCACGTCTCCCTATCTCTGATGGCTCTTAGTATGCTTTCTCTTGTTACACCACGCAACCCCCGTTCCATCATCCACCTGATCAGGCCCCTCAAATATGTTATCCGCTGCCTTCCTCTGTCTCTTTTTCCTTCTATCTGGCCTGTCACTATCATGTTCTTCCTCATTGCATGTCCCAGGAACTTCAGTTGTCTCTTTCTGGTGCTCACTATTAATTTTCTTTTGGTTGCCATTCTTTCCAACACTTACTCGCATGTTCGGTTCATGATATCCGCAGTATCCTTCTGTAGAACCACATTTCCGCTGCTTCAAATTTTTTTCCTCATCTTTGACGATATTGTCCAGCATTCACTGCCGTATTGAGGGACTGACATCACATAGCAATTTAGAACTCTCTTTCCAGTGAAAGTTTTCTGTGTCTTAGTATTTTACTTAGCTTCTGGAATGCGTCCTTCGCCATGCCAATTCGTCTTCAGATCATGAGTACCCATCAGGATTGAGCCTGCCCGGTGATAATGGAATGTTACTAGTTCATTTATGGTTGCAATGATTGCTACCAGACATGATCATTAATGAAAGTGTAAAAATCAGATTGTATTGAACTGTCTAAGAATTTATTGAATTCGTGAACAATGATTTTTTTCTCCATCATAAATAAATGGTTTTATGAGATGACTGCAATTAATTCTTCGAGACATGCTGAATAACAGTAAAAGAACAGCGAAAATGTCGAAAATCCGATACTTTTCGACGGAATCACACGGAATGCCCAGATAACTATTGCAGATTTGCGAAAAAATGCTACTCATGGCAAAACAGAACAGGTGAGTGGTTGATAATACTTTGTGATTAACAATATTTTTGGCTTTGTCTATTAACAGGGCTCTTTTTAATTACAAAGACAATCACATTTTAAAAGGATGGTAGAAAACAAGAAGATTCAGTCGCATCTCCCGAGCAACCAACAGCAATATTTCGATTCCGATGGAGGCAATTAATAGCTGGTAACTTGTGTTTTCCACAAAAGACACGCTTAAATATTACGAAGAAGTCAGTCAGTTAAGTGCCATACGTGAAACACGCTTGGGTGATCATGTCTCGAAAGAGACATGACTGACTCGGCAGAAGATTAGCCTGCAGTAGGTTGTCATTGCTTTCTGCGGTAGACTGGTTACCAGCCAAGGCTATTGAACCCAATCTCTCCTGCTATTTAGCCCATAACTGTAGGGAAGAAAACGGATTAATATCTTTCCCAAGGATATTTGTGCGTAAGTGAATGCAATGGATTCAGCTAGAATTCAAACTCGGCTCCCCGATTTCTCGTTCTGGGCCGATATCCACTGCACCACAACGCACATCCCTGAAGAAGTAAACAAATGAAATACGAAAGAATGTGTAACAGTAATAGTGTGTCTTTGTTTTGTTTTTTTAATTTCTTTTTAATGAAATTCACACCAAGAAAAGTGCTAAAGCCACTGAGGCACAAGTGTTTACTAGGTGTGGAAGAATAATAAAACTGGATCCTTTGAAAGGAGCTAGTATAAAAGAAGAACAATGAAGTGAACAGTAGATAAACATTTTTTATAAATGACTCATTGCGCCTTCTCCGGTTAACGTTTTCCGCTGTCATGAAATCGAAAATTGACAGCAATACTCCATTTTTGGTCTCTTCTGATTCTTGTAAAATCAAAGAATGATAACAAGAGTAAATTTATTTTTTAGCGTGATAAAATGACCTGACCATTCTTCCAGCATCTTATTTGATGGCATGGATATTCACGTTACATTTGGGGACGAGTGTGGGATTTAGACAGATTAGGCGTTCGAGGCAAGGACCCTTTTTTAAGCTATGACTATTCATCAAGATTGATGCAGGTTTAGGCTCTGCCCGGCACTGACTAAATGCTACATTTTTAGTTTTGGTAGCGTTTTGTCTGTAGTATAAAAATATACAGAGTAGTGAATAATTCACCCCCACCCCGTCAGCGCTTTTGAAATCTGTCGACACTGCAGAGTGAGCATCGGGCAGTACCAGCCGCAGTATGGTAGCAATGATCTTTTTTGGTTTGCTATAACACTCGTAAATATACAGCAGGGCAGCAGAAGTTATATATTTTTGAGGTTGATACCCACCGTTTCCACAGCATCCCACGGGAGATGGCTTAAGATCCAGTAGTTGGTCGAGGCAAGGAGACACTTTTAGGCTATGATTATTCATCAGGGTTGGTTTAGGTGTAGCGTCTGCTCGGTAATGAGGAACCGTTTTGAATTATATCGGCATGCCGTTTCGTCATTGAACTGGAAGCAAACCGCCTGCATATGGACAGGTAAAGAATTCAACAGATATGCAAAGTTAGAAAGGCTCGTAAGACAATAATTTATCTTCTCACCTGATCTATTCAACTTGTACAGCGAGACTGTTCTGAGGACCCTAGATGTTATGCCAGGATTTGTAATAAGAGGCCACGATTTGAACAACATAAGGTACGCAGATGATACAGGGCTGATAACAGGCACGGAAAGGAAAATACAAGACCTCCTACAGAAGGTAACTGAAGAGACTGACAAGAAAGGACTATAAATAAACTGCAAGAAAACCGAATGCATCGGTATCAGCAAAAAGAGCAGCCCAAAATGCCAAATACAGATGGGGGATACTAAATTCAAGCAGGTACAAAAATTTAGATACCTGGGAAGTGTGCTAACAGAAGACAGAAAGTGCGACACAGTGATCCGAATGCAAATTGGCGTGGCGAAGGAAGATTTCCAGAAGCTGAGTAAAGTATTAAGACTTAGGAAACTTTCACTAGAAACAAAGAAAAGAGTACTACATTGCTATGTGATGTAAGTTCTTCAATATGGGAGTGAATACTAGACAATATCATCAAAGATGAAGGAAAAGCTTGAAGCAGCAGAAATGTGGTTCTACAGAAGGGAGCAGAGTTACAAGAAAGAACTACAAACAAACTGTAAGAAAACCGAATGCATCATCATTAGCAAAATAAGAAACCCAAAATGCCAAATACAGGTGGGGGATACTAAAATCAAGCAGGTACAAAAATTTAAATGCCTAAGAACTGATCTAACAGAAGACAGAAGTGCATGACGCATTCCAAAAGGTGAGTAAAGTATTAAGAGAGAGCATATTTTCACTAGAAACATAGACAGTACTGAATTGCTATGTGATATCAGTTCTTCAGTATGGCAGTGAATGCTTGAAAAAAAAAAAACGAGGTTTTGGA
The DNA here is from genome assembly GCA_037127315.1 of Ascarosepion bandense. Lineage (NCBI taxonomy): Eukaryota > Metazoa > Mollusca > Cephalopoda > Sepiida > Sepiidae > Ascarosepion > Ascarosepion bandense. The sequence goes on along the minus strand of JBBBDQ010002026.1, from coordinate 300,542 downwards.
AAGGGTGGAAACGAAAAGGAAATTAATACTGAGCATCAGGAAGTGACAGCTAAAGTTCCTGGGACATGCTATGAGGAAAGAGGGTTTGGAGAACCTGATACTAATTGGCCAGATAGAGGGGAGGAGAGACAGAGAAAAACCGATTGTAACGTACTTGACTAGCCTGAGTGGGTGAATGGCAAAACGGGCGTTGCGTAGCGTAACATAAAACGTACAAAGAGTCACGAGGGAAAGGGAAACATGGAAGGCCATGATCGCCTACATCCTGAAAGTACAAGGTACCTAAAAGAAGAAAACTGGTAGAAAGGCATTATAAGCAAGAACGTTTATTAAGATAGATAGATAGATAGATAGATAGAGAGAGAGAGAGAGAGAGAAAGAAAGAGATAGAGAGAGAGAGAGAGAGAGAGAGAGAGAGAGCGTTATTAGAATAATGTGGGAAAGTTAACTCTGCAGTGTTGTTTCAAACTTACTAACTTCGAAAATTTGTGAAGACATTATTTTAATATATATTTTTATATTATTTTACACACACACACACACACACACACACACACACACACATATATATATATATATATATATATATATATATATATATACTAGCAGTATAGCCCGGTGTTGCACGGGTGTAATGAAAACTTTAAAACTAATCCATGGGCCTGAAGCTCAAACTCTTTGGACGTTGGCACGAAAGACTAAAAAGCAATAGTTGTTTCCAATTAAAGCGAAACCGTAGACTGAAAGAAAAATGACTGGATGATTTTGATTTCCTGGTATCGATATCAAATAAGTTCTTTTTTTGTCGTTGCCTTTTTTATATATATATATATATATATATATATATATATATATATATATTATCGATTTTCTGCAATATTGTAGGAACTGCAACCTTGAAACTTTTGAATATCGTTTCTTATGTCTTTTTCTACGAGTGTATCAAATTTGATTAACATCAGACCACTCCTTCTATAACACGATTTTTTCGATTATCGATTTTCGATATTTATCAGGAGTACCTCGAAGACCTAAATAAGAACACTCGCAGACGCTTATAGTACAACAGTGTAAATTTTCAAGAAAATTGGTTCAGCTGTTTCGGAGTCTATAGTTAACGGACACACACAGAGACAAACACACACACACACAGAGACAAAGTTGCATTAATAAATAAGTTTGTATATATATATATATATATATATATATATATATATATATATATATATATATATATTGTGTTACGAAATGTTACGAAATGGATAAGCTCCCAGATATTAAATTATTTATTTAAAATTATTTTAATGGAAAATCGCATTGGAATAGGTATTCTGTTTTTTATAATTAATCAGGATATTTATTTATATCTACCAGCCTAAATAATCGTGAAATCTTGTTATGAATCATTCTGTGTTGAATGATGTAATGAATGATAATCAGAATCATCAATGAAAGAAAAATGTAATAATCACAAAACATCATTCAATACAGAAAAATACAAAAGCAACTCAACACTATCAAAATATATATGGAGTATGAAAGAAAAGAACATTACCGCACAGATTAAGTAGAAAATACCAAAAAGAGCACCACCAGACAACGGTTATAGCGAAAATTTTAAATTATGCCTGAAAGCGAAGTTAGCAATAATCAACTAATACTAAACAAAAGAAACGAGATCATTCGAAAATGTAGACATGCGAATAAATAAATCTTCTTTTACACAAACAATTATAAATAACAAGCAAAAATGACAAATAGAAACTCTATAAATAACAAATGTTAAAATTAAAAGTTAACAAATAAAAATGTAAATATAAATATACAAAAAATACTCAATCACTATAATAAACAAAAATTAATACGCAAATACAAGGTATATTAATATAATATAATATAATATAATATAATATAATATATATATATATATATATATATATATATAAACATTCATTCACTCAATCACAACAGAAACAGAAAATAACTACAAAAAATAAAAACACACATAAAACTCACAAAAAGGACGAATGATATCCTGTTTGTTGTTTTCGCACATCAAGTTGCAATAAAAGAGTTTGATATATTTAGGGTCTTTTGTGGAAGTACCATATTCTGTTTGATGTGCGTTGAGGTTTTTGAATATAGTTTTATTTGTTCGTCTACAATGTGGTTTGAGAAGTCATTATTAATGAGAGTCTGCCTAATATTTTTTTATTTAATAGCAAAATATCTTTTTTGTGGAGGAGTTGATTTGTGCTTCGTTAATTAAATTGTGTATCAGTGCTATTTTCTAGTAGTTAGGAGATTCACTATTATAGTTAAGGGTGCAATATTTTCTGCTGATTGGTTTATATATATATATATATATATATATATATATATATATAACGTCTTTCCCTGACAATCCGTAGGGTGAAACTGCGATAGGTTGTGGCTCACTTTAGATTTTTACGTGTTTTCGCTCTACTATTGTATTTTCGTACTTTCGTATTGAGCACTTTTTCTGGTATTTAGGTTCCGTTTGGTTTGTTTTCTTTACTGCGGATACTTGACAGTTTGTTCTTGTTCCGCTGGTTTCTTTTTTTTCTCCCCCATTATCCGACGACATAGTAGGCCGGATTTTAACGGATTTAGGTTCTGTTTGTTAACATTTTTTCGAAGGTTTAGATTAGTGTAAACTTACGGAGTCTAGTTAATTATTATTATATATATATGTATAAAACCAATAATTTTGTTATCATCTACCTATATATATGCATATATGATCAATAATGTTTTTAAAAAATCCTGAATATTTTATCATTTCAGCCTTTACATAATTTTATTTTTCTTCCTTTTGTTTTTTTTTTCTTACTCTTAGATCTTTCAATTACTTTTACAATCAGTTTCATCTTTTTTTTTTCACTGCTATTTTTTGTTTTTCTTGTGTATTTTTTTTTGTTATTTTAATTAGTCATTTTAAAAATGTAACTTCTTACACCTCCTCCGGATAACGTTTTCCGTTAACGTTTGGCTGACGTAGAATGATGGCATTGAATCACATGCTAAGTCTGCTCTCAGCATAGTTGGTTCACTGTGTCGGGTTATACAATTTCTCTCGCTAGAATCTATCTTGCACACTTTAAAAGCGTATCATTTTCTCATTCATTGAATATTGCTTTCATGCCTGCTCTGGCGATTTTGCTACGTATTTTGATATTCTTGATAAAATAAAAGAAGAAACATATTTACAATGTTTTTGGTCCTGACCTGTAATCTTCGCTTTACTCAGTTTTCTACCGCCGTAACGTAGCTACTCTCTCGGATTTCCATAAATAATTTCATGGCAATTGTTCTGATAAGATTTCCTCTTCGTTACCTGGACTGTACTAACTTAAGTGTAGTACTAGACTGACAGCAAGGTCCTATCATTTTTACAGTTGAAAAGTTTTGTGGAGTTGTTGCGAAACTTCGCCGCCATTGTAGTGACCGATAAGTGCCGGTAGTAAGACACTGGAAACTGAAAGTAGGTTCAAAACAATGTATTAGTATAACAAGAACATGTGTGCAAAGTAAGTGTTAATAATCAGTAAATAGAAATAATTAAGTTCGAACGGTACAGTTACGCTGCTTATTGCCTGATTAGTAGCTCGCTTTATCTGCGCACTAGCTGTCTCTAAATGCTGTCCCGAAAGTCACGCAGGTAATTATATATAATAAGAGGAAGAGTCCATTCCTCGTAGGACGACACCATAACTAAAGGATTAGATATAACCGGAAGCTATATATAAAAAATTACTTCTTCCGTGCTTCTCGCTTGTGAAATTCACTTCATTTTCAGTCAACTCTGAGTTTAAGAATTTAAACACAACATCAATCGTTCTCATCTGTCTTCTTGATACCATTTCTTTAATTGTTATCTCCTTAATAACATTTTCTTTTTCTCTTATTCTCTAACAATCAGAAAACCTTTGCTTCTTAGTGACATTATTTCATTGCTTGGTGTGAAATGATTCGTATTAAATAATATTGATGTTTGACAAACGGAAATAAAAATACGGCAGGGCGTTGTACCTTTATAATTCGGTCGAGTGACATACGTAGCATAAGTTTAAAGGCATTTCTACATATGGTATAATGATTAGCAAGCTTGTCTCGCTCGACCTTCTACATGTGCCATGTCTCTATAGGGCGTAGGCGATCATTGACTTCTACTTGCCCCTGTTCTTGGTCGCTCTCAACTCTTTTCCCCATGGTATCTCTCCCAAACCCCGTTCCACCATCCACCTGCTCAAGTCCATTAAGTATGCTGCTTTTCCCTGTCTCATATCCTGTGCATATTAGATTCTCCAAACCCTCCTTCCTCATTACGTGTCCCAGAAACCTGAGCTGTCTCTTTCTGGTGCTAAGTATGTTTCCTTTTGGCTTGCATCCTCTTCATCATCTTGTCGCTATTACTGGGCTCGATTCATGGTATCCTCAGAATCCTTCTGTAGAACCATAGGTATCGACTTGGCAGTTCGACTTTAGCCGCCTTCGCACCGACGTGATGTGGCTTCCTTCTGTCTGTTCTTCTAGGGCTTCTGCTCCGACGAATTTAAGTCACTGGTGCCCCTACCACAGGAGTTTACTCGTGCAACGAGGATGGCAACTGGATCCCATCCAGTCACAAATAGGTCAACCAAATGCAGACTACAGTTCTACTCCAGTAGCTTCTTTTCTCACACTTCCCGCCTGTAGAACTCTCTTCAATATTCTTGCTTTCCTGACGGATACAACCTCCAGGAATTGAAATGCAATGTCAATACCCATTTCTTATGCATTTGACTCCAGTTATTTCTATATCACGCTGTATATCTTTTCCTTTCTCTCCACCTTTACAATTTCCCTCACACCTGTATTCAAATCCATCTCTTGCTCCTTTCTCTGACACCCCCTCTAACTGGTTTATCTTTCTCTTTACTCTCCTCCTATCTAATTTTTTTCTCTTATGTAGTTCCCTGAGCATCAGTGGCACTACCGCATTGCATAGGGTGAAACGATTAAATAAATTACGTTGCTTCAAGTCTCTCCTGTATCTTTGAGAAGATATTCCAACATTTACTGCCATAGAGGAGGACAAATATCACATATCCAGCACTTTTTTCTATTTTCAACGAAATCTTTCTGTTTCTCAATACTCTGCTTAGTTTTTGAAATAGGTCCTTGCTGTTTGATTTTAGCAACCCCGACATGTAGGCATTTGCTACTAAAAAGTGGGTTCGACTCCCTTTATTTGCCCCATACTTTCCGCCTAGTGCCACATCTAAGCTAAGCAAGAAAATCACCATAACTTAAATTTGAATTCGATACGAATCGTAGAAATGGTTCTGTGTAGCAAACATTCAGACTATAAGCGAATGATAACATCTTGAATTATATGTGTTATTGAATTATAAGCTCCGATATTAACTCTCTCAATGCAATACAATTCTTTATATAGAACAACTTTGGAAGCAGCAGAAGCGAAAAATCGATGATATTGTATTTCTCTTAAATAAACAGCTCGAAATAACATTGCTAATGGCCACATCATATATCGCAATAAATAGTTTACTGTTGTTAATTAATAACAGTTGATCGAACAACATGTTAACAATTTACTGGCATCCTACTGGCAAAAACAAATACATCTTAGCCGCATTTTATTATTATTCTTTTACAGTTTCTTAATCTTCCGCCTTGTTTAAGCTGCGCGCAATAAAGATATTCTGCGTACGCAGGCAAGCACATTGTCTGCTTAACCTAGAACCATTATGAGTGATTTGTAACTAAATCAATTGATAACGTACTTTGCTACAATAATTATGCGTTGCAATTTTTACGTAGCTAAGTGTTCTAACAGAAGTTAGAAAGTGTGGCACAGAAATCCGAAGGCGAAATGGCATGGCGAAGTAAGCATTACAGAAGTTGAGTAAAGTATTAAGAAACAAGACAATATTGCTAGAAACAAAGTAGAGAGTACTGGATTGCTATGTGATGTACGTTCTTCAATATGGCACTGAAAACTGGACCATATCACCAAGATGTAGGAAAAACTTGAAACAATTGAAATGTGGTTCTACAGAAGGATGCTAAAAATATCATGGATCAAGTAGGTGAGAAATAGTGAGGTTTTGGAAAGGATAGAAACGAAAAAGAAATTTATACTGAGCATCAGGAAGAGAGTTCCTGGGACATGCAATGAAGAAAGAGGGCTTGGAGAACCAGATACTAACAGGCCAGATAGAGGGAAAAAGAGACAGGGAAAGGCAGCGGATAACACATTTGAAGGACTTAATCAAGTGGATGACGGAACGAGGGTTGCGTGGTGTAACAGCAGAAAGCGTGCTAAAAGCCAACAGGGATAGTGGGGCGTGGAAAGCCATGATTGTTTACATCTTGAAAGGACAGGGCACATAGAAGAAGAAGAAGAAGAAGAAGAAGAAGAAGAAGAAGAAGAAGAAGAAGAAGAATCTCATCAAGTCGGAAAAAACCAAAATAAAACAAATAAAGAAATTTAATTACCTGAGAATTGTTCTGGCAGAAAATGAAAAGTACGACTTGGAGATCCAAACACGCATTGGCATGGCCAATTACGCATTTCAAAAGGTAGTCAGAATACTGAGAGACGAGAAAAGAGCATTGGAAACCTATAAAAGAGTGCTTGATTGCTATGTGAAGTCTGTCTTTCTGTATGGAATTGAATGTAGGATGATCTCATCAATGATACAGGAGAGGCTTGAGGCAGTAGAAATGTGACTTTACAGAAGGATGCTAAGGATGCCATGGACTGAGCACGTGAGCAATGATCAGGTGTAGGAGAAGAAAACACATATTTCACATCAGGTAGGAACCGATGAGGTTCGTGGGTCACTTAATGAGGAAAGAGTGCTAGGAGTTTTAACACTCACAGGACGGATAGAAGGAAAGAGAGACAGAGGAAAGCAGAGACAGATATGTTTTATAGATCTGAGTAAATGGATGGCGGAGAAGAAGAAATACCAAGAGGAAAAAAAAATTGAGAACAACAAAAAACAGGGCCAAGTGGAAGTCCATGATCGCTTACGTCTTTAAAGGACAAGAAAAAGAAGAAGAAGGAGAAGACGATTTTCTTACCGTAATTTATACGGAAGTCCTACATTTAATCACTCAACATTGCACTATAACCATGTTGTAAATTTTCAATGCTTCATCTTTTCCATAAACAACAAAACTCTATGTTCACGTTCGCCCTGAAGGGAAACGGCACATGAAGAAAAAGAATGAAAATCCGAGTAACTCTCCAACCTTCCGATTTTCAAATCATTCGGGAGAAATCATAATGAGATACTTCTTGGTGTGCCGTGTCCCTTCAAGACGTTGACGATCGTTGACTTCTACATGCCCCTGTCTTTTGTTGCTCATAATAACTTTTTCTTTCGGTACCTTTCCAAAACTCTGTTTCACCACCCATTAGCTCAAGCCCAGCTACTATCTCTCGCACTGCGTTTGGTAGAATGTCAGGTGTAAGAGCGAATCTTGGTCTTCCTCGATCCATGATTTATGGTGCAACAGATTTCGTCTTCACACCACAAATATGGACAAATGACAATTATATATATATATATATATATATATATATATATATATATATATATATCAGCTCATCAGTGTGGCTAGACATCAACTTGCTTCTGGCCGGGATCGCAACTCGACAGATTTGGTATCAGTCGGAGTCGCTAACTCCTAAGCCATAGGTGCATGGAATCAGAGAGGAAATTTTAGCGTGTTATATATAAGTGGTGTATACATACGCCAGTCACCGAAAGTCATTCGTATACAGGCCTGTTTTATTATATCAAAACTCGTCAGTCCTTTTTCTTCAAGGTGAGGTGAAAAGTTGACCGATTTGATATCAGTTAGACATTCTACTCCTAAGATATCGGCACACGACAGAGAAAGGCATATTATTGTGTGTTATATACAAAATGTAAAAAAAATGCTAGTAGTCCAGTGTCTTCAATTCATTGTTGAAGAATGATGCGTAAAGCAGTGAGTGGGTA